>OU611765.1:2637897-2702498 GCA_914767535.2 Dunaliella primolecta
ACAGTCTTACCTCTCTTCATCAAATACGTAAACAGCTTATTTACCCTGAGAAGCACAAACAACATATTCAAGGGGGTGTTCTTAAATCATATCTTCTCTCATTAGCAACTCGCAAACCAATATTTGCATCTACAAAGTAAAATCTCATGCTGGTATTGCTGGTAACGAGTTTGCTTCAAGAGGTCCACTGACCCACTATGCCCTCTCCCAGGCTGTCATCAATTAGACAGCGCACTCCACATGCTTTCAGGCTGCCAAAGTCATATCATCTCCAGCATGAAAACTGAACGCCACAATGTTGCTGGAAGAATGATCATCAAAGCTCTTAGCAAAAGCCTTTAAAGCAAATTTGGGGAGCAGGCTTGGTTAACATGGACATAGGGAGTGGTGATAGGTTGGCGCAGCACAACCTCCAAATCCCTGCACATGCATCAAACAGAACCATACCCCCTTACCTCTTTCCAAGAAATTTGTCTAAGAGATCTAGACTCACCTCCAGCCGTCCTGATGCTATACTGATTACTCCCTATAAAGCCAAACCCACTTCTTCTCCTTCTACCTCCTGCTCACACCACCATGCGTTACGCAGCAGACACAACCCCACACTGAGGGCCACAACAGCCAACCGGGTGAGGCAACCACACCAACTGAATGCAAACCAGCGGCATGTGCACTTGATTTAAATCAAGTATTGTGAAGACACGAGGCCTGGACAGCAGTTGGAGGCGGCACAGCGGCAGCATGCAGACCTCTGCAAACTCATTAATGCAAAAGTTGTGACTCTCCACACCATCTTTTTGGGTGTTGGTGGGACCTGCTACACTGAGCACACCCTTAACCAGTTCAAACAACTGGGACTTGACCACCAACGCGCCAATAAACTTGCTCGCAAACTTCATGCCCATTCTGTTATGTATGCCAACAAGCTTGTTACCACTAGGCGTGCTATTGAAAACAAGAATACTTCTTGCAGCCAGGTTATGGAGCTGGGTGCTTCCAATAACCCTCCAGATCCCCATTAGGATGTTCTTTTTGTAGCGTCGTGGTGGAGGGGACTCACGGCTCTTTTGAGCCAATGTGTCTCCTTTTCCTTAATTGATGTAGGGAGAGTTTCCTCTGCCCACGTAGTTTTTCTTTCATTCTTGTGCTCCTCTCAGCCTGAACTGTGTGGTGAGGTGGTCATACGGCCTTTGAACCAAGAGGCTCCTTTTCTTTGATTGATGTGGGGAGCGTTTACTGCCTACAAGGTAGTACCTGTTTTTTTGGTGAAGCCCCATTCCTGGGGCGTAAGCCCCTAGGTTTGCCTGTTTCCTGGTAGAGTTCACACCTGCCGCCCTGGCCCACCCAGCGCATCCCCCGCCCTGAAATTGTGGCTACCCTCCCAAACGAAAATTTAGGCAGCCCTGCAGTGGCACGGGGGTGTAAGAGGCTGTGTCTGGCCCTTCGGAGATTTTTGCCGCAGGTTTTACAGGCAGTTCTTGGCCTCAGCCAGCCAGCCTGCCAGCCACGCTGAAACTCGGTATGCTTTCCAAGCAAAACTTTATGTCGGAGCAGCCAAGTTCTGGTGACCTGGGGTGCAGTGGGCAAACTTTAAAGAGCATGAGTGCACAAAAAAGAAAAGAAAAAAGAAATAGAACAAGAAAAAAGAAAAGAAAAAGAAAAAGCTACGTACGCAGAGAAAACTCTCCCTACATCAATTAAGGAGAAGGTGTCACATTGGCTCAAAGAGCCGTGAGTCTCCCCCACCAGAAGATGAGAGGGAAATTAATGTGGATCGGGTGGGTTCCTGGCAGCACGCTGCTCCAGGGCACCAGTGTTATGATGAGTGTTTTTATTTTCAATGGCACGTCTGGTAGAGGCAAGTTTGTGCACAAATTGTACAGAACGAGCATGGAGTTTTCTTGCAAGTGTTTCAGATCTCTGTGAGTGATTACCTTATTTTTTGAATTGATCAAGGGTATGGGCAGTGCAAATAGTCCCGAACACACCCAGGAGGATTGGGTGGATAGTAATCTCTGCACCTTGGAGTTGTTTGCACAGTTCGCTGTGTTGTTGCTGTGAGGCTTCTAGCTGGGAACTAGGCCTCGTATCTTCACAGTATTTGATTTCTATCAAGTGGATATGGCGGGCTGGAGTTGAGCTACTTCCCATACTGCGCAGTACCCGGTGTGAGGATGGAGTGGGTGGTCTGTTTGGGTTAGTTGGATGAGGAGTGACCAAGATTGCATCAGGGCGGCTGGAGTTGCGTCTGGTTTGAATAGAAATCGTGGGTTTGAAGAGGTAGGAAGGTACAGCACGATTAGAGGTTTGCTCAGGGACTTGCAGGTCATGCTGGGCCAAATTGTTTGTGTTGCCCGCATCTAACTGCACAAGATTGGCCCCATAAGAGCCTTCACTGACCAGTTTCAAAATCATCCTGCAAGCAATATTGTGATGCTTAGTTACCATGTTACGCATGACGGGGCATTGGCAGCCAGATAGGATGTGGCGAGCGCTGTCCATGTGATGGCAATCAGGTAGGGGGCATGTAAGGCTAGTGGATTTTTTATATCGGACTGCATTATTCTGTTTGTATAGGGTGCCTTTGCGGTATTGGAAGACGGTGCGTTTCATTTGAGTTGAGAGACTGGGCATGTTCCAAAAGGCATTGCTTATGCTTTTGTTTACATGAGGTAGCAAGCTCTGGTAAAAGGTTTAGTAGCCTGTCTTCCGGTCAGCATAGCCCAGCTTGTGCTTAGCATGCATATGGGATTTCAGAGCACTTGTAAGGTCTGGGAGGTGCCTTAGACGAGGATAAGAAGGGTGGGATTGAGATGGCCTAGGTTCTGTCCCTTCCCTAACCAGCCAGGTTGTATTGTGGAAGGAATTTCCTCCTGGGCCAGCGCTAGGGATTCCAGTATCAGTCAGATTACCATCTTTGAGGGAGACCTAGTATTTAGCAATTTGATTTGTGCATTCATTCCCTGCTATTCCAGCATGAGACTTGACCTTGTAGAAAAAGATGTGATCTTGAGAGGCTCGGGCAAGGTTTGAAATTTTCTTCAGAACGTCTCCTTGTGCATGATGTCTATGCTTCTCAGGGTACAGGATTTGCTTTGTGAGTTGGTGAAGCGAGCTGTATTACCTGCTTTGAAAACAGTAAATGTGCAGTAACGGTGATTCAGCATGACAGCGAGCTGAGGCTATCTGTGGCAATATGTGTGCAATCATGAGTGAGCACAGCAGCAATGGCAGCCAAGTCAGCTCTTCCTATGGTATTGGTAATACCAGTGCCATTAGGTTCAACTAGATTGTATGAGTCACTCATAGGATGGTATGAGGAAAGAAAAGAAAAAGAAAAAACTACACAGGCAGTGAAGACACTCCCCGCATCAATTAAGGAAAAGAGGATACCTAGGGCCGAGGCACGGTGTATCCCCTTCACCAAGAGAAACAAGAGAGAAGTCGATGGGGATCAGGAGGGTTACTGGCAGTAGCCCGTGCCTGATCTTGGCGATGAGAGTTGAGAGGAGTCTTCTCAAGAGCGCGTCTGGTGCTAACAAGTTAATAAGCGTACTGAACAGAATGAGCATGAAGCTTCAGAGCAAGCCTGGTGGCTGTATGAGTGTCAAGACCAAGCTCTTTAAGAGGCTCCAGAGTGTGGGGAGTGTAGATGACCCCTCCCACACCTAACAGAATGGTATGAAGGGTGACTTGAGCTGAAACCCGTGAAAGATGGCTACATAGGTCGCGGTGCTGTTGCTTGGAGGCCTCAAGCTGGTTCTTGGGCCGGGTGTCTTCACAGTATTTGACCTCCACAAGATGGACGTGCCTCTGTTCTGGAAGGAGCTGACTAGGGTGGCGGGCCTTGGAAGTAGGTGGAGTGGCTGTGGCTGGCGCTGAGTGCTCCCTGTTCCCCCCGCGCCCCCCTCTACTTCTCAATGGATACCTTGAACTGGTCCTTGGCACTCTTTTCATTGGGACAACTAAAATTGCATCAGGGCGACTAGGAGTGAGCCTTTGTTTGTCAGGGAAACGACGAGGGAAAATGTATATGGGAAGGGTTCTATTGTTGAGTGTTCAGGGATCTGCAGGTCCTGTAAAGCAAGGCAATCTGCACTGCCGACATCCATGGAGGCAAGGCCTGCCCCAAGGGGGCCTTTACTGATGCCTTTACGGAGGATTCTGCTAGCAATATTATGGCGTTCAGTTACCATGTTTGATATGGTGGAGTGTTTACATCCTGAAAGAATGTGAAGGGCACTGTCTGGCTCCCCACAGAGGGGACATTGTAGGCTGGTGGACATTTTAAAGCGCACTGCATGCTTTTGATTGAAGAGGGTACCTGTGCGGTAATTGAACACGTTACGTTTCATTTTAAAAGGAAGTTTTGGCATGGTCCAGAAGGCATTGCTAACCTTTTTATGGACTGTAGGAAGTAGGCTTTGGTAATAAGAGTAGTATCCTGTCTATGTTTTAGCATTTCCGAGTCTGTGTTTTGAGTGCATGTGCATCCTCAGAGCATCATGAAGGTTGGAAAAGTGTTTAAACTTTGGGGCAGGCGAGTCGGAGCGTTCTGATGTGCTTGCCTGGGAGCGGGCAGCTTCCTCAAAGGCAAGCCAGGTGGTGTCATGGAAAGGATTGCCTTCAAGGTTGACACAGGGGAAGGTTGTGTCTGCAGGGGTGTCATCACCCTGAATAGCCTGGTGTTTGGCAATGGCATCTGCGCATTCGTTGCCCGCAATTCCAGTATGAGATTTAACCTTGTAGAGAAAGATAGGGGTAGGTGAATTGCGCACAAGCTGTAGAATTATTTTTAAGGATATGGCCTTGGACATGCTGACAGTGAAGGTCTGGGTACATTGTTTGCTTTCTGATTTGGAGAAGTTAAGAAAGGCTATCAGTAGCGATGTGAGAGTGGCCCTGGAGAATGGCAGCTGCTATTGCTGCTAGTTCAGCTCTTACAACTGTATTGGTGATCCCCGCTCCGTTTGGTTGGACATACTTAGGACTATCGTTGTCAGGGTGGTAGACTCCTGCTCCTATTACTTGTCTTCCAAGGTGGATATGGCAGCTGCCATCTGCACATGTGTATGCCCACTCTTTCCAATTCTGAACTTTTCGGACCAGGTTTGGGCTAGATGCTGTAAGCGGCGTAAGGGGATGTTGGTTCAGGATAATGTTCAAAGGCTGCCCAATATGCTGTTGGTCACAGGGTAGCTTTTCAAATTTCTTGAAACCAGTCTCGATGTCTGGGTGCCTGGCATTGAGAATTTGGTCATTCCTGATGGTTGTTTTCCACCAGCGTGCTTCAGGGATGTCTCTTGCTGATTAAGTGAGCCAAGTTGGGTCGTCCTCATTTAGGCGGATTCTTGCTGCAGTACTCCAGACAACGATAATTTGTAGGCTCCAGGAGTGGCGGGGAAGCGTGAATTCTTTGCTGACCCAGAAGGGGAGAGTAGCATAGTTGAGAGCTGCTGAGGGTATGGTTTCCAATGTGCAACAAAGGTGAGGTAGGCGTTGAGGAGTTTAGAGTATGGGTTGGTGCTCATTGGGCCTCCCCAGCTTGGTAAGAACATGTAAGTTGCTGTTGCCTCTGTTTGTAGTATTGCAAAGTAAATGGCATGTTTCAGGGTGAGGTGCATTACATGGTCGTCATAGATAGGATGGCATGACAAGAACCCTGATCATTTGGACGATAAAGCATTGTGGATAGCTCCAAAGATCCTGTCTCGAAGGTGTTCGCTCCAGTAGTACATGTAATTGGGGTTATGATCTAAAGGTGAGGCCATTTTTTCCTGGGGCACTAATGCCCAATTCTGGAGAGCTAGGTGGACATGGTCAGGTAGGATGCGCATGTAGGAGTCTTGAATTTTTTACTTTGATGTTTGCTGTTGTTTAAGATAGAGCTTGAGAAGAGGCCTAGGAGCTCAGAAGCAAAGCTTTTAGGAGGAGGATGGATGTATGATTTCTTGGGGCTTCCAGGGGGGGGGGTTGCTGGGCGCGCGGCAGCAGAGGACGGGAGAAAAGAAAAGAAAAGAAAAGAAAAGTCTACGCAGGCCTGGGGCCGCGTGCATTAAGGAAAGGTCCCTTAACTAGCAAGCTAGCAAGGGCCTTACCAAAGGTCCCTCAAAACTACACTAGCTACAGCTAGCCTAGGAGAGGGAAAGAGACAGAACTAATGAAGATCTGGAGGTTTGTCAGCTGTGCCCCGACGGGACGGGACGGGAGAAGGAGAGTCCGGGCGTCCAGGAGCATGGCGAACAACCCTCCAGATCCCCATAAGATCTGTTTCTGGCTCTCTCCTGGGCTAACTGTGTCTCGTGTAGGTTTAGAGGGCCTTCTGGTGAGGCCTCTAGCTTCCAGTTAGGGGACCTTAATGCACGTGCCCTTTGGCCTGCGTAAACTTTTCCTTTCCTTTCCTTTTTTCTTTTCTTTGTTGAGACAGATAATCTGATTGTGTCACTGTGTTTGCAGCATGATACTTTGCAGGTGCATGCAAATACTAATTTGCTTGATTGAAGATGAAGGGACTCAAGCGACCATACCTGCCTGTCCCGTTTGGCTTGATAAACTTCTGACTTGAGAGCAACACTATTTGAAAGATGGATTAAGATTGACAACTTGCCTTGCTGATGATGTATTCTGCATTAGTCCTGGACGAAGGTGTTTGCATGATATACCTGGTATAATCTAGAAAAGAAAAGAAAAGAAAAGAAAAAGCACGTAGGCAGAGGAAACTCTCCCTACATCAATTAAGGAAAAGGAGACACATTGGCTCAGGAGAGCCGTGAAGTAGAATCTATTTTGTACCTGGTATTTTGTTAGTAGTACCATGATATACATGGTATAATTTATTTTGTTAGTTATTGCTTGTTGCTGAGGCCATTGCCTCCCGTGGAATGCATGTAGTGAATTCTACCTACACTATTCACGCAATGAACCCCAACAGGGTAAAATCTACAGACACAATGTTGAGAACCTAACTAACGCTGCTGCCTACAAATCACCATTCTTATTCTCCAAAAACCATAGTAGCCAGCTCCACGCAAAGGCCCTCAGAAGTATTGAAATGCCTTCCCTCATACCCAGAGTACCTGGTGCCTCCTGGACTCTGAGAATTTGCACCCTATACCTTACAACAGGAGAAACCCGGCATCAACTCAGTGAAAGCATTCTCACCATACAATCTGGCTCCTTTTGGGACTACCTGGCTGTTACATCCAACCTCCACCTTGCAGACCCCGATATTCCCTTCTCACCTAGACTTAATGCCGACCCCCAATGAAAGTTTTATCCACGTTGACGAACCTCGCTCCCATCCTCAACAAATTACCAACTCCCTACCTGTACACCACCCTGCCCAAAATTTGTCACCGTGGTGACCAGGTATAGCCTTGTAGGAGGTGGTCAAGCCATGGTGGCATAACTCCCACTTCTCAGGCGCGATTTTCTGTGTCAAGAACAGTATTGCCATTGCCACCCAAGTCACCCAAGCCCTGAGCCAAGACAGCATTGAGGGAAGGATGGTTGCTGCCATGCTCAAGAGATTTGCCAAGTCCATTCTTCTAATTTCTACCTACTGGCTGTCAGGCGATACACATGCAGCACTTGAAACAAGAAAAGAAAAGAAAAGTCTACGCTAGCCAAAAGGCCGCATGCATTAAGGAAAGGTTCCCTGACTAGCAAGCTAGAAAGGGTCTCACCAAAGGGCCCTCAAACCTAAACTAGATACAGCTAGCCTAGGAGAAAGCCAGAAACAGAGCTAATGGGGATCTGGAGGGTTGTCCGCCATGCTCCTGGACGCCCGGACTCTCCTTCTCCTGCTCTCCACTGCCGCGCGCCCAGCGACCCCACCCCTAGAAGTCCCCTGAAAAAGAAGTGCATGCCTTGCGTCAATAATAGTTGTTAATTTTTGGATAGCATGGCAACTTAACTTGGATGCTAGTGACTTAGCCTTTTGCCTGGTTAAACCCAAGTTGATAAGAGGTTTGATGGTGTAGTCATTATAGATAGTGCCTGCGACACCAACTAAGATAATGTGCAAGGTCACATTGTTGTTCCTGTTTGGGTTCCTTAAGCTGCGAGTTTTGAGCCTGGTTATGGTGTTAGTATGCTGGGCAGATGCAGCTTCCAGAGTTGGAAAGGGTTGGTATCAGGGCAGGATTTAAATTCAACAAGACGAATGTCCCTGTCTTGAGGAAGGATCTTAGTAGGATCAATGTGCGTAGGTCAACCTGGGATAGAGTGCACAAAGACTGCATCAGGGCGGCTCTGATGCCGGGTTGAAACAAGGAAGCATATAGAGGGGGCTCTTAAGAGCCTCCTCAACTCCTGCCACTGCCTCCCTGTCCTACTAGGTGACATGAATGCTGCACTTTCCCCACAAGACAGAACCAGTGGAAATCCCTATGAGCAAGACAAGCAATTCCGCAACTTCATGTCTGACACCAATTTCTGTCCCCTTGACTGGCACTTGCCACACAGACCCTTGACGTTTAGGTCTGAAATTTCGCACCACAACCGCACCACAGGCGGTCACACACACACATACACACACACCTGCCCTCCTGCATCCTTAAAACTAACAATATAAACCACCAATATTCTCAACTGTTCTGCCACACTGTTGGCAAAGGATACAAGCCAGCGACCGCATTCCAATACTATTGGTAATAAACATCCCCACCAACGTCCTAGGGGTCAAAATCAAGAAGCTGCAACAGCCTGCACCTTCACACCAAAACGAGTGTATCCTAGTGCAGCCCATTATAACCTCCCACATAGAAGGACTACACTGTGCTCTTAATCATTCTACACAGACACCTTACACCACTCATGCTAACTTAGCATTAAATATCTTGGGAACACTGAACAGCATGCACATGGCTGCCCGCACCTACCTATCTGCCAAAGACAACACGTGCTAAGAAACAAGCTAGGCTTAGCCACATCTGTGGTCTCCCTGCCAGGGAGCAGTGGAAGACATAGCCGACAAAAATGTCAACCTCATCGAAGAGTGCCATGAGGCGGCTCTTCAGGTGTGTACCACCAAAGGAAACCCAACAAATTCCAATCACTACAAACCAGGAGGATCAGCAACTTCCGCAATCACTTTGCAACAAACTCAAATCTGTCCGCCATGTGCAATGCAATCTGCCTCAGGTCCACCTAACCCTCACCTGTGCAGAAGCTCTAGCCCAATATCAGCATAACCCCAACCTCCATAAGGCCGTCCTCTTTGTCAGAAGCTTCTCCCACACAGAAAACAAACCTGTTCAAACTGTACCCTCCCTTTCCTGCCATCATTGGAGACGATCCTCACAGCCCAACAGAAAGAAAAGAAAAACTATGTAGGCAGAGGAAACTCTCCCTACATCAATTACCTTGAAGGAAAAGGAGACACGTTGGCTCAGAAGAGCCGTGAGTCCCCTCCACCACGAAGCTACAAAAAGAAGACCCTAATGGGGACCTGGAGGGTTATTGGAAGCACCAGCTCCATAACCTGGCTGTGAGAAGCATTCTTGTTTTCAACAGCACGCCTTGTGGTAACAAGCTTGTTGGCATACATGACAGAATGGGCATGAAGTTTGCGAGCAAGTTTATTGGCGCATTGGTGGTTAAGTCCCAGTTGTTTAAACTGGTTAAGGGTGTGCTCAGTATAGCAGGTCCCACCAACACCCAAAAGGATGGTGTGGAGAGTCACAGCTTTTGCATTAATGAGTTTGCAGAGGTCTGCATGCTGCCCAACAGAAAAGGACCAAATCAACAATACAGACTCAGACTGCAATGCTCAGTGCTGCATAAGAGCACAAAGACGGCAACAGAGAAAAAAATGCTAAACACCCAGCTCTAGCAAACAGGGAGGTTCTTAGTGGCAAGAGCGCTATTCCCCCTCAAGCCCAGGCACTCACAGACCCCAGCACAAGTGGAGTGGAAACGGATCCGTGCTAGGTGGCTGAAATTGTAGAGAAGTTCTACACTGAGAGCATGGCTGCCCCTAGCGTTGAGACGGGGCCCCACCTCCCATCTGATCCCCGTGCCAAATGCAACTACCCCTGGATAGATTGACAGTGCGAGGACCACTTCCTGAGGAAGTCTTCATCCTTGAAACCCCATCATTAGGGCCAAAAATACTACCCAAAGAATAAGGGAATGGTTACACAACTCCATCCTGGACGCCTGCTCCTTCCAAGACTGCATCCAATCTCTCACTAATAATAAGACCCCAGGACCAGACGGACAGCCAAGGAACTGCTCAAGCCTGTTTGAGCTTGCCCCCAGAATATAAAGAATCTATCCTTGAACTTTTTTATCATATGGCCAACTGGTGTCACTCCCAAAGCCTGGAAGATTAGCAATACCATATAAATCTTCAAAGAAAATGGCTCTCCAATAGACATCACATCCTACTGGCCCGTTGGCCTAGCCAACAACCTGTACAGAAGGACCCATCTGATTGTTGCACTTGCCCAGCTTTGTGCTTTATTTAGGAACAATTGATGCAGCACAATTGTCTCATTGGATAAGATGCCCTTGGTTTTGCCAGAAGAATGTCTGGAAGAATATGGATGGATTCCAGTTGTTGGCACTTGCACCAACTGCAATTGAGCACCTTGCAGACCACAGGAACAGAGCTTGGAGCACTGCGAATCTGTTGCCTCAGGTGAACCTGGCTCACCTTCAGGCACGCGCAATAGCCCTTCCCTAATCTGGAGTGCACGTGCAGAGCCAGAGAGGGGCAGTTGCTCTTGCTGCTGATCTTGCTGCTGATGCTACTCTTGTTGCTGCAGCTGCTACTGCTGCTGCTCAACAAGGAGGTTCAGCGGCACAGCGGCACCTCCTGTACAAGGGGAGGCACACCAGTGAAGCCAGCTTCAGACTTAAGACGGCAAAGTGGGTATCCTCATGGCTTCGACACAGAGCTGGGCTACACGGTGGGTATGCGCGTGGACATACGTTGGCTATGCCTGCTGCCGACGTCTGCACGGGGCCATACCGCTTTCAGTCGCTGAGCCTTACACCTCAAACTTGAGATCACACGTCTCTTGCTTGATTGCAAGGCCTATCCTAGGTTGCTTGTGCATTCAATGGCACGCACCTGCAGGAGCAACTCCAGCGCCTTGCTCATCCTCCTCTCCATCTGAGAAGTCTGATCAGACATCTTCCTTACCATGATAAGGAGGAGCAGAATGAGGGTGGATCTTCCTCATTCTCGCTGTAGACGATGTTGCGCAACCTCGCCTGGATGGCAGAGAGCATTCGTAAACCCTGCACAACAGCACAAGGGGATGAGACAAACAATTTTTATAATCATGCCAGATGCCCCTCACGCTCTCCGCCCCCCACCCATTATAGCCAGATCTGCATTTGGATTGACATAAATTTCCATCCAGATTGGCGCGAACACAAGCATCAATGTGTGCTTCCCTCTGTTTCGCAATTGATCATGGATCATTATCAGCTCTAACACACACACACACACACACAAACACACACACACACACACCAGCAGCAGCACACAGGTGGCTTGGTGCTTGAGCGAGTTCTGAACTTCAGTCCAATTAAAGGTGGTGGATATCTCTGCATGTCTTGGGTTCATGTTTTCCGGGGAGCGGGTCTGAGGAGACTTTTCCTTGACAAGGGGGGAGAACTACAATGAATGCCTTTTTTTGTATACATGAACGGTCCCCAGCAGGGACCTGATAGAATTAGAAAAGAAAACAACTACATAAGCAGTGAGAACACTCCCTACATCAACTAAGGAAAAGGAGACACATTAGCTCAAAGATCCGTGAGTCTCTCTCACCAGAGGGTAAGAGGGAAGCTATTGTGGGTCTGGTGAATTCCTGGAAGCATGCAGCCCCAGGGCACAAGAGATATGTTGAGTATTTTTGATTACAATGGCACATCTGGTAGAGGTAAGTTTTTGCGCATATTGCACAGAGTGGGCATGGAGCATTCGTGCAAGCTTGGTAGACTTTTGTGGGTCAATCCCTAGTTTTTTTAAAAATGATCAGGGTATGGGCAGTATGGATAGTCCCACCCACACCCAGAAGGAGATTGTGTGGAGAGTGATCTCAGCGCCTTGAAGTTGTTTGCACAGTTCACTGTGTTGTTGCTGTGAGGCTTCTATCTGGGCACCAGGCCTCGTATCTTTGCAGTATTTGATTTCTATTAAGTGGATATGCTGGTTTTGGATGTTCAATTCATGAAGTTGCCTGGCTGGAGTTGTGCTGCTTCTTACTTTTTCATTACGCCTCATACTGCGGAGTACCCGTTGTGAGGGGCGAGTAGGTGGCCTATTTGGGTTAGCAGGGCAAGGAGTGACCAAGATAGCATCAGGGCGGCTGGGGGTGTGTCTAGTTTGATCAGGAATGCTAGGGTCAAAGAGGTAGGGAGGTATAACGCGGTTAGAGGCTTGCTCAGTGGTTTGCAGGTCATGCCGAACCAGACGGTCTGCGTTACCTACATCCATATGTTTAAGGTTTAACCCATAAGAGCCTTCGCTGACCTCTTTCAAATTCATTCTGCTGGCAATGTTGTGACGCTCGTTACCATGTTACGGATGATAGCAAAAGGAAGAGCCGTAAGAAAGAGCAAGAAACAAGATCTGGTGCTACACTACTCAAGAAAAGGACCAGCCCTGACACTGAGAGCCCACGAAAGAAAAAAGACAAGGCTAGGCCAAGCTGTCAAAGGCACACGGGAGAGCAGCTGCAGGAAGGAAACCTGAACTCAAGCAAACAACAACAGCAGAAGCCTCACTCAAACAGGCGGCGGAAAGAGACTGAGGAGCTCAAGGCCCTGGAGAAAGACAAGGTCCAAGGAAGCAAGGGGGGCCTGCAGGATTTTTTTTTTGTTTTTGTGTTTACATGAACGACTCCCAGCAGGAACCTGACAGTAAAAATATGAGACTGGGAAAAGAGAAACCTCCTGCCCACAAACTGGACCGAGACAAGAGGCAGACCCTACTGATACCAAGACAAAAAAGGGTGGCTGAGCCAGTTCAAAGGAGTCAGGGCATAGCAGATACAGGACAGCCAAGAGCAAGGAAGCAGCAAGCAGAACAAAAGGTTCCCCTGAAAAAAAAGGGCAGGTGAGTCGCAGATGTACAAAACTACAATATATAATTATACACAATCCCTAACATGTCACCAGCTGTTCGGGGCGATAGCTCATCTGGCAGAGCGCGAGCTTTGCATGTTCGAGGTGGGGGGTTCGAGTCCTCCTCGCTCCATTTTTTTCTCATGCCCACACCCCTGGTGTGTGTGTGGGGGGGGAGTGGGTGGGTGCGCGCGCTGGTTCACGGTCTGTTGAGCTGAATTTAGGATCTTCAGAATTGGTACAGCGCGAGCTTTGCTGTTTTCAAACGTGTTCCAGGTGGGGGGTTCGAGTCCTCCTCGCTCCATTATAGTCAAATTGCTGGCATCACCTGTTGCGTGCAAGCAGGTTCCTGATGTTGCACATGTCCCGTGCTATGTCCCTGTTCTTACATGCTATTTTATGTATTAGGATTTCAGTTTCACCTTGTGCCCTTGGCAGTGGGTACGCGCGCAAGACGCACACTAAGCTCCAGCTCTGTCGAGCTGTAGACATCAAACAACTGTAGGCAGCGCGCGAGCTTTGCATGCTTGAGGGTTCGAGTCATCTTCGCTCCACTTTTTTGTTCTATTGTCCTCTCCTCTCCCTCAATTGATGTATGGAGAGTTTCCTCTGCCTACGTTCTTCTTTCTCCTGGGCTCCCTGTTCCCCCCGCACCCCCCTCTACTTCTCAGTGGATACTGGGGATTAGTCCTTGGCACTCTTTTCATTGAAACAGTTGGTATTGCATCAGGGCAAGTAGAAGTGAGCCTTTGTTTGCCAGGGAAACTACCAGGGGGAATTTACATAGGGAGGGTTCTAAATAGAATCATTCTATTTGTTCAGTGTTCAGGGACCCACAGGTTCTGTGGAGCAAGGCGACCTGCGCTGCCTATGTCCATGGAGACAAGGCCTGCTCCGGAGGACTTTTGCACACCTCTCACAAGGCATCTGCTTGCAATATTGTGGCACCCGTTTACCACATTTGAGATGATGGATGTTTACATCCTGAAAGAGTGTGAAGGTCACTGTCTGGCAGATGGGACATTGTAGCCTACAATGTAGGCTTGTAAAATCTTTAATGTGTAGCACGCATTGCGTACCACGTGTTTTCGATTGTACAGTGTACCTATGCAGTGTAGTGAAATTGTTTTGTTTCATCTTAAAAGAAATGAAAGCCTTCGCCAGCCAAAAGTCGCGTGCATTAAGGAAAGGTTCCCTTATTAGCAAGCTAGCAAGGGTCTTACCAAAGGGCCCTCAAGCCTAAATTAGACACAGCTAGCCCGGGGGAAAGCCAGAAGCAGAGCTAATGAGGATCTGGAAGGTTATCAGCCATTTCCCTGGACGCCTGGACTTTTCTTCTCCCGCTCTCCACCGCCACACGCCCAGCCCCCCCCCCCCCCCCCCCCCCGGAGCCCCTTAAATATGAAGAGCATGTCTGGTGTAAATAATAGTCACTAATCTGAGATCCAGAGATTAGTAATCTCTGGATGGCATGGACAAAAGGAAAAAACCACTTAGGCAGTGAGAACACTCCCTATATCAATTAAGGAAAAGGAGACACATTGGCTCAAAGAGCCGTGAGCCTCTCTCACCAGAGGGTTAGAGGGAAGCTAGTGTGGGTCTGGTGGGTTTCTGGCAGCATGCGCCCCCAGAGCACCAGAGTTATAATGAGTGTTTTTGTTTCCAATGGCACCCCTGGTTGAGGTGAGTTTGTGCGCATATTGCACAGAATGGGCGCAGAGCTCTTGTGCAAGCTTGGTAGACCTTTGCGTGTCAATCCCTAGTTTTTGAAATGAAATGCAGGGAATGTGCAGTACAGATAGTTCCACCCACACCCAGGAGGATTGTGTGGAAAGTAATCTCAGCACCTTATAATTGTTTGCACGCTTCACTCTGTTGTCGTTGTGAGGCTTCTATCTGGGCACCAAGCCTCGCATCTTCACAGTATTTGATTTCTATTAAGTGGACATGGCGGTTTTAAAAATAAAAAGTCTTAAGCTTGCTGGACAGGGCCTGCCTGACAATCGTGTCGTAGGTCCCATGGTGGGGGCCAACTTGCTGGAGTAGACTTCTGTGCTTGCTCTTTCTCTTGGTCTGTGTGGTGGGGCCCTGCCTTTCAGGATAGGCGACCTTTCCTTACTGCACGCGGCCGGACTTGGCAAGCGTAGTTTTTCTTTTCTTTCTTTTCTTTTCTTTTCTAAAAGTAAAAATCACGGAGTTGCCTGGCTGGAGTTGTGCTGCTTCTTACTTTCATTACCTCTCATACTTCGGAGTACCCGACGTGAGGGGGAAGTGGGTGGTCTATTTGGGTTAGCAGGGCAAGGAGTGACCGAGATCGGGGCGGCTGGAGTTGCGTCTAGCTTGATCAGGAATGCTGGGGTCAAAGAGGTAGGGAGGTATAACACGGTTCGAGCCTTGCTCAGTGATGTGCAGGTCATGCTGAGCCAGAAGGATTGCCTGCATCCATATATCTGAGGTTTGAAACATAAGAGCCTTCAAAAATCGTCCTGCTGGCAATGTTGAGACGCTCAATTACCATGTTACGGATGACGGGGCATTGGCAACCTGAGAAAATGTGGAGGACGCTATCCGTGTAATGACATTATGGGAGAGGGCAAACAAGGCTAGTGGATCTTTTGAAGCGTACCACACGTTTTTAGTTGTAGAGGGTGCCTGTGCGGTATTGGAAGATTGTGCATTTTATACGGGTTGAGACACATGACATGTTCCATAAGGCATCGCTAATGTCATTATTTGCATGAGGTAGCAAGCTTTGATAATAGTGTAGTAGCCTGTTTTGCGATCTACGTATCCAAGCCTGTGTTTAGCATGCATATGGGATTTCAAGGCATCCTTCAGGTCTGAAAGGTATATCAGATTGGGAATGGGGTAGGATAGTTCAGGTGTAGTTGGTCTTGCCTCTTCCCGAGCCAGCAAAGCGATATTGTAGAAGGGGTTGGCACCTGGGCCAGCGCTAGGAGTACCGGTATCGGTCAGATTGTTATCTTTGAGGCTAGCCAGGTATTTAGCGATCTTGTCTGTGTTTTCATTCCCAGCTATTCTAGCATGAGATTTGGCCTTACAGAAAAAGGTGTGACCTTGAGAAGTACGGGGCGAGATTTTAAAAAGAAAAAAACTATAGGCAGTGAGAACGCTCCCTACATCAACTAAGGAAAAGGAGACACATTGGCTCAGGGAGCCGTGAGTCTCTCTCACCAGAGGGTAAGGGTTAGAATTGTTTTTTAAAAAAATCTCCGTGCGCATGATGCCTGTTCTGATAAAGGATTTGCTGTCTTGCAGGCATGTCTTCAGAGGTGTGCTCATGTTGCCATGCACAACCATCTCAAACAGCCTTTGCCGCCCTTTCTGATTCCGGGCAGACGGTCAAGACGTCATAGCCAAATAATAATTAAATTGTCTGGTAGTAGGAGAAGTTTTCTAGCTTAATTGCACAAGAGATGCTTGTGCAAACGGCTGTTCAACTACCTATGTTGCCCAGGATGGAGCTTCCCAATCACTTTCTCTCAGGAGAGGCCTCATCGCGAATGGGCATGAAGCTTCAAAGCAAGCCTGGTGGCTGTATGAGTGTCAAGACCAAGCTCTTTGAGAGGCTTCAGAGTTTGGGGGGTGTAGATGACCCCTCCCACACCAAACAGAATGGTATGGAGGATGACTTGAGGTGAGGCCCTTGAAAGATTGCGACAGAGGTCGCGGTGCTGTTGCTTGAAGGCCTCCAGCTGATTCTTGGGCCTGCAGGCCCAGCTGGTGTCTTCACTGCAGGAAAGAAAGGAAAGATCTACGCTTGCCGTTCGGCCGCGTGCACTAGGAAAGAGCCTCCCAATGGCTCCCACCGACAGAGGGCATCTTTATCTCCACCCGGGCCACAAGGATTCGATCCGCGGACCTCCTGCTTGCTGTCGCCCTCCTCGCGCTTGACCAGGGCTCCATAACATGACAGTGGCTGAGCTCGATGCTCGATGCTCAATTCACGATGCTCGATTCACTGCAGTATTTCACCTCCACGAGATGGATGTGCCTCTATCCTGGAAGGAGCTGACTAGCTAGTCCCTATAGGGTGACGGACCTTGGAAGTAGGTGGAGTGGATGTGGCTGGCGCTGAGTGCTCCCTGTTCCCCCCGCGCCCCCCTCTACTTCTCAATGGATATCGGGGATTGGTCTTTGGCACTCTTTTCGATGGAACAACTAAATTTGCATCAGGGCGACTAGGAGCGAGCCTTTGTTTGTCAGGGAAACGACAAGGGAAAATGTATTTGGGAAGGGTTCTATTTGTTGAGTGTTCAGGGATCTGCAGGTCCTGTAAAGCGAGGCAATCTGAGCTGCCAATATCCATGGAGGCAAGGCCTGCCCCAAGAGGGCCTTTGCTGACACCTTTAAGGAGGATTCTGCTAGCAATATAGTGGCGCTCGGTTACCATATTTTATATGGTGGAGTGTTTACATCCTGAAAGAATGTGAAGGGCACTGTCTGGCTCCCCACAGAGGGGACATTGTAGGCTGGTGGACATTTTAAAGCGCACTGCATGCTTGTGATTGAAGAGGGTACCTGTGCGGTAGTTGAACACGTTACGTTTCATTTTAAAAGGAAGTTTTGGCATGGTCCAGAAGGCATTGCTAACCTTTTTATGGACTGTAGGAAGTAGGCTTTGGTAATAAGAGTAGTATCCTGTCTATGTTTTAGCATTTCCGAGTCTGTGTTTTGAGTGCATGTGCATCCTCAGAGCATCATGAAGGTTGGAAAAGTGTTTAAACTTTGGGGCAGGCGAGTCGGAGCGTTCTGATGTGCTTGCCTGGGAGCGGGCAGCTTCCTCAAAGGCAAGCCAGGTGGTGTCATGGAAAGGATTGCCTTCAAGGTTGACACAGGGGAAGGTTGTGTCTGCAGGGGTGTCATCACCCTGAATAGCCTGGTGTTTGGCAATGGCATCTGCGCATTCGTTGCCCGCAATTCCAGCATGAGATTTAACCTTGTAGAGAAAGATAGGGGTAGGTGAATTGCGCACAAGCTGTAGAATTATTTTTAAGGATATGGCCTTGGACATGCTGACAGTGAAGGTCTGGGTACATTGTTTGCTTTCTGATTTGGAGAAGTTAAGAAAGGCTATCAGTAGCGATGTGAGAGTGGCCCTGGAGAATAGCAGCTGCTATTGCTGCTAGTTCAGCTCTTACAACTGTATTGGTGATCCCCGCTCCGTTTGGTTGGACATACTTAGGACTATCGTTGTCAGGGTGGTAGACTCCTGCTCCTATTACTTGTCTTCCGAGGTGTATTTGGCAGCTACCATCTGTGTATGCCCACTCTTTCCAGTTCTGAACTTATCGGACCAGGTTTGGGCTAGATGCGGTAGGCGGCAAGAGGGGTTGTTGGCTTTGGACAATGTTCTTAGGGGTGTGTTGTTGGTCAGAGGGCAGTTTTTCAAAATTTTTGAAACCAGTCTCAATGCCTGGGTGTCTGGGGTTGAGAACTGGGTCATTGCTGATGGTTGTTTTCCACCAGCGTGCTTCAGGGATTTGTCGTGCTAAATCAGTGAGCCAAGTTGGGTTGTTCTCATTTAGGCGGATTCTTGCTGCAGTATTCCAGACAGCGATAATCTGTAGGCTCCAGGAGTGGCGGGGAAGCATGAACTCCTTGCTGACCCAGAAGTGGGGAGTGGCATAGTTGAGAGCTGCTGATGGTATGGTTCCCAATGTGCAACAAAGGTGAGGGTAGGCATTAAGAAGTTTGGAGTATGGATTGGTGCTCATTGGACCTCCCCAGCTTGGTAGGAACATGAAAGTTGCTGTTGCCTCAATTTGTAGTATTGCAGAGTAAATGGTATGTTTCAGGGTGAGGTGCATTAGCTGGTCGTCGTTGATGGGATGGCAAGATCAGAAGCCTGAAAATTTGGATGATAAATCATTGTGGATAGCTCCAAAGATCCTGTCTCAAGGGTGTTCGCTCCAGTAGTGGTTGTAGTTGGGGTTATGTTCTAAGGGTGAGGCCATTTTTTCCTGGGTTACTAATGCCCAATTCTGGAGAGTTAAGTGGACATGGTCGGGTAGGATGCGCATGTAGGAGTCTTTGATTTTTTTACTTTGGTGTTTGCCGCTGTTCAAGATAGAACGCGAGAAGAGGCCCAGGAGCTCAGAGGCAAAACTTTTAGGTGGAAGGTGGATCGTGTCATGTATCCCACTCTGCTTGGCTCTGTTAAATGCGTTATGAAGGATACAAATGCGCTCTGGGGTGAGCATCCCTTGACATTTGCCATCTGTGCCGTAGATGCATGCCACCTGTAGGGAGTTGATCTCCGGTAGCACCAGGGGTGGTATGGAAAGTGTGGAAGGGAAGTAGTGGGCTCTGCTCTGGGGAGGGGATCTGTTGTGTTACTGGGCTTTGGTCTAACGAGGTCAATGCTTGTAATCCAAAACTCGCAACGTCCAGTCCTCATAACGTCTGCTTGTGGGTTTGTGGGGTTGACATTGAAGGTGACCTTGTCGCGGAGTTCTGTGTCTAATTTTTGTTTCCATGTATTGTTCCTGTCTTCTCTACCAAATCCTTGCCTTTCTAGGTTATCTAATGTAAGGTCAGCAGCAGGTATGGAGAGGTTCGGCTCATCCTTGTGAGTCTCAAATTCGACAATGCGCTAGAGGAAAGTTGGCCATGTTTCTTTGGTGTCTTCTGGCTCCCAGCTTGGCTCCCAAGCAATGCGCACAAGTTCTTTGCTGAGAGAGTTTGATTCTCAATTGAGTTTTTCATCTTCATTGAGATGAGCACAGGCAGGGCAAGCCCAGTGGTTGTTGTTGTTGTTGTTTACATCTTGTCTCTGTTCATTGGTGTAGCATCCAAGTTCTTTCATGCATGTCCAGTGATAGGTTCTATGGCAGACATCACAGATACACATATCGAGATAAGGGAGTTCAGAATTCAAGGGTTCTTTGCCACCAGGATAGTTGCAGATCTCACAGCAGGCACATTCAAGAAAAGAAAAGAAAAACTACGTAGGCAGAGAAACTCTCCCTATATCAATTAAGGAAAAGGAGACACATTGGCTCAGAAGAGCCGTAAGTCTCCTCCACCACAAGTTTAAAGGCGGAAAAGGCTAATGTGGATCTGGATGGTTACTAGGAGCACTAGGCTCTAGAACCTGGCTATGAGAGGTACTCTTGAATTCAATAGCGCGTCTTGTGGAAACAAGCTTGTGGGCACAACGAACTGAATGAGCATGAAGTTGTTGAGCAAGCTTAGTTGCACGTTGGTGATCCAGTCCTAGCTGTTTGAATTGCTTCAAGGTATGTTCAGTGAAGATAGTCCCACCAACACCTAGGAGAAGAGGGTGAATCGTAACAGCTTTAGCGCTTATGAGTTTACAGAGGCCTGCATGCTGCTGCTTAGCCGCGTCCAACTGATGTTGGGGCCTTGTGTCCTCACAATATTTGATTTCAATCAAATGCACATGGCGTTGTTTTGCTTGGAATTGATGAGGTTGTCTCACGCGCTTAGCTGTGCCAGCTCTGTGCGTGGTGCAGTGCCTGCTGCGTAGAGCTTGATGTGAGCAAGAGGAAGAAACGTTGTTAGAGGTGGGTTGGGCATTGTGAAGGGTTCAAGATAGCACCTGGTCGGCTGGAGGTGGATCTATCACGCATAGAAAGGTTACAAGGGAAGAGGTAAGAAGGTAAAGTTCTATTTGAGGCATAAGCAGGGATTTGGAGGTCATGTTGCGCAAGCCGTGTATCGTTTCCTATATCTGTGTTGACCAGGCCTGCTCCCCAAGGGGTCTTGCTAAGTGCTTTTGTAATCATTCTGCCAGCAATATTATGGCATACAGTTTTCATGTTGGAGATGATTTGATTTTGGCAGCCTGAAAGCATGTGGAGTGCACTGTCTCAATGATGACAGCCTGGGAGAGGGCATGATGGATCAGTTGATCTTTTAATAAGGACTGCATGTTTTTGGTTATAAAGGGTGCCTGTGCGATACTGTAAGATAGTGCGCTTCATGGGTGTGGATATACATGACATATTTATGAAAGCATTGCTAATCTTTATCATTATTTACAAGTGGCAAAAGGCTCTGATAGTAAGAGTAGTAGCCTTTTTTGGCATTTGCATAACCAAGTTTGTGTCTAGTATGCATGTGGAATTTAAGAGCATCTTGGAGATTGGGGAGGTAGGTGAGCTTAAGGGCAGGTGGGGGACCTGCAGATGTGCCCGCAGCATGCTCTCTTTTTTCTTCATTCAATTCTTGCCCGGGCAGCAGATTTAATGCTTGCAGGTGTGAACCCAGCATTCTTGAATATTGTCAAAACCCATATCTTATGGTCATGGGTGCACAGTGGGCTTGTTATTGCTTCTGCTGTAAGGGGGGGTCCTCGCTCTTGTCCCTTTTCTTGGCCGTAAAGATTCTTCATGCATTGAAATGAGTAATGTCTAGGTCATAGTAGTATACGGTAATTTTTGCATCGAGAGGGGTCGTTTGCTCTGCCAATTTTTTCACTTTGTTTTTCTTGTAGTTCCGGAGGTCTAGATTTTGGGGCATTGGGCCTGGGGAGTAGATGTTTGGGTTGGGGAGATTTGTGTTTATGTGGAGAAGCTTTTTCTTCTGTTCTTTTTGGCTGCTGTTTTGTATGTCTTGGCTATAAGAAGTGGTGGGAATGATGGCAGGTGGGGGGGTGAGCTTGTTTGGTGAATGGTCACATTGTCTGGGGGATTGGGGTGGGGGTGGGGGGGGCAGGTTAATGTGTTGCTGCTGTGAAGCCGGGAAACTGGGCGCTCCTTGGTTGGTCGGATTGGGTAGGGGGCAGGAGCTTATTTGCGACTTGGATCGTGTTCGCTTGCTAGGTGGCTCATTGGAGGGAGAAAGAGTTGATGGGTTGCTTCTTTTTGAAGTGTCAGGATTGTTGGGCTGCATACTAGGGAGGGTGGAGTTGGCAGGAGTTGCTCTTTTCTTTGTGTGTGGAGTGCTTGAGGGTTTCTGGGGGTGTAGGGGTTCAACACGGTGTTGTATAAATTTTCTGCGTGGTTCTGGGGGAAAGGTGTGGGTTTTCTTGGGTGGTGAGTGCCTGGATGGTTTGGTTAATGTTTTGTGTGAAGGAGTGCCTCTCTTTGGTTGTAATGGCTGTTTCTTTGCATTTGGATCGTGTCCTTTTGCTGGGCGGGTCATCTCATGGATTTAGGGCAGTTTGAGACAACAGGTTGACCTCAAGGGTTAGGCTGGGAGGCATTTCATTTGAAAGAAAAAGAAAAGAAATACTACGCAGGCAGTGAAAACACTCCCCACATCAATTAAGGAAAAGAGGATACCTAGGGCCGAGGCACCGTGTATCCCCTTCACCAAGAGAAACAAAACAAAAAATCAATGGGGATCAGGAGGGTTACTAGCAGTAACCCGTGCCTGATCTTGGTGACGAGAGTTGAGAGGAGTTTTCTCAAGAGTGCGTCTGGTGCTAGAAAGTTTATAAGCGTACTGGACAGAATGGGCATGAAGCTTCAGAGCAAGCCTGGTGGCTGTATAAGTGTCAAGACCAAGCTCTTTAAGAGGCTCCAAAGTGTGATGGGTGTAGATGACTCCACCCACACCTAACAGAATGGTATGAAGGGTGACTTGAGGTGAGGCCCTTGAAAGATGGCTACATAGGTCGGGCCCTTGAAAGATGGCTACATAGGTGCTGATGCTTGGGGGCCTCCAGCTGATTCTTGGGCCTGGTGTCTTTACAGTATTTGTCTTCCACAAGATGGATGTGCCTCTGTCCTGGAAGGAGCTGACCAGGGCTACGGATCTTGGAAGTAGGTGGAGTGGCTGTGGCTGGCGCTGAGTGCTCCCTGAGGACTTCTTTGAGTTGTGGTCCCTTGGCATGTGTTTTGAGGTGTTATGGCAGCTGCCTCCCTGGTTGCCGAGGGGATCCCTTGTGTGTTAAGTGGAGCGGTACCACCGCTGCTGAGATGGTTGGTTTTCAATTCTGACGAGTTGGTCCCTGGATTGTGTGTTGTGTTGGATTCGTCTAAACGCCAGAGTCACCCAGACTCCAACTAAACTTCACATGAATGACTCCGGATTGGATTGGATACATTACAAGCGGATTGGATACATTACAAGCGTTTGCTTATGAATGTGAGCTGAACCAATGCAGGTAGAACAGCAATGAGAGGAAAACGTCCCTCGTCGTAATGGTGGCGTTGTCACTTGCTCCTGGTCCTGGTTGCAGGGCCCCTGCCTGCACCGGTGCTGGCCTCATCCCCTCTCCTCCGCATCATATGCAAGTAGCGCTCCCTGATCTCAGCAGACACTTATGTCCAAGTTGTAGTACGTTGTACGTCCAGTATTATTGTACGCCCACTAGTGTTAAACGTGGTGTTCATCTTCCTCAAGCACAGCTTTCAGTAGTGGGTCTGCAAAGGAGGAAGGAAACAGGATCATGCGAAGTGAAAGACTTGCATCTCCCTGACTTGCTGTAACAGACATGCAGGAGTTATTGCCTGATGAGGGGTCAACAGCACCGGATTGGTTACTACCAAGAATGCTAACTTTTTAGAGAAATGACCAGTTTCTCCGGCAAGGCAATCTCTCATCTCTATAATCTATTGACAGTGCACAAATGTAAAAAACTGCAGCATGCACGTAGGGTGCATGTTTCCACAATAAATGACATGATGTACATGCACACAGGCTGCTAATATTTAGAACTGGGTCATCCGAGGGGGAACATATGGGAGGAAACACAAGTGTGGCAAAATTAGATTTGTTGAAAGCAACATACAGGTATCTACATGACTTGGACAGGGTGACTCAAATATTGCTACATTAATAATGTCAATTGTTACAAACAATTTTTTTTTGTCCCGATTTGCCACTGCACCATTCAGCCACCCACACAAAAGCCTGCAATTAATATGATAGATAGGTTGGGCAGATGAGTTCCTGGGCAAGGGGGGCAGGTGCTGCTGGCCATCTTATGGTCAACTACCTAAATGTTTGCAGTTTCAGACCTGGGCCTCACTCAATCAACATCTAGCTGTGCTGTCTAAAACCTTTTGTTCGACTGAATTGCCCAGTTAAACAGCAGGGCTGCACAGCTCGCTCCCTTCATGCTTACAGGCACGTTTTGCTTCAGTTAAGCTGCCCACACAGGCAGTTACAGCTATGTGACCCTTTCCTTTCCTAAGATTTTCAAATTTTTTGTCTGAACTGGTTTCAATTTTTGATGCTGGATGAGAACGTTTCACCAGCAGCCGATCAGCCAGATTCTTGGGCTGTAGGCCAACCCCCCTTGTAACCCTTTCCTTATGGTATCACTATGATAGTCGTTACAAATAGTGCCTGCCATGCCCATTGTGATGATGTGCAAGGTCACCTTGTTGAGCCTGTTTGGGTCCCTTGAGCTGTGGTTTTGAGGTGTAGTGCTGGCATGCTCTCCCAACCAAGCCTGCACACGTTACATATTCTCCTTATACCCAGGTATTCTGCCCAAATATTTCTACTAGGATTTACCCAAGCACATTGTCTGCAGTGTGGCTCGATTTCGCCTTCGTGTCCACACCTTGAAAGTCGTGCAGGCCGTACAGACAGCAGAAAGTGTGGAGAGGGGCCGATGTTTTTTGTCCTCGTGCAGTTAACAAGAAGGTAGTGACGTACCATAAGTGGTGTGGGAATTCTGAGAGTGGTCCCAGAGGTGCTCCTTTTTGTATCCCCTCGTATCTGTTCAAGGATTTGGACAAGCATGTTTTGAGAAACATTAGCAGATTTAGATTGCGTGCTCATCACTTGAGAGTGGAGTCTGGTAAATGGCTTGGGGGTTCAAGTATCTGTGATAAGTGTGAGTGTGGGGAAGTCCAGGATGAAAAACATGTGCTTTTCTTTTGCAAATGTACTGAGGTGCGTGCTACGCACGAGATACAAGGACCTTTTTGAGGAGATGTTTAAGACTTTGCGTGTGTTTGCTCCGCCTTCAAACGCTGACTTTATTCCATTCTTGGCTTGCCATCATACTATCACTGATTCTGAAATCAATGCTTTCCTAAACCAAGACTCATACAGACTTCTTAGATTTGTGTCAGACTTGGTCTCAATTTTTGATACTGGTTGAGCTTGTTTCACCAGCTGCCATCAGCCAGAGTCTCGGGCTGTAGGCCACCATTGTAAACCCTTGTAAACCCTTGAAAGTCGTGCAGGCCACATGGGATGACACTGTCTCCCCTACTTGTGATCTATGTGATGCCCAAGATGATGTGCAGGATGAACAATACGTTCTTTTCAAATGCACTCATCCCCGTGTTTGTCCTCTTTGGCTTAAAAATGCTTCCTTGTTTTATTGATCCTCTCCTCTCTTCATCTCACTCTTCCAGTTGGGTGGCTCCCTACGTACCTGGCATTCACCATGTACAGTCTTATCATATCTCTTCATTCTTAAATCAAGACAACAACAAGCTTTTTCCTTTCCTACATGAATTATTGCTTTACTATGAGCAGGCTAGCAGTCAACCATTTTGACTGGAGGCCTCCTTTTTTCTGTTACCTTCTGTAACCTTCTTGTGTAGTGCTGGCATGCTGGGCAGTTGCAGCTTCCAAAGTGGGCAAGGGGTTGGTTTTAGGGCATAGTTTAAGTTTGACAAGGTGAATGTCCCTGTCTTGCGTAGGAACATTAGTAGGATCAAGGAGGGCAGGTCGACCAGGGAAAGAGCGCACAAAGACAGCATCAGGGCGGCTTTGGTGCCGGGCAGAGGAGCCAGTACCGTTAGGGAAAACCCAGTAAGGGATAGCTTGGGAGATGTTTCCAGGGTCTTCTTTGCCCTGATCCAGGAGTCTCTCATTTTGGCAGGCATCCATACCAATAAGGGACAAGACATATCTGCTTTTGCTGAGGGCTTTAATACAGAAGCTAAGAACGTGATGCCTATTGGTGTTCATCCTGTTCATTGTTGGGTTAGGTCATCTAAGGGCAATATGAATAATGCTGTCCACATCCCCGCATAATGGACAGCGTGCACAGGTGGAGGACATCTTGAATCTGATGGCATGTTTTTTGCCCCTCAAGAAAGCAGTTGCTGCACTGCCTTCCTCGCTGCGCAGCAGTCTGCAGCTCGACGCTGGTGCCAGTGCTGCCTCACCGCTGTGGACAGCAGTCTTCCAATTGTCGCAGTCTTCCAAATGTGGGAGTCGGTCGGCCCACTCACTGTATTCGGTGAGCTGCCGCAGTGCGCTGCAGTCTGCAGATTGTGGCTGATGTCAGAGCTGCCTCAATGCCTGATGTGCTGTGTGCGAGCACTTGCTGCAGTGCCTAATTCAAGAGTGCGCAGCAGCCTGCAGCTCATGCAACATCAGGGTGTCAGCGCCGCCTCCCTGCCTAACAGCAGTCGCTGCCTGCACAGCCCCACTTGCTGCGTAGCAGTCTGCAGCTTGTGGCTGTTGTCAGTGCTGCACCCCTGCCTTACTGTGCTGTGCACAAGCAGCTGATGAAGCTGATGTAGCCCATGTCAGTGCTGCCCCACTGCCTGTGACGCAGCTTGCCCCTGCACAGCCTCACTGCGTGGCTGACTGCAGCTGGTTTGACACCAAAGATGTCAGCGCCTCCTCACTGTGCCTGTGACACAGCTCGCTGCTGTACTGCCTCACTGCGAGGCTGTCTGCAGCTTGTGGCTGATGTCAGGAAGTGTTTCGATGCCTCTGTTCATGAGCTCAATCATGTGGGCCAGCGTGGCGTGCAGGTCGGGGGTGATTGGGGTGCCATCGTGCAAGAAGATGCCCTGACGCCAAGGCATGGGCGGCAGTTCCAGCTTGGGCACCTGCACATGTGCAAGAAGGAGCAGGAACAGCTGGTCTTGAGTTGGATGTCCAGTTCATGGTGATTTGGGTGCCGTCGTGCGGAAAAGGCCCTTAAATCATGGCATGGGTGGCAACTCCTGGCTTATGCACCTGCGCATTAGCAAAGAGGACCAGATACAGCTGACTCGGAATTCTATAACCAGTTCATGGTGATTTGGGTGCGGAAAAACATAAAGATGACCTTACACCATCGCGTTAGCAGCAGCTCTACTTAACGTAACTGCACTTCCAAACGCGTACTGAGCAGAATCTCATGGATTGCACGTGGATTGATGGAGCACACAGCGATAAGACACGTAGCAATCGCTGTTAGAGCACTGCTGCAAAAGCCAGCCCATAACTCAAACTACATTGTTTCAGCTGTTTTTTCAGGTTAGAGTGCCTAGCTCATCTCTGCTCCATTAACTCTGCCCAGTCGGATCAGCTCTTTCTCCTTAAGGGTTGAGGCCGGCAATGTCAAGCTCCTCACAAGCGTCCCCACTTGGCAAGGCAACAGGGAAGTGGCAGATACAGTCCATACACACCTTGAGGGCGTCCACAGGAGCAGTGTAGAAGCGCTTATCAAATTTCCAGACCTCTTTGCCCCCCTCTTTGTAGATGGAGCCCCTGTGTTGTGTGTGTGTGTGTGTGTATTCAGTCACACATTAGTTTTGCACTGAAGTGGACAATTCTGTTCTTTGGCGGGTTTGCATGAAGCAGCTATTAGAGTGTGGTTACAATGTAGCAGTGTTGCTGGGGATGCAAAGGGACATTATTCACGTCAGATCTCTCTCCCAAGATAGGTCTGATTGTTGACAATGGCTTGTAGCTCTTCATGTGCCGCACAAAGCACCCTACTCTTCCACACGAAAGCGTGCCCACGCAAACACACAGGCGCACCAAGTGTAGTGGTACATGCTGGCATTGTAGGCGTGGTGGTCATGAGGGGGCTGGCTGATGAGGGGGGTGTGAGGATGGCCCTGGTTCTGGATGTTGAGCTTGTTGGCAGCCACGCCGATGTCCCAAGCATACATCTCACGCACCCAACCTGCAGGCCAAAACAGGGTCAAGAGAAAGTGGGCGTCATGCGTGGCGCTGTTATAAGTCCTTTTGGTGTGTTGCCCAGAGCATATAAAGGTGGGAGGGGAGGGGGTCCCCGCCCATTGGAGAAGACAGGGGACAGATTTTTCAGAGCTGCAACACACAAAACGCGTGGCTGCTTTGATGGTTTGACAAAGCATTGGTTGGTTGGACGGGAGGGAAGCTGTCCCTCTATACATGGTGACCAGCCAGTATGTAGGCCGCTGGCTGCATCAGAAATCCAGGTACAGAAGGTTCCCAACCAGCTTCTATGCTCGGTCCAGCATCACTTTGCCTGCATGGCGCATGCTGTGCAGCACCTTGCAGGCACATGCTGTGCAGCATTTTGCAGGCACATGCTGTGCGTGATAAGGTTTGGCTGGGGGCCTGCTAAGCGAACCACACGTGCCATGGACTTCTCATTGCATCCAGAGAAATGACATTCTCTGGCACAAGCTAAGCACACTTGATAGCTTGACACCTCTGCTTTCTAACAAGACAAAGGACCGCTGTGGCGCTGCATGGCCTGATATAGGGTCGGCCAATTCCATGTGAATATGCTGCACAAATCACCTTTTTGGCAGGGAAAATAGGACATGTATGGTGGATGTTTAGGGGCTTGGCCGACCCCACCAGGGTAGCTTTCCTCTACTGTGACTGGCCAAGGGGACATTGTGCCGAAGGCAACAGCTTGTATCCTGGGCATACAATTCACTGCTGTAGTACTGAATGCTGTTGCATCCTGGGCATACAATTCACTGCCTTAGTACTGAATGCTTCTGTATCCTGGGCATACAATTCACTGCCTTAGTACTGAATGCTGTTGCACCCTGGGCACACTATTAACTGTTTCAGTACTGAGTGTTGTGTGCTGCCAGGTCAGTGAACTGTGCATTGATGAATCTAATTCACTCGTCTGCGCCGGATTCAGCGTCCAGGCGTCCACGCGTTCTATGACGCGTGTGAGGCGTTCATCTCAAGTTCACCATGACAGTGATGCAAGCACGACAGTGATGCAAGCACGACAGTGATGCAAGCACGACAGTGATGCCGCACGACAGAATGCATCCGCATGACACAAAATACTTTCCCAGATGGAGGCACGAGTTGCCAAGCCTCAGAGAGACATCAACTCAACCGTGCTGCCGCCTCTTTGCCGGGTTCAGGAGTGAACAGGAGGTCTGCCAACCAGTCTAGTCGAGATGAGGCTACAGAGCATCTAGGCTGTGAATCCACAAGAGCACCGACCCTTGAATGGCAGAGAGTCAACAACAACAGCACCTACCAAGCACTTTCTTGACATCCTCATGTGTCTCGATGTACTGTGACAGCTCCTCCCAAATAGGCGTGGCAGCCTGCAGGTGCAGGACATGGGAGTGAGATATGTCTTTGTGTGGGTGAAGACAAGTCTAGAGCAAAGGCGTGTGAGCACTTCCATACACAAGTTTCCTATGATTCTTGTATCCAAGAAAGAATGTGTACCAGAAGTGTCATCTTGCCCATTTGTGGAAAAATGGCTGAGGAAGCCTGCAGTTTGGCATGTGCTACACCGTGGACCTCAGCTGCATCTCTTCTTGAAGATATGTGACAGTGTCTTGAAGATGTGATGGTATGCACCTCTCTTTGAAGATGTGACAGTATATGTCCAGAAGGCGTTTCGGGGTGAGGCACACCACACAGTGACAGCAGCAGGGATTGGAGCAGCTTATCTGGGAGCAAAACTAGGATGTAATGAGCTCATGGTCTTCAACGGCATGGAAAAGCTCAACGGCATGGAAGCAACCAGATGCCTGCCTCTCTGGCAGCCCACACTTAACTGTGTCTCACTTCATTCGCGATTGCAAATTGATGCACACTAGTGGTTGGCGGGCACAACAAATCCATGGCAAATGCAGGGAAAACGCAGGAGTTGCAAAAGTCCAGGCAGGTGGGACCATCATTGCCGTCCATTGCAACACCCATGCAACAGCCATGCGCGCGCCTACGTGACCTGGTATGGTCATACACCATACACCTGGTATGGTCATACACATGGCTCTTTCCATGATATGTTCTGGAATGGTCATGCAACTAATCTTCTGAACACACTCGCTTGCGCTTTTAGGCAAGCCAGAGCCTCTCTGGCCTGCCCCAAAAAGCGCTGCCACCAACAACATGACTGTGGACATCTCTCTAGCCAGCCATACCATGCTGCTACATCAGCATTTTTTTTTCATGCGCCAGCTTTGCCAGCCGGGTACCACACTGAGCCTCTGTGCCCTCAATCATGACAATTAAGAACTTCAAGAAAGCAATGGTGCAGGCACATAACTAAGAATGAGCATTTGCCTTCATGAGCCAAGGCTGCCACGCCCATTGCAAGGATGCTGAGGACAATTGTCAATTGTCCTACAGCTTTCCTACTATCCCCTCAGCCACTCGACTAAGGGGCGGAGCCTGATACGAGCTTAAAGCATGTCACAAACGCTGAGGCCTGAGCCACAGAGGAAAGACCCTGATGCTGCAGCTGCCTAAACAACTCAGCAGACTGACCCACCTTGAAGTCCTCAAACCTTGCAAGGACGGGTGCAGGGCCTGAGTTTGGCACTGAGGATGGATCACAGGCGGGGCACTTGTCCTTCAGCATCCTCACCACGTCTGCAAACACGAGCGCGAAGCGCATTTCATTTCATTTTTATTTTGAGAATGGTTCCCCGGTGGGCGCACATATCTTAGGGCATTAACCCATCTGCACGCGCACACACGTGTGCACACACACTCACACATACACCCACGTGCAAACACACAACATAAACATGAACTGCAGCCTAAGCACCGCACAAGGCCATCTTTAATCCATCACTGGTAAGAAGTGGGATTCTCTAGCACAGATCGCTCCTCATCCAAGGAAGCATTTAGCTTGTAAGGGGAAATGCCCGCATGAGGCCTCCTAAGGCCAATAGGCCTTTTTTAGCGCATGCTTATTCCCTTAGCCCTTCTATGTTCCAACCAGAATCACTCTCTGGACCTTCATGTGATCGCCCAATTTTTTTGCAGTCCCACTGTGCACCTCCAACCCCACAAACATTTCCCCCACGCACAGAATGCCCATGGTGAGCGCAATCAACCCCATCTTGGTGCTAAGCAGCTCATGCTGCTGGAGCAGCCCGAATGTGTGTGATGAGCACGACGAATCTCCCCATGCAGCATGAACCTGAAGCAGTATCAACCACAGGGAGACATCCACTGGTGCAGTAGGGAAACCCATGCCGGCCTGTGAGCTGGCCTTCATGCAATGCCTGCCACGGTTACTCACGTGGATTGCGGGGGGCGATGTAGTCAAACGCAAACGACAGGCCAGGTACTGCAGGGTTGTAGGCATTGCCGGGGGCCTGCAAAAGAGCAAGGATGGGCAGCTTGTATGGGCAAGTCGTTGGCACTGCCAGAGGCATACAAATTGTAGGAGGTGAAGGCAGCTTGAAGGCTTTGCCAGGGCCTGCGAAGCTGCAAGGATGGGCAGCTTGTATGGGCAAGTCGTTGGCACTGCCAGGCGCAGGCAGCTGAAAGCATGCATAGGCAGCTTGAAGGCATTGCCAGGGTCTGCGAAGCTGCAAGGATGGGCAGCTTGTATGGGCAAGTCGTTGGCACTGCCAGGCGCAGGCAGCTGAAAGCACGCATAGGCAGGTTGAAGGCATTGTCAGGGGCCTGCAAAGCTGCAAGGATAGGCAGATTGTATGGGCAAGTCGTAGGCATTGCCAGTGGCAGGCAAATTGTAGGAGGTTAAGGCAGGTTGAAGGCATTGTCAGGGACCTGCAAAACTGCAAGGATAGGCAGCTTGAGTGGGCAAGTCGTTGGCATTGCCAGTGGCAGGCAAATTGTAGGAGGTCAAGGCAGGTTGCAGGCATTGTCAGGGACCTGCAGGGCAGCAAGTACAGTCAGGTTGTAGGCATTGTTAAGGGCCTGCAAAGAATCAGGCAGAGGCAGGGTGCAGGCATTGTCAGGGACCTGCAGGGCAGCAAGTACAGTCAGGTTGTAGGCATTGTTAAAGGCCTGTGAAGAAGCACGCATAGGCAGGTTGCAGGCATTGCCAGGGGGGACGTGCAGGTAAAAGCATGCATAGGCAGGTTGCAGGCATTGCCAGGGGGGACGTGCAGGTAAACGCATGCATAGGCAGGTTGCAGGCATTGCCAGGGGGGACGGGCAGACAATGGCAAGTACTGGCAGATTGTAGGCATTGCCAAGGGCCTACAGAGCAGCAAGCACAGGCAGCTTCTAGGTATTGCCGGGGGGGCAGGAAGATGAGAGCACGCATAGGCAGATTCCAGGCTGCAGGCATTGCCGGGGGCCTGCAGCAGGTGGAGATCTAGGTCACGCAGATGTAAAAACGCATGCAAGCAAACACCGATCTTGCAAGATAAAAAGGGAGACCAGGAATGGAAGATGCTGCTGGGGATTCGTGGCTGGGCTGCGAACATGGAGGGCAGAAGGTCTCTTCAATGACCCTCCCCCACCACCACCAACCCACACGCATTCGCACCCACCCACGCCTACAACTGCATGCCGGCATCACACACAGCCACAGTGGCATGATCCACATGAGCTCTGTATGTATTGCAAGTATCACACATAGCCACAGTGGCATGATCCACATGAGTTTTGTATGCATTGCAAGCATCACACACAGCCACAGTGGCATGGTCCACATGAGCTTCGTACGTATTGCGAGCATCACATAGAGCAACAGTGGCACGACCCACATGAGCTTTGTATGCATTGCGAGCATCACGTAGAGCAAGAGTGGCATGGTCCACATGAGCTTTGTATGCATTGCGAGCATCACGTAGAGCAAGAGTGGCATGGTCCACATGAGCTTTGTATGCATTGCGAGCATCACGTAGAGCAACAGTGGCACGATCCACATGAGCTTTGTATGCATTGCAAGCATGAATTGGTATGTGCTGCAAGCATCGCACACTGCCACAGTGGCATGATCCACACATTGTCAGACTCCTGCAAGGAGACCCTGGGCACCTTGATCATGGAGGGCGTTAGTTACTTATTTCAACTCTCCTCCCACAAGCACACCGGCTTTCGTGTGTGTTCCAAGCATCACGCACCGGCAGTGGCTTGATCCACACGTAGTCAGATTCCAGCAGGAGGAGCCAGGGCGCCTTGATCATGGAGGGGTTGGCCTCAGCAGCTGTGAGCCACTTCCGCACTGCGTTTGCGCGGTCTGCCACGGGGAACCTGCACGAGGGTAACCATGCACAGCTGTGAGCCACCTCCTCGGTGCGTTGCCTGCCACATGGAACAGCCAGGTTCGTGCGAGGATGTGAGCAACGCAACACTGCACCTGTATCGTCAGCCATCGGAAATTCGTGTGCTTGACATGACCAACACCTGTGGATGCAGGAGCGGGAAAGGGAAACGCCATGGCAACCTGCGCAAGCCACAAGAGAAGCGCATCCCTGTCTGGTCGTTTCTATGCACAGGGTGCTGCACTGGCCAGTACCAGAAGCATGGTGTCGTCACTGGTTCTTGAACGTGGCATGTTCTAAAAACTTGTTTGTTCCAGTCTCTTTTGTTCTACCTGCCTGCACCACCTGCTGCACTCTTAGGCTGCACACAATCCTCGCCAACATCTTCGTCTCTTTTGTCTCTTTTCTCCTTTGTCTCTTTTTCCTTCTTCTTTGCCTCTTGTTTTCATTTTATTATTTCGTCAGCACCACCTCTCGCGCTCAGGCTGCACATGGTCCACGATCACCAAAATACACTTCCTTATTTATACTTGTGTTCTCTTCATCAACGCCACCAGACGCACCCTGGCTGCACACAGTCCACGGTTACAAAACAGTCTGTTTCTGCCTACTATCTTTCTTGTCCCACTCACCAGCACCACCGATCACACTCAGGCTGCACAGGGTCCACGCGGAAGGTGGGGATCTGCGAGCAAGCAACACATGCACGGTATGTCAAGCATGCATGCATTTTCTGTTGCCTTTGGAATCTCTGATGAGCAGCGTGCAGATGGCTGCACATGAACTACCAAGCGCAGAGCTTGTGTGCGACCATCCTGCAACAAAAGCCCAACTTGAGCATGCGTCCAAGCCAAACAGCATAAAACATGCACACATACATACACACACAAATCTATACGCAACATACAGCACCTAGCACAGGCTACAGAGGAACCGGCCCCCAACTCCCCCAACCCACCCCCCACCCACGTCATCCATGACCTCATCAGGCGCGCGCAGGACTGAGACAAACCCATCCTCATACTCCCCCCCCTTCTACCCCCTCTATCCAACCTCACATCCCCCCCTTACACCTCTCTTAAGATGGCACCCTGTGCAAGACAAAGGCAATTACACTGACACACACACACAAGCTCTTTCGCCCCTACAGCCTCCCCCCCCCTCTGAATCCATGACCTCACCCAGCATCACCCTGTGCAGGAAAAGATAAACTCCACAGTCACACGCACCCCACCCCTTATCCCACTTCCCTATCCCCTCTCACACCTCATCCGTGACCTCATCAGGCGTCACCTTGTGCAGACAATGCCCACCATCACATTGTGATGATCACACCACACAAGAACACACACACACACACACACACGAACACACATACCTCATCCATGACCTCATCGGGCGTCATCCTGTGCAGGATGCGGGAGATGTACACCATCTTCTCCCCTCCAGGCATTGCACGCGCCAGCTTCCATGTAGCCACCCTGCAATTAGCAGGACAAAGCAGGAAATTTGATGTGGAATCTTGTTCCAGGAGGTGTGTGAATGCACCTGTGTGAGTGCAAGGCTTGCGCCAGCTTCGAAATTGACCACCCTGCAAGTTGCAGAGCAAATGTACACCAAGTAATCTGAGGAGCTTGTCCCCTGGGGCGTGCCAATGCGCATGTATTGAGTGTAGGGGAGGATGAAATTCATTTCTTAAGGGGCTACCCTTACAGGCGAAGCAAAGTCGCGCCATTGCACCTAAAAAAGGCAAGGCGTGGTGTTGCATGTGCTTGATATGAGTGGGCATCAGCAAAAGCAAGTACATGTTTTCAGATGCTCATGTTTGGAGGATTGTGATGACTGTAAATGCATGCTGGTACCTCTGGGCACTGTATCTGCAAACCTGGATGTGCACATTTGAGATGGCCTGTGCATGCAAATCATAGGGTGCAAGCCAAACTTGCACTGGTACATATAATCGCATATTTGCAGCCAGCCGAGAGGGTAAGCAGCATGCATGCACATTAGAAGCGTTCATATGATGCGGGCTTGGGAGTTCTGGTGAGATGCAGTGATGTGATTTAATGCTTAAGCTCACTCATCTCACACAGTGGCACAACATGTTGTAGACCTCATCCACCCACATGATGCGAGCATAGATGTACTGATGAGATGCAGTGATGTGGCCTAGCACTCAAGCACACTCAGCTCGCACACCCGCACAATGCACAATATGTGATGCGGTCCTCAGATGCTCACATGATGCGGGCCTGGAAGTCCTGATGAGATGCAGTGACGTGATTTAGTACTGAAGCTCATACACCCGCACAATGCGATGTGGTCCTCAGATACTCACATGATGCGGGCCTGGAAGTTCTGGTAGGGGCTGCCGTTTGAAGTGAAGAGCGTGTGGATGGTGTCACCTGAGCAGAAAACAGCAACATTATCTTATGCATGACATGTAAATGGTGGAAACCAGGCGCATGGTGTATCGCCGCGGATAATGGATGACAGGGGTGTGGGCTGCCAAAACTTTGTGTGTGAGGGATGCAAACAAAGTTAGGTGGAAAGCATGTGAAAATGCTCCTTGATGTAACAGTGCACCCCATTGAACGCACCCTACCTAATGCATCATCGTGTCGTAAAGCAATGCACTCCATCCTGAGCGGCACGCACCTATCCTAAATACGCGCAGCCTTTTTGGCTGGCTGTCCTTTCTTTCCTCTTCTTTTCTTGGGTGGAAAGAAGATAGACCCTGTCCTGAGCACAACATGCACACCCAGGAGCGGCACAGCATTCACAGAAATGAACACAAGCAGGGCACGAACACACACACGCACACACGCATACACACACACACCTGGCAGCCCGCAGCCCATGCCGGCAGCTTTGCAGCCCTCCACATCACCCGCTCCTCCTGCTGCTGCTGCTGCGCTGCTGCCTGCTGTTCCAACTTCTTGAGCTCCAACACCGCCAACCGCTCCACCCCTCACACCTGAGCCGTCACCCCCCACTGCTGTTGATGCACCACCAGTATCTTCACCACCCGATGCCCCGCCCTGCTGGCTGGCGCCGCCTGCACCTGCACCATATCCATCTGCCCCTGCCCCATTCATCACACCGGTGTTTGTCTCACCCATGGCTGTACCTATTACTCCGGCGTTATTTGCACCTCCTGCCCCCACTGCAGTGTTCGCGTCATTGGAGCCAGTGCCAGTGGCACCGCCTGCTGCTGCAGCACCTTCCCCAACACTACCCACACGTCCAGCAGGGCCTGATCCGGCTGTGCCTGCAACGTCCCCCCCCCGCCACCATCCCTGTCGCTGTTGCACCTGTGCTGCCACCACCATTGTCGATGGTGTTAGTTCCTGCTGCACTTGTTGCAACACCCCCTGCCCCCAGCGTTGCTGCTGTGCCTGTGCTGGCACCTGCTGTGCTGGCTGCGGCCTCGCCTGCTGCGCCTGCTGTGCCTGCTGCGTCTGAACCAGCACCGCCTGACAGCCCTGCGCCACCACCAGCACCAGCACCTGTAAAACCTGCAGTGCCTGCACCACCTTCTGCACCTGAACCCACACCGCCAGCCCCCCCAGCGACATCACCAGCACCAGCACCAGCAGTGCCTGACGTCCCTGTTGTACCCATTGAACCTGCAGCTCCCATGGTCCCACCACCGGCCCCAGCATCCGCACCTGCAGTCCTGGTTGCATCTGTCACACCTGTAGCACCCTCTGCTCCCGCCGTGCTTGCAGATCCGGTAGCGCCAGCTGTGCCTGCAGCTCCCGTTGCCTCTGTCACACCTGCAGCACCCTCTCCTCCTGTAGCACCTGCTGTGCCTGTGCCCGCTGTCGCTGCCCCACCGCCAGTGTCGGCGCCTGCCGCCGTGCCGGTTCCACCAGCAGCAGCAACCCCAGCACCAGATATGCCCGTAGTTGAAACAGCGGCGCCACCATTTGACGCAACGCTGCCAGCAGCACCAGCGTCAGACGCAGCGGCAGCACCGCTATTGGTTGTGCCACCATCTACCACGCCACCACCGCCAGCACCACCACCACCAGAGCCTAGCACCCCCTCCGCCCCTGCGCCAGCATTCGCTGCTGTGCCCGCTGAGCTTCCTGTTGCTGCGCCGGAGTACTCTGCAACCCCTGCCGTGTTGGACGCATCACCCCCCAATGCTCCGCCTGCAGTACCAGCACCACCTGCACCCATGGTGTTCACAGCATTCACACCATGTAAGTCTGTCGCGGGACCAGCGGCTTGTGCTGCTCCTGAGCTTGCTGCATCGGTGGTGGCACTCACGCCAGAAAGGCCTGCCCCTCCTGCTGTGCTTGTACCCCCTACGGCGCCTGCGCCCTCTGTTGTGCTTGAAGTAGTCCCTCCTACAGCGTTCACTGTGCCAGTGTTTGCTGCACCTGCCCCTGCTGCGTCCATCGTGTTTGTGCTGGCTGCAGCATTTGAGGCGGTGGCAGCCCCAGAAACACCGGCACCTGCTGCATCAGCAGTGGCTCCAGGGCTGGTTGCAGTGCCTGCTGTAGTACCAGCAGGGCCTTCATTTCCAGTGGCTGCTGCGGAGGGCCCAATAGTAGCGGCGGAGGCACCACCTGCGCGTCACAGGGCAAGAATAAGCAGGGGCTGTAAGAATCATGCACTGCGCCCACTCTTCTGTGATCAGGCCTGCTTGCTCAGGGGCGTGCACCAGTTGCAGCAAAGGCACCACCTGCGCGTCACAGGGCAAGAATAAGCAGAGGCTGTAAGAATCATGCATTGCGCCCACTCCTCTGTGACCAGGCCTGCTTGCTCAGGGGCCTGCTTGCTCAGGGGTGTGCACTGCTGGCGTTATCCTTTCCTTTCCTTTCCTTCAGGATTGCGCACTGCTGGCGTTACCCTTCCCTTTCCTCTCCTCTCCTTTCCTTTCCTCTCCTCTCCTCTCCTTTCCTTTCCTTTCCTTTCCTTTCCTTTCCTCTCCTTTCCTTCCCTTTGGGATTGTGCACTGCAGCAGAGCTAAGACCTGTGTGTTACAGAGCATGCGCAAGCGGGGTTGAGGAGTTAAGTTTGTGCATCAGGCCCAGCCTTCTGTAACGGGACTCAAGTGCTCAAGGGCCTGCATTGTCGGCGGCATGCTGGAGGCTCCACCTGCACATCACAGAGCATGAGCAAGCAGGGGCAATAGAAACAATGGTGCATCAGGCCCAACCTCCTGTGACCAGGCACGATAGCTCAAGGGCCTGCACTGTTGGTGGTGTATGGCAATGACATAGGTGGCATTTTTGGAGTGCATTGCTGTTGCGCATGGCTGGCATGTCAAAGGCTCCACCTGCACGTCACAGAGCATGCAAGAGGAAGTAGCAAAAGTCATGCATCAGGCTTGACTTGCCATACCAGGCGCAATTGCAGGAGCACAAGCTACAGGAGAGTCCAGGAGTGTGCTCGGCCATCTCAAAGCATATGTGCATGTAGCAGTGCAGAGCTGTGTGCCAACCTGTACGCAAGATGCCTGAAAATGCAGGCAGAAGACACACACACAACACATGCAGCACACACGTAGCAAGGAGGGTGCATGCAAGCAATGAAGCATGCATTATTCTGCTGCCTGTGCATATCGCAGGGCAGCATATGCTTGTTTGCCAAGCGTAGCAGCAACGTGGAGATTATCACAACAGTTTACATATAAAACATATGCACACAGAGCACCTAAGTTTCTGCGCTCCACAGCTGCCTGCGCTCACTACAGCGCACGGGCCTGTACCAACACATCGCTGTTCTAACCTTCAGAGCAAACACAACACGCTGGAAGGTACACCTATGTAACTCCGTTCCCCTTCAAACATAACCGTCGCCGCACACGTTCACACACGGACACAGCATACCCGCGTTTCTACGCTCCGCGGCTGCCTGCGCTCACTGCTGTGCGGCAGTATGCCTTTGCCAACACATTGTTGTTCCCTCCTTCGAAACTGAACGCAAAGGGCACCGTAAATGTTGGCACGTGCATGCTGCACACCTGCGTTTCTGCGCTCCATGGCTGCCTGCGCTCGCTGCTGCACAGCAAAATGCCTGTGCCAACACTTGGTTGTTCCCTGCTTTCAAAATAAAACATAACGATCACCTCAAATGCCAGCGCGTGCATGCTGCACACCTGCATTCCTGCGCTCCACGGCTGCCTGCGCTCGCTGCAGCGCGGCGTGGGCTTCTGCCAACACATTGCCATTCCTTCCTTCAGAAGCATCGGCATTGGTACCTGGATGAGGAGGGTTCAGGTGATGAGGGTTAAGAGCTAATTGTAAGCACTTACGTAGGGAAATGCAGTAAGGAACGAGCCAGCAAATGCAGCAAGGCGCAAGCCAGAAAATACGGCCAGGTGCAAGCCAGCACATGCAACAAGGCGCAAGCCAGCATGTGTGCCACAAACCATGAAGCACCAGGAGCAGCACAAGCTGCTGCATGAGAACATGTCGAGTACAAGCACAGCAAGCAAATGCAACCAGGCGCAAGCCAGCATACAAACTATGAAGCACCAGGAATGCAGCACTAGTGCTGCATTTGCTGCCTGGTGCAGCTGCTGCATGGGTGCATGTCAAACACAAGCACAGGCAATGGAGGCAACAGTCGGAGAGCTTATGCACATAAATGTCAACCAAATAAAGGCAACCAAGGGGGGGCAGAAACTGCTGCATAAGTACACATCGACCACGAGGACAGGCAAAGGAAGCAACAGCTGAAAAGTGTGTGTGCGTGTGCACACGTGTGTTGTGCGTGTGTGCCTGTGTGTGTTGTGTGTGTGTGAAGCATGGATGTTATTAGCATGGTGGCGCTTTCTTTGCATCAGAGCTAAAGGATGATTAAAATGCTGCAGCACTGTGCCTGTGACACGCAAAATAGATGTGGAAAGCAAACGTGCGCAATGCACCGTCGCATCGTGCCTGTGATGCGCACACACACACATAAAAAGGAAGGAAACCCACACAATGGAGCGTGCACCACTAGGGGTACAAAAGAGCAGAGGTAAGGTGAGGCAGGCACAGGACGAAAAGGACAGGAGTGAGGCATGTTGCGGCTGTGCCTCTCACTATGGAAACATGGGCGCACACACAAGACTAGCAGCCAGGCGTCTCAGTCATTCATGACTCATTTGGGCTGAATGCCTCATATGCTTTCATGACCTGCACTCAAGGGAACACACACCAGCGGCAGCCTGTGCGCTGCTTGCACTCTCAGTCACTCAGTCGAACCGAAAAGCTCTGAAGGGCTTGTGCTGTTTCACTCTCAGTCACATCACATCATATCATATCATATCATACCAAAACAGAAGGCACTGAAGGCCGCATGCTCTAGCACTCTCCACACGAGGGAGTGGTTCCTTCCTGTGATCCTGTTCTCCTACACAAGGGAACACACCAGCGTCACATGGGAACGCACCTTGAACTCTCCACTCCAAGGGAGTGGCTCCTTTGTGTGATCCTGTATGCTGTAATTATGCATACACAAGGAAACGCACCTGCGGCAGCCTGTGTACCCACAGCAGAGGCCTGGCCATCCGCATTACCTAGTTGCTGCCCTTGTTGCTGTTGCTGCTGCCCCTCTTGCTGCTGCTGCTGCTGCTGCCCCTCCCCCTCCTGCTGGTGCTGCTGCCCCTCCCCCTCCTGCTGCTGCTGCTGCTGCTCCCCCTCCCCCTCCCCCTGATGCTGCCCCCCCTGCCCCCCGTGCCCATCCTGCTGCTCAACCCCCCCCACGCTTTTCTCTCCCTCCCCCTCATTACCCTCATGCTCCTGGCCTTGCTCCCCTTGCTGTTGGTGATGCCGGTGGTGCTGCTCCGGCTCCTGATTACACGTGGATGTATATGCATTCCAAGTGGGCTGCAGCATAAATTCTGAGGAGAACCTCACATCAATGCATCACACCTCATGGCACTGGTGCCATAAGTGCTGCCCATAAAGGTTGAAGTACCAAGCAGACTTGTCTAGCAGTCAAGCGTTTTGACTGATAGCTGTTTGTAAGCCTGTAAACTTGTAGATGTGCCATGCAGAATGCGAATACATCACGCAGAATGTTGATTTGTAATGCAGGATGAAGTGGGTTTCGGGATGGACTCAGGGACATGCCACTGCGATAAACCTCATTGCAGCATTGATGCTTGCGGCAAACTTTGTACATTGCCACCATTGGTACAATGCATCTCTGATGCAAGCGGCAGAGCTTTTGCTTAAGCAATCTGGTCAATTGATGTCAATTGCCCAATACCTTGCCAACATGGCTCATTTGACCATCGATGCGCGCAGCAGATTGTTGCTCAACATCCTGCCAGGAGATTGAGGGGCATCACCAGGAGATTGAGGGGCATCACCAGGAGATTCGATGCACGCAGCAGATGTATGCTCAACATCCCACCAGGAGATTGAGGGGCATCACAGGGTTCTCTATGAGGCAGTGCACATCTGAATGTGCATCATTTGGGATGCTGCACACGAAGCTTGTGCGGCGAATGGCAACGTGCATGTGCATATGCACGAGTGTGCGTGTACATGGACAAAACCATGAACTCCGGGAACTTGTAGGAGTATAAGTGCCAAGAGCTCAAGCTTTACCTGCAGGCATTTTTCAAAGTACCACTGCTCCACAGCCTTGAGCCTGAGCACCTCGTATACCAATTCCTCCACAATTTCCCCTGAGCCAAGCCCCCGCACCCACCTCGCCATCCTTGACCATCTCATCTTGGTGAGATTGCTGCAAGATGATCTGCGCCTTGTTCTTGGGGTGGCGCTCATCATGCTCCTCCACATTCAGAGATCGGGCCTGCGCACAAGCGGGACGTGGGCTCTCAGATGATTTTGTTGTCATTCTTTGGGAAAGAGGCTTGTTGGCGTCCAGTTATTCTACTTCTAGGCAGGACTGTGCCATCCTCCATAAATGGAAGCAAGACATGCCTGTACAAGAAAGCAAGGCAGGCCTGCACATGCCTGTACACAAAAGCAAGGCAGGGCAATGGAGGCAACCCAATGAGCACCAGGCTGGTACCTAGCAGCTCAATGTTTGATGGCTTCCTGAAACAGGCACTTCGCTAACACTGTTGCGGCGAAGAGGCTGAACACAGCATGTGCAAAGAAAAGGCACATGTGGCTATCACCGTTTACACTACTGATCAAGCACATGGCATTGCTTCCCCTAGGGCTCCCTAGGCCAAGGCTCCATGATGGCGCTGGCAGGCCTGGCGCACACCCAGCACACGCACCCTTGTTGCCTACCTGGCTTGTGTCCATCCTCTCTTTTCTATGCACTCTGAGGCCTGCAGATGGGTACGTCAGGGGCTCATTATGTGGGCTTGCCTAATGATTTGTACGTGATTCCTGAATACACCAGGGAGTGCAACAAGCAACGGCCACTCCTATCATCATCGCACCATCTCCGTGTCCTGCTGCTGGGAAGAGCCTGCCCTCAGGTTGCTGCACGCATGATAAAGCAGGGATCCAATCATCATTTTGGTTGCTTGCACTGGGCAGCATGCAAGCCCCGGCCCTAGGACCAAAGGAAAGATTGCAGCAATTCCCTCACTTGGCCTGGAATCAAGAACGAGCCCAGGACGCCCACAGAGAACAGGGCAATGATGATCAGCTTTGCCTGGCTTTTTCCTTCTCCAGCAGTGGAGCTAGCAGAGTGAGTCCTGCCTGCACGATTCGAATTCGGATTGATATTTCCTCTTAATCGCTGCATGTTTAAAATGGACGTTTAGGGTTGATTCCTGCAGCTTTGTGAACCTGTGACATGGCAGTTTGTCAATGTTCTAACTGCCACTAGCTTATACTCTCCTTTTCTCAATTTTATGCAGAATTTACCTAAAAACTTAAAGCCTCCCAAAGCATTATGAGCTCCATGCACACAAGGCACCACAATCCACAACATCTGGCACCCACAAAGTCCGCTTTTTCTTCATCCACTATCACCAGGATGCGTTGGCCCAGACATTCTCTAAAAGTCCAGCCCAACTTGTATACAGGCTTGCCTTTGCAAGCTAGGAATGGCGTTGCTTGCAGCAGCAGCAGCAGCAGCAGCAGCAGCAGCAGCAGCAGCAATAGCAGGTTTTCTGCAGGACCAGTTCAAGAGACTGGCACAGCATCCACACCCGAGGTAGGAGGTGGAGAGCCTCGATCTCGTGCTGCTGCAAGAGTTTTCCATGCTGTAGCTCTGGAGGCCTCGTTCTAGGATGAGCACCTAGGACTACAGTGCATCTCGTCTTATCTGTCGCGATCTGTTGTATATTATGTCATGTTACACAGATGTCCATGCAAAATGTGGACCCCACTCCCTTTCATCTACTCCACAGCTAGCATGGAAATTGCTCAAGGACTTCACAAAGCAAAGTGTGCGTGGAATGGCTGCCTCATACGTGGAATCCCCTGAGAAACGGGCAGCACTGAGAACAGCTCTTGTGGTGAGTGCCCCTTCTGCTGCAAGTAGAGTATTGACATGTGCAGTGACTCACTGCTTACATGTTTCCTTGGTGGGGGCTCAGTTGGCCCAGTTTAGCTGTACAGGTTTGCATCATTGAATTCATTAGTCATAATTTATGACTCAAATTAGCCATGGGTAAACAGAGTGTCTCAGGTTTCCAAAGAGGCTCTCCGAGGCTAGGAGAGCCTTGGCATATGTCGGTAGGGCCTAGTTGGGAGATTATGGTAAGAAATCTGCTTTCCACAGAAGGCTGGCTTTAATCCAAAAATTCTCAGGCTGATCCTAAAATATATTTAATGGACATATTCAAGTGGAACGGCTTTAAGCTGGACTGGGTTGAAACAAAGAAATTTAGATCCCGTCCCCCTCTCCTATCTCCCTCACTGCACTGCACCAATTTATTACCACAAGGTGTCCCCATCTTCATAAAGCCGCAATTCGACCTCCAAAGCATTGTCTTTGAACTTCAGTGTTGCAACATTACAAGTAATCAGCACCTTTGCATGCTCCAGAGCCATGTGAGCGTGATGCTTGGTGTTCAGCTGTCCTCAAGCTAACCATCAATTCACACTTAAACGTAAATTGTTGTGCCTCCATACTCCCGCATTCCCCAGGCCATTATCCCTGATCCCCAACTCCATCACACTGCTAAGAACTTGCATTTTTAGTAGGATCACTCCAAAACACGTCCCCAGGCAATACCTTTACCATTTTCCAGGGATCCCTGGGGGTTTATTGAACATTTCAGGTGACCCCTGCCTAAAAATCCGGTAACACTTTTTGCCAACTAGGGTATGCCCATCTGCCAAAGAGCCTCCCCTAGCGACGCTAGGCCTAGGCAAGGCAAGGCGAGTTGGCTATCCAACGCTGCTCATAATGCACGACTGCCAGGCTGGGGGCTCAGGTGGCCCTGTTGGTTGGGGTTGTTGAAGTCCCATGTGCAACCCAGATGTTTTTGCCGGACGAGTGGCTTTAGTGCACGTGCTGCGCTTAATAAGTCTAGTGGAGCAGGACACGAAAAGCAGAACGACATTTTGGATAATGTCCGAAATGATTGAATCTGAAGTGGCTTTCATATTGCTGCGTGTCTGCATTTCCATATCCAGCATATCGCCTCGCACAATCCATGCTGAACTCCTGTGCAATTTGATCCGCCCTGATTTCTTGGGTGTGTCTTTGTGTTGCAAAGCACCATTGGAGCTCCTCTTTAATATCATCCTGAGCTCATATTTCCCTGCTTGAAAATGTGTTCCCAATTTGCCTTTGATCAACGATCTGGGAGGCAAATTTGTACGGAGCGACTTATCCCAAGCTATGCCAGCTTCTGACAGCCGATAAGTTTGGTCAATGTTGGAGGGAGGGGAGAGAAGTATTGTCGCCAACTGCTGCATATGCTCCTGAGCCGTTGCTTGAAGCTGACCACACCCGGCTTGTCTGCCACTCACGCAGCTTCAGGCTTAAGAGACCTCTTCTCCCTTCATTAATGTAATTGATGTTGGGGGTCCTTCTACCTACATAGTTGTGTTTCCTTTTCTTCTGCAACAAATGGCCACGTTAAAACCCCAGAGCCGACCAGAAGTCTAGATACTGTTTTTCAACATATTTAAAAACACGCAATTTTTTTCTGTGTTTTTCCTGCCCGGGTGGCCTTCCCTGCTGATAACCAATGTAGTTTTTTAGGCCTTGCTTCTATAAAACCTATTTAATTCTTCTTTGCTTGTGCCGCAGGTGGCCCATGCCAACCCATACCCCCCCAAAAGAAATTACCGTACATAAAATGTCATCCTGCATAATTCATGTCTTTGGGGGGTGTAGGATGAATGTGGACATCGAAATAAGTAATTGTTTTTGGGCATGGGGTAGAGTTTATGTTGTGAGCGGAAATGGAGGCCCCAAAGTGCCAGAGGGGCATCAACGGCTGGGAATGGGAAGCTTTCTGAACCCCATCCCAGGAGGAGCAGCAGCAGAAGGTAGAGGCCAGTCAGTCCAAGTTACGAATTGAGCAGCAGCGCGCAGATGCGGAGCTCAAATGCAGCTTTTCTTGATGAGTCTGGAAGAATTTTGTGCAGGTTGTCAAATGGAAGAGCAGTGTGTGCAGCTGGACCTCAGGCATCTTCAAAAACAAATTATTCCATTTGAATTGCATTGTTGTGAAAGGAGGCAGTGTATGCATCTGGTTTTTGTACGCTTTTTCAACAGTAGCTACAGCTTAAATTATGAAGATTTGTGTCTCATCTCCACATCCAGGAGCAGTGCAGCTACCCTGCTGCTACACTGCTGTAACTACATTGCTGCAGGTACCTCGAACATACAATTGTATTTCAAATTGTAAGCTTCAGGGCAAGTAGAGAATGGTTGCCCCTGCGGGAATTCGCTGGAAACCAAAAAGTAATCATTGAGTGGGGTGCGGGGTCAAGGCGGGAATCACAAGAACATTGTCTTTTTGGGGTGCGGAATGATTACATTTTTGTACGGTATGTAATTCTTCAATCTTCCCTGTAAAACATCCTGCTGAGTTTTCCTTTGCTTGCGCCGCAGGTGGCCTATGCCAACCCATTCCCCCCTGCTGGCTGGGCACCCTCAAGGAGGCAAGCAGCAGCAGCAATTGCTGCATCCACAGGCTCACCAGAAGCGACTGCTGCCCTCCAGGTACTACATGATCAGGCTTTGCTGTGTGATGAAGTTCCTTTGCCTGCTTTTACAACAGTGCACCTTCGATTGTTGGCAAAAAGTGCTACCTTGGATCAAATACGGCAGCTGCTCAAGTCCTGGGGTGGTGGTTTGATTCCCACAAAAGGATCTTTCTATCAAGAAGCCGTATCCCTTAAACCTGCATCTTTGTTTCTTGGCCAGTGCTGCATCGTGACGCAAGTAGACGCAGATACACAATGGACCAAATCCCAAACCTGCAATCATGGCCTATGTAAGTCCCAAACCTGCATCGTGCCGCAAGCAGGCTTAGATGGCCAGTGGCGCACATAAATCCCAAACTTGCAACCACTGCCCACGTAAATCTCAAAGTCATGGCCCATGTAACCCCAAACCTGCACTCATGGTCCAAGAAAATCCCAAACCTGCGTCATGCTGCAAGCAGACTCAGATGGACAGTGGCACATGTGACCCCCAAACCTGTCCAGTCTTTGCTTCCCATGTAAACCCAAACCTCTCGAGGTTCCTCTCCAGGTCCTGCTTTGACGGAGTGAATGAAGACTTAAGTTGAGCAATGTGAGAAGGTGGGCTGACCCCAATGAGCATCCTCTGCCACTTTCAGCATATTAAAATACACGGCATTTTAGGTAATGCGACCAATTGGCTGTCAAGGCCTGAGATGGTTGGCTTGATTGCGCAGACATTCGCTGTGCCATTCAGCTCAAGGAAAAGTGATGACAATGGAGGGGAACATGGTTACAATGGAGAAACAAAGGGCTGGTTGGCATGGCTGCACAGGCATGTACTCTGCCATTCAGCTAAGCAAAGTTTCCTTACCTCGGAAAAATCAGGGTACCTTCACAATGCCTTGATGAAATGGCGGTGTCACACCTCTTGGTGTGTTCATCCTCTTTGTGTCCTGAGATCGTTCAGCAAGGATCAGATCAGCTTTGTAATGCCTGTGAACCTCCTGGTGGGGCCATGTTAGACATGTTCATGATATGCTACAGTGAGGCCCTAGCTAGCTTGCTAGTTAAGGGACCTTTCCTTAATGCACGCAGCTGGACCTGGCTTGCGTAGCCTTTTTTCATTTTTTTTTCTATTGTAATGCCTCATTGGGGTTGCAGCTTAACTCCTCTCAACCTCATGCACTCAGCAGTCTTGTGCGAACACATTGCAAATCCAGCCTTCACAAACACGAACCCACATGCACGCAATTCCTTTGGCTTCAAATCCAGGATGCTGAGGCTGCATCAGAGGGTGGGAATGGCGGGGAGCCGTCTTCACCAAGCACCACAGGTATGTGTGTGTGTGTGTGTGCGCGTATATGTGTGAATGAATTCTAATGTGCTCAGTGGCTTTGTATGATCTCGAGCTGCATTCTTTTTAACCAAGACTCATCTGTGCGCACTGAGCCTGCTGAGGTAAGCAATTTGCCTGCTCAAGGCTCCCAGGTGGATGATGCATATATATAGGAAAAGAAGGGGAAAAACAGATACTGTCGTAGAAGGCAAAGCTTCCCAGCTTCCTTTGACAATGTGTGCTCGCCCTGCATCCTGCACATTATCAGGCCTAGCGATAATCCCCCTGCCACTTCTGAAGTACCTTTCTGGCATCGACATTTAAGGCTGCATGCTGCGCAGCAATGTGACTTGACTGCTTATAACCTTGTCACAGCTAAGACTTCTGCACAGCCACAGGGGACAGCGCTGACCAAGAGGTGATGTTTGGAATTATGGCGGGCAGCATACGCATAGGCGTCCGTGCCCTCAGAGACTGGTGCCAAGGCCTTGGCCTGCCCTACGTCAAGCCAGTATCACGGGTGGGTTTGTACACCCAATGGTGTCCATTGATGAAACGCTTTGCTCTGTGCACTGGCATTGCGTCAGCACTGGTTCCTGGCCTTGCACGATGCTGCAATCAGATTGTAGCGATTGAGGAGCAGGAGAGGGATGGAAGTGCATGGCAATGAGAAGGGCATGGGCTCTCATGCATTACTTGGGGGACGTCTCTTGGACTTGCTCCGTGTCATGCCGGTGCTCTGGGTGGGCTTAGACACCCATACGCAACGCTTTTGACCTAGGTGTAGGCAGTGCCATTGTATAGGCACTGCTTCTTATGTAAATCCAGAGTTGTGGGCAGTGGGCAACCTCACTGGCTGGAGAGCCTCGCAACACACAGTTGAATGTATACAAATGCTTTGTACGTTTTGGTTTGACACACAACATGTTGAACGTTTTGGGCGGAGCTGGTGTATGTATGAGCACGCAGTGAATGGTGGCAGGCCCTGAGCCTGTCAATAAGAGCCTGCATTCAAGGTGTGCCATAGTGTGACCAGCCCCATAGGACGTACATGACATGGATTGGTGCCACGCATTGGCACTTAAGTGTGAGCCTGCCTTGTTTCGCTTTGCAACTGCTCTCGCCCTCCAAACTTCGCTTGACCAAAAAAAAGAACACTAGGCAGCTGACTGTTTTCATGTTCTCACCTCATTACAAGTGGATGCCTCAGCCGGCTGTTTAGCCTCGATTGCTTTGTTCCGAATATTCAAAAGCCAAGCCTTCAAGGCACCACCTTTTTTTGTGTGCTCATACCCGCTGATTCAGGTGGATGGGACAGCAAACCCTGCTGCAATCAAAGGGGGCGTGTACATCAAGTACAACTCCAAATCTCAGGTGAGATACTGCAGGGTCCATCATCTTTCCCTTTTATCTTTATGTGCCAATGTCATATTGATCATCCTTTTCTTAATTTGCCTGCCCCTTCAGTGTCTGCACATCCGTATGAAAGCTGGTGTTAAAGGTGGAGCTATGCATGAATGATGCCAAATTGTCCAAAACTTGGCAAATGGTTTTTGTGATCCCAAGCAAGTAGGATTCCACTGCAATGTCAGACAGCAAACAGCAATAAGAAGGGACCTTTGTGGAATCATTGGTAAACTAACAAATTCCTGGGTTTGGGCTTCCTCCCGCAGCTATGGTGCTAAAGCTTTGCAAAGGCTTTGCAAAGCACCACACAAATTGAAATACTCCTGTGTCAGTGTGTGTACGTGTGTGTGTGTGTGTGTGTGTGTGTGTGTGTGTGTGTGCGCGCGTGCGTGTGTGTGTGTGTACAGGTGTCGCCAAATATGCACACAGCAGGTAGCATGACGCCATTGCTTGCCATCAAGTTTCCACCTGCTTTGCCTTTTCTGAATGCTGCAGTTGTGCTATGTGTCAGCGTACGAGAGCAGAGACAAGGGCGTGCTGGTGCAATTGGCACAGGATCAGCTGGGCCACTTTCCTCTAGGCCTGTTTGATGAAGCCATGAAGAATCCTGCTCCCGAGCTATAGCAATTTCCTGATTGATGATGCCTCAGTTTTCATTGTTGTATCATCCACAGGCTGAAAGGATATTAAAAACCTTCCCTAACACTTAATCCTTGTTATGACGAGCGGAAGGGTTAAAAGCCACAAGCATTCCAGACAACGAGAGCATGAAGGTTTAAAGCGATCCTGGTGGTTTGTGAAGTGTCACTACCAAGCATCCTCAGAGCAGAGGCTATTAGGGTGCCAGTGGGAGATGTAGACGATCACACCTGGACCAAAGAAAAGGAAAAGAAATGAAGAAAAAGTGAAGAAAAGAAAGAAAATGAGCCATTGTACAGACAGCACAAACTCTCCCACCTTGTTAGGTAAGGTTACATCGCTAGGTCTGCCTACAAGGGCAGCTGAGCGGAAACACTGAGGCCTGTAACCAGACCTGGCCAGAAATGCTCAACCCACACAACTTGGACTGAACAGAAGAGATAAGGAAAGGAATGGAAAGGGGTTACATAGTTGTACCTGCCTGCGAGGGTAGCATAGCTGGAGCAAAAAGGTGTCTGTGACTATACCAAGCCAAACCTGTGAACAAATGTGTCAACTGGAGAAGGAAGCAATTTGCTTGAGGTCCTTGAGCTGATTTCAGAAGTGCCAATTGCTTAAGATAATCACACACTGTCACTCTTTATGAAACAAGCATGAAAAGTGTATCCACTTGCACTCCCGGAATGATGGGCCATCAGGGTGCAGAAAATGTCAGATTTCAGAAAACACACTTCTGTGTTCCTACATTATGTTCTAAAAAGTAGAGAACATTTGGAAAGGAAAGGAAAGGATAGGGTTACATAGCTGTAGTACTTCTAAAGAAGAGGTCATCATGTTTGTTGTGGTTTGGTGTTTGTAAAAGCGCAAGGTAGGTTATGCTCAAAGGCTTCAAAGTTGGATTAGATCAATAATCCAACTATTTGATGAACAATGTGCTGCAGCGTTTGAAAATAACGCCGCGACGGCAAGCCTCATTAGTGTGCTTCTGCAATAAATCAGATACATCCTCAGAACTAGCCTGAGTGAAAAGTGCCTGACTCTTCCAGAAAAGTTATCTGAGTACTTGGTTGAGGGATCACCTTGGAACAGGGAGTGTTGTACCGCTTTTTAAAGAACTTTGGTAAATAGTATTACTAAATAGAATTATTAAATACAGAAATAGGAAATGATGATAGGTTGGTAGAGCACAACCTCCAAATCCATGCACACGCATTTTACAGAAGTATACCCCCTTACCTCTTCCCATGTAAGTTTCTTTAGAGGTCTAGACCCAGATCTAGTCGTCCAGGTTCTACTTATACTGCTTACGCCTTATCAAGCCAAAACCAATTCTTCCTCTCCTTCTTCCTCCTGTTCACACTATCATAGTATGCGTTGCGCAGCAGAAACAGCCCCACACAGAGAACCAGCGTTATTAACTGTGTGAGACAGCCTCACCAACTAGATGCAAACCAGCGGCACGTGCACTTAATTGAGATCAAGTACTGTGAAGACACGAGGCCTGGACAACAGTTTGAGGCGGCACAGCGTCAACACACAGACCTCTGCAAGAGAGAAAGAAAGAAAAGAAAAAGAAAAAAAACTACGTAGGCAGAGGAAACTCTCCCTACATCAATTAAGGAAAAGGAGACACATTGGCTCAGAAGAGCCGTGAGCCTCCTCCACCACAAAGCTACAAAGGAATCTGCAAATTGATTGATGCTGAAGTAGTGACTCTTCACACCATTCTTCAGGGTGTACGTTAAGCTCTTTCCTCTTTTCTTCCCTTGGTGGAGGGGATGCACGGTGCCTTGGCCTTAGGTATCCTTTTTCTTTAATTGATCTGAAAAGAAAGAAAGACTGCACAGCCCATGTCTGGCCGCATGCGATTAACAAATGGTCACCTATCCTGAAATGCAGGGTCTCACCACACAGACCAAGAGGAAGAGGATGAGCAAGCACGGAAGTCTACTCAAGCAAGTCGGCCCCCACCATGGGACTACGACTCGATTGTCAAGCAGGCCCTGTCCAGCAGGATGTGAAAAGAAAAAAAAGAAAAGGAAAATTACGAAGGAAGCAAAAACACTCCCCATATTAATTAAGGAAAATAGGGCATTAAGTGCCAAGCTAACGCGTGCCAAGGGAATGCAATACTCCACTAAGAAATGAAAAACCAATGGAGATCAGGAGGGTAATTAGCAGTGTCCTGTGCCTGATCTTGGTAATTTGAGTTGAAAAAAATCTTCTGAAGAGCACATCTGGTGCTATCAATTATTACTGTGCGCATTGGACAGAATGAGCATGAAGCTCAGAGCAAGCTTGGTGGATTTATGGCTGTCAAGGCCAAGCTCCTTAAGGAGCTCCAGAACGTACGGGGTGTGAATGACCCCGCCCACACCTAATAAAATGGCATGGAGGGTAGCGTGAGCTAAGGCCTTGGAAACTTGACGACAAAGGCCGCGGCGCAGCTGCTTGGAGGCCTCAAGCAGATTCCTGGACCTGTTTTTTTTTCACATTATTGGACCTATACAAAACAGTCGTGCCTCAGTTCTGAAAGGATCTGCCTAGGATGACGGACCTTAGAAGCAGGAGGAGTGGCTACGGCTGGCGCAGAACGCTTCCTGTTTGCCCCGGCGCGCTTTTTCATATGTCACAGTTCTAGCTATATCCTTGGTGTCAGCAAACCTCGATCAAGAATGTAGACCAAGAAGTCTCCCAACTTTTTGACGGTTAAACTCAAGTTGTGACCATGAAGCATGACACCAATAGTATCTTCCACAGCCTGTTCACATTTGCTTTGTTGCGTCGTCTGCATCAATCCTTCCTCGAGCTCTGATTGTGACCTGATCATAAAGTGAAGCTGCAGGCTGAAATTGTCTGGGAACCCTGACCCATGCCTGAGCAACTTGGAATCAGCTTTCTCTGTGCCACCGTGGTGTGACACCCATCCACCCTTTGTCATTTTGCTCATCTATCAGGCTGCTGCGACTCCCACTGGTCTGGCAGCTGGTTTGTGATTTTGTACCTGCAACAATCAAATGACAGCGGCGGGTGTTCCTTGTCAAATGGCATCCATCATGATGCTGATCAGATGATAAGGCATATGTTGGGCACCTGCTTGACCAACAGAAAGAACGAAGCTGGATTCATGAAGGTCAATGAGCAGAGGCTAAGCAAGCAAGAAAAGGGGTTCTCTAGGACCTCCACACGGAGGGAGGATTGGGCTCTGGTACACCAAGAGCCTTCCCTGCCAAAACTTGTTCTTTTTGGGTTGGTTCCACCAAGTGTAGCATGGTATGCCCACTTAGGTAGACGCTCATATTGCAAAAAAAGCCTTGAAGCTCCGGGGAGACAAATCAAGTCCAAATCCCAGGGTGCTTGAACTCCAAGCACACTTCTGGCTTGATTTGTCCAATGCCTGCTGCAAGGATGCATGGCTTGCACAAGCATAACCATTATCAATTCCCTAGGCTATGAAAATGTATCACTCACTTTTTATCTCCCCATTGCCTTGCTTGGCCTTGTTCCACGGCGTTGAGCTTGCCAGTGTCTGCAACACCAGGAGCACCCTGGTTCTCGCTGATCATCTTGTCTGCAGAAATCTGCAGTTGGCAATACAACTTGTAGGTTATTATTATTACCTTGAAGGTTGAGGGAACCTGCTCGTTTAAAAGCCAAGCAGACGCGCTTGTGTGTGCTGATGAGCCATAAGCTACTTTTAATTCTTCCTGTTCTTTATAAAAAAAATCACAAAGAATTGATCAAGACACATAGGAATGGCTGCACTTGTTTGCTCCAGCGAGGTGCCCTTCATCTCAGACTAGTCAGTACTGCGCAAATTGCCAGCAATGATGAATTGAATCAGTCTTGCGCCCTGATTCTTTTGTATGAAAACTTGCTCCCCTTGCAGTTGTGCATCCCGGAATGGATTGACAGTAAATGGCTAGCATACCACTTGCACAAATGTGCCCTGGCCATTGTTCATGAGCTCAACACAGATGAAAGTGATAATTCTACGCTTGCTGCATTGATGAAAGGACCGCAGTCACCACCATTAGGGCCGCAGCTTAATCTCCCAAGCGAAAGCCGTCCCCAAATCTCAAGCCCAAGAACTCAAAACAAACCAAAACGACAAAATGTTTCCCACCGTGTGGTTGCACGCTGATATTGAGTTACTCCCTTGCACGCAAAAAAGTACCTCAAATGTGTGCTTCTTAATAAAGCAAAGAAAGGACAGTTTTGACTGTACAATACGTTGAGAAAAATCCAGGTCTCTGCCAGCAATGTGTAATACAGTTTGCATGATTGCTGTGCATTGCCATGGGCACAAACACACTCACGGGGGGTATGCTCTCCCGACCTGTCCTGCCTTCATCCGAGAGGTGGGGGATTCCCTGGAGGATGTGAAGGGGAGAGAGACAGAAAGAGGGAAGAGAAGAGCGGCAGATGGACATTCAAGTTTTTAGGGAAAAATAGGAGCGGACCACCTCTTAACTGTCTCTTGAAAATCTATGCATTGGTCTTTCATCTGCCAGCATGTGCATGCCTGAGCATGTCCATGGTGATCGTGCCGTATTCTCTTTGTCCCACCCAAATTCACAGATCGAGGCTGTTCATGCTGACCCATACCTGATTGTGATGCTTCTTAGTGCCAGGCTGGTGCTCCATCCAGCTGGAATGGCTCTTGCGCTCATGGTGGGGGTTGCTGCTGCTTCCTTTGTGCGCCGAGCTGCGATGCCCGTGTGTCATGGTCACAGCAAAAGTTGGCTTCTGTTATTGAATCGACTACAGTTAAAATAGCAGATGTTCAAGAGCCCAATCTCAGGGCTACAACTCCGTAAAATCTGAAATATCAGACTGATCTGCTTTTTGCCCACTTCACGAATTCTCATTTAAACTGTACCATTCGAAAAATGTCGTGTAGCTCACAATTTGCCCATAGTATCGAAAAGAGTCCATCGAGTGCCTTTGTGGGGCCCGGACGGACTGAACCTCTCTACACATGCGCCCTTGAACTGTACTAAATAAAAGGCAAATTTACAGGCTGGCTTGCATAGCCTGAGTCCATCCCCTGAAAATGACAGGACGGGGGTTCCCCAGGGAAACAGGAGGGTTGCTAAATTCATTGGACATCAAACTGTGGCTGTAAAAATTGCAGAAGACCGCAAGTTGCTAAGGCCCTGGTCAAGTTTGTGTGCATAGTGAACAGAATGGTTGCGGAGCTTCCGTGGAAGTGTGGCAGCCTTTTGGAAGTCCAGCCCTAGCTGTAGCGATGCTTATTCCCAGGAGAAAAGCACGCAGCATGACTTTTTCCTCTACTTTTTGCTCTGCTCTTTATGCTGCTCAAGAGACGCCTCTGGCTGGCCTGGTCCAGTGTTTTTTTACAGGATTAGCCACCACCAATGGACTAAATAGCATGCACAATTTCCAGGCCCACAATTTTTACCCTATCATGTGCCCAGGACATTGCGAGGTCCCATTAAGGCCTCTGCAACACACGTGGCATTGGCACGCAAGGGTTAAGGAAGCAAGGCGGGCAGGAGCAACAGAAAGCAAAGAAGGCAAGGGGAGCATACGCAAATTTCAAGAGAAGGTGTGAGAAGCAGGGGCTCCTATTTAAAAGACAACTCACTAGCAAGACATGAAAACAAGAATATTTATCACAGCCAGGACCTGGAGCCAGGCACTTCCCTACTCTCCAGATCTTCATTAGCCTTTCTTGTCCTGCTTTGTGGAGGAGGGGACCAATGTGCCTCCTTTTCTCAATTGATGTAGGGTGTTTTCCACTGCCTATTTCATTCCTACACCCTTTTTAAACCTGCCTGTGCATTGCAGCAACGTACTCAACAAAATCCAATGATCATAGTGCTCCCCTTGCCTGTTCAAGTTACAAATGCAGAGTTGGACACGCTGCTTTCATTAATAAATTGCTTCAAAAGGTCCATTAACCCGTTATACCCTTTGTAGCTCTGTGGTGGAGGGCCCCTCCACTCCTCCACGGGAGTCCCCGGGGATTCAAGGCTCTTCCAAGCCAATGTGTCCCCTTTTCCTTAATGGATATAGGGAGAGTTTCCTCTGCCTACATAGTTTTTCTTTTCTTTTCTTTTCCGTTATACCCTCTCCCGGGCTGCCATCGATAAAACAGCGCACTACACATGCTCTCAGGATGCCAAAAATAAAATCATCAGCAGCATGAAAAATTAGCTCCACAATGTTGCTGAAAGAATCATCATCAAAGCTCTTGTAAATGCCCTTGGGGATGTCAGGCTGGGAAAGTGACGCAGCCATAACAGTGTCTTGACATCCCATGACCAGACAGTTTTCTTCTCTCAACACCGCCTCAGCTGTGTTGCCACAAGGATAAATACCACTGTCCAACAAGTTCAACTAGCTTGCAGCACACTCTCGGCACAGCAGACTCTCGTCATGACAGGGAGCAGGCTTGGTTAACACAGACATAGGAAGTTATGATAGATTGACGCAGCGCAGCCTCAAATCCCTGAGCATGCATCAAACAGATGTATACCCCCTTACTCTTTCCACGTAATTTTCCTAGGATATTTAGACTCACATTTAGCCGTCCTGATGCTGTAATGATTACTCCTTATATACCAGACCCATCCTTCTTCCTCCTCGTCCTCCTCCTCACGCCATGTGTTACGCAGCAGGCACAGCACCCCACACAAGTCCAACACAACTACCCGTGTTAGACAGCCCCATTAACTAAGTGTGAACCAGCGGCACGTACAATTGATAGGGATTTGATGATATGAAGATACTAGGGCTGGACAACAGTTGGAAACGGCACAGGGGCAGTATGCAGATCTATGCAAAAATATTAATAGGAAAGCTGTCACGTTACATACCATCCTCAGGCTTCTGGGTTTTGTTTACTACTAGCTTGTAGTACACTGAGCATACCCTTAACTAGTTTAAACAACTCGGACGTGCCATTAAACTCACTCGCAAACTCCATGCCCATCATGAATGATTCTGTTACGTATGCCACCAAGCTTTACACCACTAGGCGTGCTATTAAAAGTTATAATGTTTCTTGCAGCCGAGTCTTGGAGCTGGGTGCTTCCGGTAACCTTTCAGATCCCCACGAGCACTTTCAGTTTTGTGGTGGAGGGGGCTCACGGCTTTTTTGAGCCAATGTGTCCCCATTTCCTAAATTGATGTAGGGAGAGCTTTCTCTGCCTACGTAGCTTTTTCTTTTTCTTACAGGACCTTGAACATGGCTAAATAAAAAATGCATCTTACACTATGCCAACATCTGCTCATAGGATTCGTTGTTTTGTACGTGAGCACACACCAACAGGTAGGCCACATGCTTCCTTGTGGCTTGCAAATGCGTATGTTGTTCCAGCTAGTATATAAGTGATAGCTTCCAAGCTGAGCTGTCATGCCATACAGAAACTAACCACTACCAGTAACACCAGACATGCTGTTTGCTTACTGGGGGCTTCGGGGGGGGGGGGTCGCTGGGCGCGCGGAGGTGGATACAAGGATAAGAGAGAGTCCGGGTGTCTCAGGGCATGGCCGACAACCCGCCCGATCCTCATTAGTTCAGTCTCTTTCCCTCTCCTAGGCTAGCTGTAGCTAGTGTAGTTTTGAGGGACCTCTGGTGGGGCCCTTGCTAGCTTGCTAGTTAAGGGACCTTTCCTTAATGCACGCGGCCTGTGGCCTGCGTAGACTTTTCTTTTCTTTTTCTTATATAAGTGACTCAGGCATGGGGTACAAGTTTCATGCAGTCAGGCAAAGGAATTTCTATTGCTCTGCTGATGAGTATATTTTGAAGGATGGAGAGAAGAATGCTCAGGTGCACCCTAACACAGGTGTGAAACAGGGCTGCCCTTTGTCCCCTCTGCTTTTCTCTCTGTATATTAATGACATTGATGAAATTGCGGAGGGGGTGCAAGGTGCTGTCACGGGTACAGCTGAATTCTATGTGACGCACATATTATATGCTGATGACCTGACTCTGATGGCCAACGATCCTGTTGCATTGCAGACCATGTTGAACCACTTGAATGCGAATGCTCAGAGGAAGCACTTTGTCATCAATACAGCTAAATCTGAGGTGGTGCACTTCAATTCCTCTGGGTTAGACCTGCCTGTTTTTCATATTGGGGGGGTGCCACTGGCACACAAGGAGTCTTTTAGATACCTTGGCATGATGTTTCACAAGTGCATGAGCATGGCCAAGTCCTCTGAGCATGCAACTGGCCCCTTCATGGCGTCTGCTTTTCGGGTTCGCCAATTCGTTCGTGAGAATTTTCTGGCAAACAGGCCGTACGTGTCTCTGTGGCTTGGGAAGACGTATATGGTTCCAGCTGGAATGTATGCAGGCCAAGTGTGGGGCACTGAATACATTAAAGCGGGCAAGGAATTTGCAAGTGATCTGCAAGTGCGGCACATGAGTTATTTTGAGCGCACGCTGGGTTTTAAACGTACCACTACAAACTGGGCTGTCCTGAGGGAGTGTGGTCGTGTGTCGCTTCAGTTTCACTGGTTTAGGTCTGTTGTCAAAATGTATGATAGCATGCTGAGGTCTAACAGTGAGACGTTGAGAAGAGTGCTGAAAGCAGATTTGAATATTTATTTGCGTGAGCCTGCCTGCTGGACTGCTCAAGTTCTAGATGCTTTCCAAGGCCTACGGCGCTGTGATTCCTTTGCGCAAGCTGAGCGGCAGGGCACTCCTATCCCTATTCAAGAGTTTACTGATGACCTCAGACACAGGTTGCGGGCAGCGTGGAGAGATGTTGAGGGAGTGAACCTGCGGGACACATATAGTAAGCTGGCAACTTATCAGTCTCATTTTGCAGTGCCTTTTGATCACAATGTGCGTGCCCTGCCCGTTTACCAAGGCACATGCATTTGGATTTGTCTCAACATGTCATGAGGAATGTTAGCCGTTTCAGACTTAGGGCACACACACTGAAGGTGGAGACAGCGGCTTGGGATACTCGGAACGCTCTTTTTTGTGATCGCTGTTTTTGTGATGAGATTCAAGATGAGGCTCATGCCCTTTTGGTGTGCAGAGACGCAGATGTTTGTGCTTTGAGAAGAAAGTACGCTTACCTGTTCAACTGCATCTCTGGTGATTCTTCAATGGAGCAACCTTTTTTACAACAAGCCAGTGTCCAGGATGCTTCAAGGGTTACAAGGGTTACAAGGGAAAAAAGGCCTCAGTCAAGACGTTTGACTGCTAGCCTGTTCATAAATACACATGAGGTCATGAAGAAAAAAAGGAAGTTTGTTGTTACCCTGGTTTAGAAAAGTATTGATATCCTGGGAATTCACATGGTGAATGGTGCCTAGACAGGACATCCTGTGGGAGATGTGGAGGTGTAGGAAAGAGAAGTTGTGCTCAAAAAGTGAGGCATACTTTTGACGGGGAGAGCAGACCTGGGGATTGGAGCATCTGAACAACACATGTTTTTCATCTTGTATGTCATCAGAATCACAGATATCACAAACCGGAGAAGTACTATTGGACCAAGTAGCCCGTTCAACTCGGAGAGCGTGTACCCGCAGCCTGAATCTGGCAGTGTTGCGAATGACATGATGGGGAAGATCCAAGTACATGTATTTAGGCATTGTATAAGGTGGGTGAATGGCATGTGCATTTCTGACAGGGAGAGCGCACCATTGATGGTAAGTCAGCCGCTTACTGTTGCTTACTCTTGGATCAGGGGCTGTGAATTGGTTCCAATAGCCCAGGTGTCTAGATCTCAGGTCCACCACAAATTGACTGAGGTTCACAGGGTCACAAGCCATAATTTGACGTTTCATCAGATCCGAGTGAGCCAAACCATCCAGCGCAGATAAGAGGTGGGACGTCCAACAAGAATCAGTCATGGAGCTAAGGCTGATGTCAGCATGGAGAACCTTTTTGAGGAGGAGACTGTTGCACTTAGTAAGCGAGTTGTAGAAGCGCATAGTGGCACGAAACCAATTGAACTGAAAAGGTTCAATGCCACATTCTCGTAAAATGCTCCAAGATGGTGTTGTGGATTTCACTCCAAGAAGATTTCGCAAAACGTTCAGGATCCACTTCTGCAACAGATTGTCCACTTCTGCGCCCTGCCGTAAGTAAGGAGTGGCCCAAACCTGGCTAGCATACATTCCTGCTGGGATAGAATACGTTTTCAAAAGCCAGATGAGCGCATGCAGCCGATTTGTAAGGTTGTGGTCGTGAGCAAAGGTTTTGACACGATAAGTCCCCGCCATGCATGGTTTCAGAGCAGCCTCAGCAGCAGTGGAAAGGTTGAGACGTTTGTCACAGACCATACCCAGATATTTAAAAGAATCAGTGTAGGGCAAGTTTTCACCATCATACAACAGTTGAGGAAGAGTGTCAGCTCTAGAATTGAAGCAGACGACCTCAGACTTTTTTGTGTTGACCGTCAGGCATTTTCTGGTTGCATAACCCTGCAACTTGTTAAACATGGCTTGCATGTGGGTGTGGTTGTTTGCAGTCAAAGCGAGGTCATCTGCATAAAGCATATGAGAAACATGAAAATTTGGTAAGCCTGTCACCGCGCCTGTTTCCCCATTTGTGATGCAGCCAATGTCATTAATGTAGATTGAGAATAGGAGTGGTGACAGTGGGCACCCTTGTTTAACTCCATGCGTTGGCTGGACACTTGCCCGTTTATCTCCGTCAATAAGGATGTATTTGTCATCTCGGTAGAGGTTTTTACGGTCCAGGACGTTTCTGATTTCCTCTTGCAACACAACAACAAGCTTTTCTCGTTTGTTTTTGAGCTTATGGACATTATGTTGATTGGCGAGGACCAGTCCCAGGCCAATCAGCCGAACAGTCTGGCTGAAGGTCCCCCCCCCCATGTAAATCTGAATCTATTGCTCTGCAAACTTAACATTTGAATTTATTGGAAGGTTCCTTGAGTTTGAAACGTACTACCCCTAACTCGGCTGCTCAGAGAGAATGTGGGCACCAGCCACTGCAGTACTATAATTTTAGAGCTGTCACGGTTGCACAACCTGATTTGAAGTTCCAACCTATGCCATATATATATATACATCCAGTGGATAACAACTTGAAGTGCTAGACAGCACATTTAACTCAAGCCTTCCAAGGGTTGCGTAGTTCTGATATTTTTGAGCAGGCTGAGAGGTCAGGAGATGCTATTTTCTATCAATGCTTTCGTGCACAGTTGAGGTACAGATTGCAAGGAGTCTGGAGAGAAGTTGAGTCTATGGACCTCTCTCTCTGTCTTGCTTTAATTCAACGGCTTTATTCAAAGGCTGTTCTGGCTGAAGGCTCGTTCACATGATTAGACAAGCACTTATAAGTAGTTATGCAATGACACTATTCTAGTTTATGGAATGGTGATTTAGTATTCGGCCTCATCCAGGTGGCGAAGGGTCCCGGGTTTGTGCTTTTGTGGCGGCAAAAGTCTTGCTCCTTTCCTTAAAGAACGCTTGAGGTGTATGTCGCTTCCACGAGTTGCCGCCGTCTCTTTGAGTTGGTACAAGAACCAATTTCATTCTCAATTTCCTAGCAATTTGCATGCGAAGAAGTCCAACTACGCGTTTACCTCATTGCTTCCAGCTATAAAAAATGAGTTGACTTCAATGTAGTATTGCTTGCATGGGACCAGCTTGCACATTGACAGACAGCAGCAATGTAGTTTTGAAAGAAATTGATCAACCAATCATTGAGACAGTCTTGACAAAGATGGGGTAAAATTACTTACAGCAAAACAATCTTATCGTTTAACATGAACACCCTCACAAAAAACAGTATTAAAAAGCAGCTGAAAGGAGGAAATAAGAAAGCAACTATAAATACAATGGGCCTTGCTCCAAGCGTACAAATAGTTTTCAAACCTGATATAGATGGCACATTTGCTTGGCAGGGATGAAGTCGGCAACACGCTTACAATAGTATGAACAAGGTGTGCCTGCTGCAAACTGACATGGCGTCGCTTACATGATTGGAGAACCAATGCACGACACCAGATTGATCCTCCAAAAAGGAACTAGCAACCTAGAGCAATCCTGATCCCCTGGGAGGCTCATGCCTTAGGTTGGACCATGGGAGCTAAGGGGAAGTACAGTGGTCCCGGGAAGCTTAGCCATTGCCTTTGGCTAGACTAAGGGAGCTGTTAATGCTCAGCCCATGCCTTTGGTTGGAACATGGGAGCTGAGGGGAAGTAAAGTAGTCCTTTGACCCAGGTGTGCCAGTTCTCATGGCTATGCACATTGCGGAGCCCATCAGACACCCAGGGACACTTATCACAAATGCGCTCTCAAACAATGAGAGCTGCCTTACAGCATGTATGGCCCTGTAAGCCCTAAAGCCCTCATGGCTAAATACATTGCCCACGTTAGAGCTCAAACAGCCTGATCAATGTTAAAGATGGAGAAGAAAATAAAAAAGGATGGAAACCACCGTCAAACCAGCTCGCGCAAGGCAGTGTTGGGGGCCTCACTCACTCTATGCGGCTTTGAGCTTGGCGCCAAACTCGTTGATTAGGATCTCCCGCAGCTTGTCTTCCAGATCCGAGACAGGCACACCCTGGAGCGAAAATAGATACGAAATTGATTCCTGATATTGGGTGCTGGCGCACTTTTCATTTTTTTGGCACACAAGCGCGTCCTACGCTCAGGCATCAGCACCCTGGGATAACGGCGGGGGCAAGCAGGGCAGGCAAGGCAGCGCACTCATTAACATTATTCAGGGGAAAGGGACTTAAATATGCCAGGGCATATCTTGCAAAGAAGAGGTGCTTTATCCGGGCAGAGGATGGAGACAATGTTTGGATGCAGAGGCATGACTGATGGGCACTGCCTGTGTAAGGGCCCTGGAACAGCAATGCAATCACCCTCAAGCTCTTTCAAGGACAAAGGTTAGCAGAGCCGCTCTGTGAGCACCATTATAGGACACGCAGTGCATGACCCTTACATGAGATTGGATGCAAGATCGCAGACACAAAATGTGTGTGAAATGTCGGAGGACAGCAGCCCTTTGAAGGGCAACACCCCTCACTTACCCAAAATCCTCTCTCAGTCCATGGTTCCCTATCTGTACCCCTGCAACCTCCCTATATCCTCACCTTCTCAAACTCCTTTGCCAGCTCTGGATTCTCGCCTATCCTGCCGCCCAGCAGAATCCTGAAACCCTCTGTCGCCTTGCCGTCCTTCTTGGCGGGGGCGCCAATGAGGCCGATGTCACCTACCTACAATCACAGTTTGGAGTTAAACACATGCCATCATCAGTCAGAACCTCCGTAGCGCATGCAGTCATTAGCAGCCGCATTTACGAGGCGGATACCATCCACCTATGAGTCAGTCACAGGCAACCGTCACTCTGTGTGTGTGCATGTGTGTGTGTGTATGTGTGAAGTCCCTAGACTTTGAGAATCTTGAAAGGATCACACAGTGAAAGAAAGCAGTAGCACCAGGCCCCCCCCCAGCAATCAAGCCATGCATGTTTGCTTTGATGGTTGTCCGAGGAGAGTGATTGAACTATTGCTGTGGCAGGAATTGGGACTGAGGGGGGGGGGGGCATTCATGTTGAGACAATGAGATCAAACCAGGGCCGAGGGTGCCTGCCTGGCATGAGCTTGGGACATCAGAGTGCACTCAGTCTCTCCTTGAAGTCAATGAAAGGACTGGGGCAGCCACAGTTGCCACACTGTCCACAACAGCGACCCCCCAAGGACCTACCTGCGTCTGATTGGGGCAGCCATAGTTGCCACACTGTCCACAACAGCGACCCCCCAAGGACCTACCTGCGTCTGATTGGGGCAGCCACAGTTGCCACACTGTCCACAATAGCGACCCCCCAAGGACCTGCCTGCGTCTGATTGTGGCAGCCACAGTTGCCACACTGTCCACAATAGCGACCCCCCAAGGACCTGCCTGCGTCTGATTTTGGAGGCAATATGATCCGCCTGTTCCAGCCCATACGAACCAGGTGCAACTGCCTATATGACCCACCTGCGCCTGCCCACATGAGTTGGGGCAGTTTAAGGACCTGCCTGCATCTCCCACACTATCCTTTTATACCTTCACGCTCACCCTTCCATGCCGTGTGCATTACCACCATAGCATGTGAACAGGGCCGCACAAGGACCCACCTGCACCTGCCCACATGACATGTATACACCTGCACACAACCACTTGAGAGACACACTCGAAAACCTGCCCCATATAGACCTGCCCACTCGGCCCACCTGTGCCTGCCCACACGAATTGGGGCAGCCAGTGAAGTGCACACGAACATTGCGGGGCAGCTCCAGTTGATGCTCCAGTTTCTCCATCAGCGCCATGGCGCGGTTCTTTGTCTCTGCCAGCCCAAAGCCGCAGAACTGGGAGCCGGTGCAGGAAACCATGGACCGCACCAGCTTGCCTGCACGCACGCACGTATGAGTGCAAGTGTGTGTGACTGAAATATTAATTTGTGAGCCTTGAGAGCTGAGCTGGGTGAGTGTCAGAATGTTGCTGCAAGGCAAAGCCAGAAATGTGGGGCAAGGCCTAAGCAGCTGCGTATGCCGAATTTGGGCCTGCTCAAACATCATGTTTCGTTGCGTGAATTCAGGCAACGAGATGTTTGCCTTGGCCACACGTGTCCATGGTGCAGATGAAGTGACAGACACACACACCAGTGGTAGTACACCTCACCTGGGTTGACTTGGAAGCGCTGAAAGATGGGCTCTTGCAGCATGGTATCGACTTTGTCCTTGGGTATGTTGGGGAACAGCACATTCTCCTCACAGGTCAAGCGCACTGTGCCATCACCATAGGCCTGCATGCGTACGCAAAATCATGCAATATATATATAACATGCAAGTACACAGTGACGTCGGGGACAGCACACCCCCTCCCAGTCTGAGCGTCCTGTGCCACCAGCATAGGTCTGCCTGCGCATCGGGGACACCACATTCTCCTCACAGGTCAAGCGCACAATGCCATCAGCTGAGGCCTGCATACAGACGCATCGACTTGTAAGGGTACTGTATCAGCACATTCATATCACACAGGTTCAGCGCACCATTC
>OU611765.1:2702698-2725198 GCA_914767535.2 Dunaliella primolecta
AGTATTGCCACCTGCCGGATCATGCGTGCCTTCTGCCGGTCTGTCCAGGGTCTGAAGTCCCGGCATGCATGCATGCACAACAGCGGCGAGCATGCTTGTGAGAGCAAGCACATACACACACATGTGCATGTGGGCACAAGCACTTCCACCAGCTAAATGGTGGACCATCTGAGATCTAGCACGGCCCTCGCGCCATGCACGCCCCATATGGTGTGTGCAAGCATGTAGGATGGGGTGTATGCTGCACAAATGAGACCCAATGCTGCTGCTTGCACACCCTCTTCCATGCTTGCATACGCCAGCATTCCAAAACGTAGATGATGGGGCCGTGCTTTCGCATTTCAACTATCTACAAATATGAAATACCAGGTTGCACACATAAGTTTGGGTGCGAGATAGTGTGGAGGCCTTGCTAGATAAAAAGTACAAACGCCTGATAATGACTTGCCCAGCAACCCACACCTGAAGACCTCCAGCAGTACCTTGTTGCTTCTAATACCATCTGGTCTAGCTTTAAACATATCACATATCCTGGTGTGCAAAGACATGACACACACACACACACGCATCTGAAGACCTCCAGCAGCGCCTTGTTGCATCTAATACCATCTGTTCTAGGTTAAAATATATCCTGGTGTGCACAGACATGACACCCACACACACGCACGCACCTGAAGACCTCCAGCAGCGCCTTATTAAAGGGTACCATCTGGTCGTGGGTGACGCTAATATTGGTGGGCACAGACATGATGTTACGCTTAATGGAGAAGTAGCCACCCACCACCAGGTTGTACACCACCTGCAGCGGCATAAACAGTGCGAGACAAAATAGTTGATGCTCGTGGATGACACAGGTGCTGGTGGGCACGACGTGATGTTGCACTTGATGGAGAAGTGACCCCCACCATCAGGCTGTGCGCCACCTCAGGCAGCATAAACAGTGCAATACAAATCAGTTTATGGTCGCAAATGATGGTGCGCTCGGCAAAGGTTCCTGCATCACCATCCACTGATTGACGACAGAATGTCAGCACACACCCATTTACATGGGTGTGAACAAACTGTGCTTGACAGAGGGAGAGGCCACAGTGTTCATGCTAGTCCACCACTTGAGTATGTGTTTGGTGTCGGAGAAAAGTTTGATGCGAGGAGGCAAAGGAGCCATGCCCATCAGTCAAATGCATGCCAGCAGAGTCACACATGCGCATGCGCTCACAAGCACCAGAAAGGAGAGCCTCAAGCTACTTGCGCATCGGCCTGCACGGGAAAGCACACCTTGGTGCTCCTCCCGATTGCAAGCGCTTTGTCACCAGCTCCTCCTGATTCAACTCAAGGTCATGGACCGCCTCGAAGCCAACGCTGCTGGTCTGGGTGTTGGGAAAAACCACTGTGCAAAGGAGGAGATGCGCGCTATAAAACATACCTCACCTGGTTCAACTCGGGGTTGTGGATACCTCCAAGCCTTTCCCAGGCCCGTTGGTCTGGGTGTGGGAGAAAGCGTCGTGTGCCAGGAATATCCGGGCTATTCCATGTGCCTCACCTGGTTCAACTCCGGGTTGTGGATACCTCCAAGCCTTTCCCGTTGGTCTGGGTGTGGGAGAAATCGTCGTGTGCCAGGAATATCCGGGCTATTCCATGTGCCTCACCTGGTTCAACTCGGGGTTGTGGATACCTCCGAGCCTTTCCCGTTGGTCTGGGTGTGGGAGAAATCGTCGTGTGCCAGGAATATCCGGGCTATTCCATGTGCCTCACCTGGTTCAACTCGGGGTCGTGAACCGCCTCAAAGCCAACGTCGTTGATCTGGGTGTGGGGGAAATCATCGCGTGAGGGAGAGACACAGATGTTGATCTTGCGGGGCAGGTTGCACAGCTCCCGGTTGCCCCTGCCATGGTTGGTGATCATGTCTTGGATGTCCTGCAGCATTGCAATTGTAATAACAAATCAGTCTGTCAGGTAGGAGCGGACATGCCTGAGCGTTGAGACGTCTTGAACACTTTAGGAGAAGTTTTCAAGAACGGAAGCCTGTCAGAACCCCTGCCACAGTTGGTGATCATGTTTTGGATGTCGTGCAGCATTGCAAAATGTCATTGCCGAGGCTTCACAGGAAAATTTGGAGTCTTAAGGTCCATTGCAAAATGTGATTGCCACGGTCTCCATGAGCGTGCAAACAGGTCTCAACGTTGTGATCATGCCTTGGATGTCTTGCGTGGGGGTACATAAGTGTAGAGGGACGATCTGAGGTGACCAAATGATCTGTATGGTGATGTGTCTCTGACTTCAAACACTTTGCTCCACAGCATTGCACAACTGAACTCCATATATGGACGGGTGCAAGCAGGCCTTTGATTTTAAGCCTGATTTGATGCCTTGGGCATAGAAACTATCATTGAATGCATGCGTGCCTTTTGATCAGACAAGAAGCATGACCGAACTGCTAAACCGTTCACCTGCCATTTATACTCTTACTTATAGAGGTTGCACTCTCAGCAATTTCAACCTGGAGAGTGCCGGTCCCACGAACGGACCTTCCCAAGTTAGGCCAAACTATTTAAATATTTTTTCAAAGCATAAAAAACTCTGCACCCCTGCACCATTCCAGGACCTGTAGTTGCGTTGGATAGTTAATTTCTCTGCTTCAAGGAAGTATTAAGAGAGTGGGATAAGCGGGTGGGCAATAGGGAAGATCAAGCGATGATCCCCAGCACCTTTGATATGACTTGGGCACAGGAACAACGAAGCCTGTAACGCCGTGCTCGCAAGTGTGGCACAGAAAGTGTGCTTTCTCAGGTCACAAAAGCGCACCATTTCTCAAACAGGCCACCGTTTGGCCTCATTGGAATTCCAATTGGTGGAGGGAGAAGCTCCATTCACTCGAATCCACCTTTTTCTGCCAAACTGGGATATAAACAGCCCTATAGCCACACAGAGCACCTTTTCGTGCCACATTCTCAGCAAAGCTCCATGCATGAGACATGGAACCATGTCTGGCATGCTCAGGGAATACAAGGATGCTTGCTGGAGGCATGAACAGCTAAGAGAGACTGTTTGGTTGGGGGGAGCCATCCATGGGGATAACCTTTCACCTTTGTGTCAATGGGTACTTATGCTACGAAAAGTACACTGCTCCAAAATCCGCATCCCTGCCCTCAACACCTTCCCAAAAAAAGACAGGCTACACACCAATTGCAGAAGCCACCCTCTCAACATGGTGCTGCGCAGCCCTTTTATACCAAAAAGGACAGCACAGTGATCTCCCCCTGCCAACATGGTGCAGTGCAACAGAAAGTGGGTGGGCAAACCTTACCTGCAGCAGTGGACGCACGTCGATGAGCTCATGTGGATCTAGGCCAGCGATAGGGCTGCCGGTGAGGTTGCGAACATTGTCCATGCCAGTCTGGAAGGCCGTGAGGCCGCGCTGCATCAGGCCCTCTTGCACAAAGTCAGCATCCTGAGCATGCAGGAGAGAGTGTGTGTGTCTGTGAGGCCGCGCTGCATCAGGCCCTCTTGCACACAGTCAGCATCCTGAGCATGCAGGAGAGAGTGTGTGTGTCTGTGAGGCCGCGCTGCATCAGGCCCTCTTGCACAAAGTCAGCATCCTGACATGCAGGAGTGTGTGTGTATGTGTAACAGGCAAAGGGCCAGCAGGGCGCCGTACCTTGTCTGTGTGTGATATCCCATGGTATCTGAGTAGTAGCAGAGGGGGCTCCCGTCGCGCCCGTCTCCGTGAGCTGTTACCTAGCGTCCCTCTATAATATAATTACAAAAGAACTCCTGAAATCAGCTCCCCGGGGGTAATATACCCCTGCTACAGAGTGTCTTAGAAGCATAGATCATACATGTAAATGTATTCCCTATGCCCGGTACTCTAAGGCACAAGATACATGTAACAATGATTGTTACATTATGTTTGCGGCCACGCTGCATCAGGCCCTTTTGTACAAAGTCAGGGTTATGCGCATGCAGGTGGAGTGTGGATGCATGCGTGCATTCGTGCGTGTTGGGAGTCTGAAAGGCTGCAAGGCCACGCTGCATCATGCTGCGAAGGAAAAAGACTATTTAACTGTGGATCTGACTGTGGATGCACAACCTGCGAACCTTATCGCATTTATAGTCACTTTGTGACACATCAGGCCTCCTGCCCTCTACCCTCAAGCACTGGCTACTGCTAGTAATCCTCTTGATCCCCCTGTTTTTTTCTAATTCAATGTTTAACTAACCTCAAGGAAGGAGCACTTGGCAGTCCCTTGCAAGTAAGCTCAGCCTTGGCCCCAATGCAGGGAGCCTCATCACTAGGGTTGGGATTAGAGCGTTAAGCATCTGTCAGAGAGGCTCTATAAAGGGCCAAAGAAGCCGTCCTCGGCCCCTTTGGCCAAACGCTCAACCCTTCTAACCAACTTTTACTTATAGCAAAACCACCTGCTTCTCATGCTTGGACATTGCAGATACAGCAAAATGCGCTCCCTGGCAGCTATGTTGTGCCCCTGACCTTCATGGCAAAGCCCTGCAGCTAAGATGACCTGCTGCGCATGGGCGAAGCACCCCATAAAACCCCAGCAAGTATGCATAAGTGCCACCACTCACCTCAATGGCGAAACCATGCAACCGCAGAGTTCTGGCCTCATTGGTGAGGCCACATGGGCGAACATAAGTGTCAAGTATGTACCTCTCACCTCAATCATAAGGCCATGCAAGTGAACAATGCTGACATAGAAACGGGAAAAAAAGACTGCGTTGACCAAAAAGACTGCGTGCATTTAGAAAGGGTTGTTCCCTACCTAGCAAGCTAGCAAGGGTCTCACCAAAGTGCTGACACAAATGCACAAGCGCCACCTCTCTCACCTCAATGGTAAGGCCCCGCAGCTGAATAGCTGCCCGCGTGGTGATGTCCCCGCAGCCTTGGTCCCCATATTTTTCAATGCAGCTGCCCATAAAGCGCAGCTGTTCAGCATTCAGCTCGCCGCTGGGAACCTGAATGCAGTGAGGTGTGAGATGAAATGGCGCAAGATTTACTTGTGTCATTGTTAAAAGAAGGCAGGGTGGTGGTTGGCAGTAGGGATGGGCAATCGTGACGTAGACAGTGGAGAGGCTCTGACAAGGCACAGGCACAAAGATGCTTCATCAACTCATTCCGATCAAATAAATGATTGGGTTGTGTGCTTTAACTGACGGACCCAACTTTTACAAATGATTCAGGAAACCAAGTACTTAGTTGGCTTGCGAAGGGGGATGACAAAACAGAGGCGGGAAGAGAACAGAAGGATAGGACAGGACAGGAGAATCATGGGAAGGATGGGAATGGATGGAGAAGCGCAGATGCGACAAGAAGGGATAGAGGGAGACGATGCACAAAAAAGCAAGAGTTTGATAGTTGATTGGCAAGCTGCAACCATGCCTGTCTACATCTTGATCAGTCTAGCAGCCAAATGCTTCAGTCTGGCCTGATGGCTCCTTTTGTAAAACCTGTTAAATCCATCCACAACACATCCTGCACATGAACCCTTTCCCCTCTTGCGGGATGCCTTACCATCTGAGCAGGGATATGGGTTTAAATGGCAAGGCATCTCACAGGGATGAAGTCCCTGGCTGCCGAGTGCACGGCTTCATCCCTGGCTGCCAACTTGGCAGTGCCAAGTCCCTGCTTCATCATCTCAAAATTAGTCGTTCTTATCAGAATTGGTTGCTAGGGCATGTATTGCCTGTGAATTTTCTCGCACACTGATGCTCAGCATGAACTTCTTGGGGGTATGCTTGGCATGGTGGAACAGGCCTGGCCACTTAAAACCTTGCTGCCGTCCTTTTTAAATTCTGTCACCTACCTTGATACGCATCATAAACTTCTTGGGGGTGCGCTTGGCACGGTGGAAAAGGCCTGCCCACTTGAAGCGGATGTCGACGTCATCCAAGTTTAGGTCCTCCCACCTGCACAGCAACACATCCGGGGGGATCATGTGAGCGAAGCCAAGCTAACTATTGATGAAAAAGCAAGAGCATACACACACAACTGCAGCAGCCAAACCCAAACTTTGCCCTGGGCCCCCAACTTTGAGGAACCCTGTGACATTTGGCATGCTGGAGGGTCCATGGCTCAGAAAAGCATAGAGATGCACGCACTGCGGCCAGCAATCAGGCATTTGGACTGAAGCCTTCAGCAGCAAAGGCCATGCCCCTCTGTAATTACAGAGGCACACTGCACATGAACGAGTGCACACAAACTGCTCACTTGGTCTTGCCCTCACGTATCAACGAGGCCATCTCGTGCACCTCAGTCCACATCCTGGAGCCGCACTTCTCCACCTTGACCTTCTCTTGCTTGGTCTGTGCGCAGTGAAGACAAGATTTGGATAGGGGATTGTTAGCTTAGAAAGCGAGGGGAGCAGCATCCATACTCCTTTTCTATTCAGCAAGCTGCCTGCTCACACGCATTACTTGCGCATGTATTGCATGCTGAGATAGCAGAGGGGAAGCAACTACCTACACATGGTTGCAAGTACCAGGTCCATGCTTCGTTTTTCAGGTGCCTGTGCACTGTTCTGGTCGCTCAGCTGCTGCTCTGCTTGCACTCACCTTTGATTTCAGGGACCGCTCCCGGGCCTCCTCTGACAAAGTCTTCAGTCCGCTCACCTGCGTGCGTGCGCGTGCGAGTGTGTGTGTGTGTGTGTGTGTGTGTGTGTGTGTGTGTGTGTGTGTGTGTGTGTGTGTGTGTGTGTGTGTGTGTGTGTGTATGTGTGTGTGTGTGTGTGTGTGTGTGTGTCCGTTTGAAATTGTGGGTTCCATGTGATAGCACAGCATGCCACGGTCCCGCATTGCTGGAGCAAACAGCCTTCTCTCGTTCTTGTCACAACCGCATGTAATACACTCCAAAAAGCTTAAAACCGGAATAAGCTCCACAACTCTGGCAGCAGTCTGGAGGGGTCGCCCTTGCGCAAGACAGGTGCCTGTTGGGCTGGGTTTTAACGCGTACCTCCATGTCGACCGCTGGTTTCTCTGGTGCTGCGATGCGTGCACGCACATCCTTGTGCGGGGCGTGGAAGGCTGCAGAGGGAGGCTGCTGCAGCCCACACTTGCGCGCGGCACCGAGCACTGGTGCCTGTGGGGGCCTGGGGTGGAGCACGTATTGACCGCACTGCTGCTGCTGCATCATCATCATGGCAACACAGGTATGTGATGAGTATAAAGCAATTGACTTTTCAACGATGGATTTTTCAGTGCCCCTTCGACAGGGCACTTATTCCCATCACAGCATGACCCTTTCGCAAAGACCCCTCTGCACGAGACTCGTGCGGTGGACCCCCAGAGGTGACCCCGCACAAGAAGTACCAAGGACACAGTTGTCATATACTCTATATATCCGTTACAAGCGAGCAGAGGACCAAGCGAGTCCTCGCACACTTGGGGCCAGTTACATTTTGCTGTCGTCAGACTCACTCAAACATGCAAGTTCAGGCCAAAAAATGCCAGTCAGGCATGCTGCAAGTGCTGCAGCAAAGGACCCGAGTACCTACTTCATTCCTGACCTATCCCAGCCACTCCTGCTCCAGGAGCAGCAAGGGATGCAACATTGCGTGTCACCCTAAACCAACTGCCAAGTTCATCTGCTCCTCTTTGGCCACTTCCACGCCAGCCTCTGCGGTCCCAGCCCCAGTTCCACCTCCAGCCCAACCAGCTTCTGGACCTCTGAGCACCAGTGTGCAAGCCCCAGGTGGGTGGAGGGAGAAGGGGACACATTAACATGAACTACACGTGAGATGATTGAGCTGTTTCCATGGACATAGGTACGACTCATGCTTCCAGTCTAGCTAATTTATATTGTGGGATGTATAGTATGATCTCTGTTGCTTGAAATGTTGATCTGCAGTTTGAATTTACACTGCTTTGGCAACCTGATTTTGCAGGCATCAATTTCAATACCATCGCCAACACAGGCGCTGCCAAGGCTGCAATGCCCGAATGGAAAAGCCTGGTAGGCTGTGGAGAAATTGCTTGTCACTTGTTTAAACTTTATCTCAACCACCATCACGCCTGTTCAGGCTATTCAAAGGCATAATAAAAGGAGGTCTGGCTCACATAACCATGATTGTTGCACGAGAATTGAAAAAATTACTGTCCCTGTGCAAGCATTGGGGATGCGTAGCAATTGCCCGCGTCAGCACACTCTGCTTTAAATTTGCTCCAAGATCAGGTGCTGAACACATACACACAGTAACCTGAAGCCCTTCCTCTATCTTGCTTGTGCTTGCAGCTTGGAGGCGTCCTTGCTGGTGCATACATCTCCTTTGGATGTTTCCTCTCATTGAGTGTCGGGGGCAGCATTCCAGGTCAGTTCACCAACTCAAGCTCCATCTCAGCCAATACAGCTGATGAGCTGCAACCCAGAACAAGCTTGCTTGTGAGCAGCGGCAAGCAAAACCACCATCACTTGTGATGGAGCTGACAATGGTGTAAAGCAACACGTGCATTGCAGTTTAGTGTAGTTTGTTCATAGGAAACATGGAACTTAAAATTATTCCAGGTGAGTGAACACAAAGCAGGCAAGCAAATGCTTTTTCCATGGTCCAAGTGTTAGGGCCTTACGCTGTTAGATTTCTGACCACCGTGGCACATACTGCTGAAGGGCCCGCCTACTGATCTAGTATCCAGAGAGGCAGAACTTTGGATCATAAGGAATTGTTAAAGAATGATCCAGTTGCTCGAAACGGAACTGTGTGCCCTTTTGAGGTGACCTGGAGGCGAAAGAATGATCTGGGGTAAGCTGATGTTCACCACTTTTTGATCAGTGCGTGGTCAGTTCCAGGAAGATGGCTGGAAAGAACATTCATGAAATGTAGGCTCTTTGGCCCCTCTAGGATTGTGCTTCAACGAGCAAGCTTTCACGTAAGGAAATGGTTGGGACCACTGCTTCGTCAACGTACTCTGATTGGCAGCTCAAGCTGCGCACAAACAGATTCGACATCATTGCAGGTGTTTGCACATGTGCGTTTTCACACACACACACACACACACACATACAAACACACACTCCTGCAGGTATTGCTACCTCAAACCCTGGGCTGCAAAAGCTTATCATGGCCATGCTTTTTCCTGTCAACCTGATGATGGTCACTTTGTGTGGAGCGGAGCTGTACACTGGCAACACAGCAGTTGTGGGTGGCTTGCCAAACTTTTGATGAGACTCTGCTAGGACAGGCTATTTTGTAAGAGATTGACAGATCATCTGGTAAAGATTAAGGCCCCTCCTTGCTTTCACAATAACCAGTGTGGGGGTCAATAAAAATGTCGAGGGAGGCAGATGCCAGGAGTGTGTAGGGATTGGAACATGGCAATCATGTACACATGAGTAAATGATACTAAGTGCATCCTTGCTGTGAAAGTACCACTGTGTGCTGTGAACTAGCAGCAAGGCTCGTTCAGAGATAACTTTCTGTACTGGGGTTGCCTTCACCCTTCAGATATGCACAGCCAACGTGCAAATGACACTGAACGACAAAGAAATAACATGAGGTGCACTGCCTCTGCCCTCTCTTCATTTTTTCCACACCGATCTGTTACGTAGATGTCCTCTGTTTTCCACATTGATCTGTTTTGTAGGTGTCCGTGGCGATGTTTGAGGGAAAAGCTAAAGTGTCCCATGCATTGAGAGGACTGTTTTACAGCTTCATTGGTAAGGAGGATGCACCTTCTTGCCTTGCTAAGTACAAACTTCATGCTTCAAGGCAGGTGCATATTTATGTGAGTTTGGTAGGCTTGAGGTGCAATGGAGCAATGCACAGGAGGCGCTCAATCTGAGGGATAATCAAGAGGTGGGGAGGCAGACTTGTGCACCATGCTTGCATGCATGCTGCTTGCTTACCTTTATACACATGCGTTTTGTTCACTCAACCTAATTTTTGACTAGGTGTTTCATCGTTTTTCTGCCGTATTAGCTTTGCTTTCTATGGCTCTGTCCAGGGGCTGACAGGCTTGCTGCAGTGCATGCATTGGCTCACTTAAAATGCATTGTCTCGCTAACAGGCTTGCTGCAGTGCATGCATTGGCTCACTTAAAATGCATTGCCTCGCTAACAGGCTTGCTGCAGTATGTACATTGGCTCACTTGGCTTGCTGCAGTACATGCATTGGCTCACTTGGCATACTGCAGTACATACATTGGCTCACTTGGCATGCTGCAGTACGTGCATTGGCTCACTTGGCATGCTGTATTACTTTCATTGGCTCACTTGGCATGCTGCAGTACATGCATTGGCTCACTTGGCATGCTGCAGTACGTGCATTGGCTCACTTGGCATGCTGTCCGCCTGCATTTGTACAAAGTAAAACAAAGTAGATGGCAACTCAATCCTTTCCACCAACCTTGCTCACCAATCTTGCCATGCAAGCAGGCAACTGGATCGGATGCCCACGCACCCTACCTACCACCCTTGCATGCAGGCAACTGGATTGGATGCTTCGGCATAGCAGCAGCTGTGGCGGCAACAGGTCTGATGGCTGCCAACCCCCTTCCCTCTGCCGTGGCTGTTGCTAAGACCTCCTTGGATCCGCAGACTGCCTTTGTCCGGGCCATCCTGTGCAACTGTGAGTGAAGAATTGTGTGCTATGCTACTGATATGGCAGCTGCAAGTTTTCTCTTTCCCCGAAAGTCTTTCTGCTCAGACTCTGGTTGGTCCTGCAGGCTGCCACACTGGGTTCTATCCTCTGCAGCTGGGAATGCCCTGGCTAGCTTGCCACTAAGGGCACCTTCCCTTCATGTGATCTTAGCTACTTTCTTTGCATGATGAACTCTAGCTGGGAACTCAGGCTGGCACAGTTGAACTTGGATTGATCAGCCCTGCCAAAGTAGGCAATCCATCAGAGGATCGAAAGCGAATTTTCTAGCACTAGATACCATGTTGACATTGCCCCCTTTGCCTACTCATGACTCCTCTTCCCCTGCAACGCAAAAGGGCTCGTGTGCCTGTTGACCATATAAGGGAGGACTTATGACCCAGCTGGTAAGCTGAGCGCTCAGCTTACCAGCTGGGTCATAAGTCCTCCCTTATATAGTCAACAGTGCCTTGCTGTGTGCTGTGAAGGTATCCCTTTGCCAACTCTTTGTTTATTCAGCCACACATGCGCACAGACTTCGTGTGCCTCGCCGTGTGGATAGCATCTGTGGCCCACTCTTGTTTCCTCATTCACGCATGCTCACAGGGCTCGTATGCCTTGCCGTTTGGATGGCATCGTCTGCAACCTCCTTACCTGGGAAGGTCATGGGACTGTGGCCCCCTGTCGTTGCTTTCTTTGCAATCGGGCTGGTGAGTGGGTTTGGGCAATGACAATGCCCATGGTCTTTAGGGAGTAAAATAAGGGTCTGGTAAAGAGTGTTAAGCACTTGATGAGAGAGTTCAAGACATGCCTCTTTAGGGCCTCTTTGGCCCTTATGCAAGCTTCTTTTGGTGCATTCTCGCCCCTCTGTACCCAACCCCTAGCACAATGTCTGTGTTTTTGATACAAAATCATTGATGTACATGCATAGGGAATACGCTTCGCCATGTATTTCCCTGGCCTGTGCATGGCCAGGCCAGTGTCTCTGGCCTGGAAGTGGCATGTGTCATCAATGATGACACTGTCATCAATGGTGTCTCATGATGGAAGGAATGCAATCCTTATGGGATATCGCTATGTTGTTGGGAATGCGTAAGCCAAATTGAATGAATCAGCTTGGTTGGAAAAGAGCGTCACGCATTCAGCCACCCCTGTATGCAGCACCTGCCCCACTTCCTGGTTAGGCTTAGTTGACGAGAAGGTCCTGCACGGAGGGGGCTGATCATTGGCTGGGAACTTCTCTTTGTTTGTTCCTCATTCTTAAGCTGGTTCTTAATTGGCACTGATTTTTCAAGGGCTTCATGGACAGCATGTACTTTCCATGCCTTTGTACAGCTTTCGGTTAAGGTTTGACCTACATTTAAGCAATGCTCAGCAGCAGTTGCTGCTGTGCAATTGCATCGAGTGTTGGACCAACTCTGAGAGGTACACCTCAATGCAAATTTCAGATTCGGTTGATGCTTGTAGTCAATTTGCATGATGGCAGTGATGGACTTTTTTAACTGGCGGCTCAATTTTCATACCACCAAAGCAGGCCTGAAGGCTGATTACCTGTGTGAAGACTGGAGTTCCACACTCTTTTTGCTTGTGCAGGAGCACTCGATAGCCAACATGTTCATCATCTCACTGGGCATCATGCTAGGTGCCAAGGTGAGGCTGACTAAAGCCTCTAGTAAAGGTTCATTACTGTGACATGCTTGTTAGATAACTTGGGTTGGGTATAGAGGGCCGAGGATGTTTTAAAAAAAAGGCTCAAAAGAGGGCCAAAGAAGTCATAATGAGGCTCTTCCCAGCCTCTTTCGACAAATGCTCGACCCTCTTTAACCAAGCCTATAGGTAACAACACCCGTGAATGAAGGGCCATCACCCATTTGGTGCTCGGGAATTTGAATTGGGATTGCCAATTCCAATGCAGCATATGGTATACCCTGAGTCCTTTTGCATGCTTTGGCAGCATGTGGTGTGCCTTGAGGTCCTTTTGCATGCTTAGGCAACAAAACAGTTGGCTAGGCACAAAAAAATGGTAACAAAAAACGATGTATCCTTGTAGCTTCAGAGTTGCTTCTGGCTTGCCCCTTTGCAGAGTGGTTAGGCCAAGAGCACAAGTTCTATGAAATAATGAATGATTGAGGTCATTTACAAGTTTTAGCTTAATTCAAGCAATTATGCCCTTGCAAGAGCTGTGCTTGCCTGGGGGTTAGCTGCCATCCAGTTATAGCTTCTTCTGTTTCACTGGCAAGAAATAATTAATCTGCCTGGCAATACCCTAATTCCTCGATGCACTTCATTAAATCCCTATGACAGCTTTTTTCTTGCTTCTATTTCTGACAACTTTAAACCCTCCTGCACTTTCCTACACACTGGTTATTTTTGCCCAACTATGGACTAGTGACCTGAACCTTGTTTGACGACTCTAACACTCATGCATTTCACTTCACACAGGTCACCTTTGTCCAATTATGGACCAGCAACCTGCTGCCTGTGACCTTGGGCAATACAGTTGCTGGCGTGCTATGTGTGGCCCTGCCTTACGCCCTGCTGTATGGCACCCTGGGCCAGAGGCTGCAGAGGCCTTCTTCAGCCTGAAGTGGGATTGATGATCTGGTCCCACAAATAGAGAATTTGTTTCTGTCCGTTCTGGGTTTTGGCACAACCACAGCATACAGGCAGCGCGGGGTGTACGGTGGTCAGCAGGCCTCCTCATAGGCTATTCGACACAATGTCAATCCAGGGATTTTGCTTGAGAAATCTCACCTTTCTGGCAAGCCGCTGTTGCTTTGGCGCGTGTGGTTTTGATGCATTCCGACCTTGATGCATTCCGACCGAAAGGTATCACACTTGGCCTGCTGAATAAAAAGCCCTCCATAATCATGGGTGGCTGCCACATGGAATTGCAATTCATGACAAACTCAACCCTTTATTGAGTATGAATACTTCTCAATCAATGTTTTATTTCTTGAATGCTTGTCTTAAATATATGTCCTTGCCTCGCTTTGTCACATCACGTGACACTATGATAGTGAGTAATATTGTGATACTCTGGCTTGTTTTTATTCCTAGAGTGTACCACAACCCTTAGTAAGGGTTGCAAACAGGATTTGAGGCTAGTGAGAAACAGCTGGTGTGTTTTGCTGAAATTGCTGTCTTGTCACTGTTTTGCTTTTTTCAACCAGGCACGTGCTCTTCAAGGATTCTGCAGCTTACCTTGCATTTGGCCTATCCTGTCCTTCCTCCTTTCATCCTGGAAATGTAAAGGAAAAAAGTCTGCCTTATGGATTTTCCTGGATTCTTTGGGGCATGATCTTTTTTTAAATTCCTGTTTGCCGGCTGCAAGATGGGAGCATTGCTTGGATGATAATTCCTGCATCCAATGGCTTGGGAAACGCTGGTAGTGGCCGATGATGATGATCCGTGTCTCAGTAAATCCGTCTTCATTGCTTCAGAGGCCTCCAAGCAGCAGCACCACGATCTATGTCGCCATCTTTCAAGGGCCTCAGCTCAAGTCACCCTCCATACCATTCTGATAGGTGTGGGTGGGGTCATCTACAACCCTCACACTTTGGAGCCCCTTAACGAGCTTGGTCTTGACACTCATGCAGCCACCAACCTTGCTTTGAAGCTTCATTCTCATTCTGTCCAGTACGCTGAAAAACTTGCTAGCATCAGACGCGCTCTTGGGAAAGGAAAGGAAAGGGCTCTTGAGAAGACTTCTTTCACCTCTCATCGCCAAGATCAGGCACTGGCTACTGCTAGTAACCCTCCAGATCCCCATTGACTACTTTCTTGTTTCTCTTGGTGAAGGGAATATACGGTGCCTTGGCCCTAGGTATCCTCTTTTCCTTAGTTGATGATTTTTAATGCCTGCGTGGTTTTTTTCTTTGTTTAAGCTGTTTTTACGGGGGGGAAACGTGTAACCAGCACATTTTGCTACAGGTCCTCGCCAGTAAACATAATGTCCATAAGCTCAGAAACAAACGAAGAAAGTGTGTTGTTGTGTTGCAAGAGGAAAGTATATATAGCTTGGACGCTGGCTTGATGTAGATATGGTTGCTCCATCAAAAAAAATCACCAGGGAAGCAATTAAACAGGTAAGCATGCATTCTCCTCAAAGCCTCATACCTACACATGAAGAGAACATGGGCCTCATCTTGAATTTGCCCGCATGAGCATCTGTCACACACCGGAGAAATCCCATCCTCCCAAGACGCAGTTTCCACAGTCAAAGTGTGAGCTCTCAACCTGAACCTACTAACATTATGCGTGACATGCCTGATATGTGGCCAGTTTGATGTTTGCTGTTCGCAGATCCTCTCCTTCAACAGCCTGTGCTGAGCTCTCCGTGCACCGCGCAATCTGTGCCTCAAATCAGTGAAATTCTTTACTAAAATAGGCTAACCCTGCTTCATCGCTGTTACAAAAGACTCACAGCGCCACAATCCTTGAAAGCCATCCAGGATCTGAGCAGTCCAGCATGAGGGGGCCCTGGAGTGCAAGTACAAAACTGCCTTCAGAATCTTCCTGAGCGTCTCACAATTGGAATTGAGCAGACCATTGTACATCTTAATAGCGGATTTAAACCAGTAGAATCGCAATGGCACATGCCCTCACTCTCTTGAAACTGCCCCGTTTGTAGTTGCACGCTTCACACCTTCTGTGCCCTCAAAAAACTCACGTGGCGCACTTGCAACTCACTTGGAAATTCCTGGCCTTCCTTAACATACTCTGTGCCCCACACCTGGCTTGCATACATGCCAGGTGGGATTAGGTATGTTTTTCCTAACCAGAGCGGTACATGTGGCCTGTCCCCCAATGCATGCTCTCGCACAAACTGCCGAATCCAATAAGCAGATGCCATGAATGGGCCGGTGACGTGCTCAGAGGACTTAGCCATGCTTACGTTCTTGTGGAACCACATGCCAAGTACTTGAAGGATTCCTTATGGGTCAATGGTACCCCACCAACCGAAAGCACATGCAAATTGGAACCTGACGAATTGAAATGCACCACTTCTGACTTGGCTGTGTTAATGAGTAGGTGCTTCCTTCGTGCATAACGGTCTAAGCAATTCAGCATAGTTTGTATCGCATTGGGGTCATTTGCAGTCAGTGTTAGGCCATCAGCTTATAACAAATGTGTCACATGCACACCATCTGTCCCTGTGACAGCACCACGTACCCCTTCAGCAAGGTCATCTATGTCATTCACATACAAGGAAAAGAGCAAAGGCGATAGAGGGCAGCCTTGCTTCACACCAGCGTTTGGATGCACACGGGCAGTCTTCTCTCCATCTTTTATAATGTATCCACTAATGATTTTCGGACAGGGAGTGTGCGCTGCAGGTGTTGCCAAAGTGCTTGCCTTGGGATGGTGTCGTATGCTTGCTTAAAGTCACTGATTGGCAATGAATGCCGTGTGCAACTTGCTGGACTGGCCTGGTTTTAATGTGCGTGCTGCATGCTGCAAGTGCCGCAAAATGTAAATGGGCTGAAATGTGTTGCGGCCAGGATAGAAACCAAACTAAGGGTCTGGGATTTGGAGACCAAATTGAGGGTCTGGGCAGAACACAGTGGACAGAGCACACAAACAAGTTGGCTAAGTATCATCAATGGATGGTACGTCCTTTGAAACCCTTGTCTGTTCATGGCGCACCCTTTTCTGTCCCTAGGTATTTGCATCATGATTTGGGCAAGCACAGGCTGAGAAACATAGCGCTCTTTTGTTTACATGCTCAAACCCTGAAAATTGAGGCATCATTGTGGCAGGAGCACACATCTGAATGTGATTGATGTGACCAAGGATTCCAAGATGAAAAACATGCTGTCTTCCTTTGTTCCTGAGAGTCTACATGTGCTCTTTAAAGGACTTTTGCACATTTATTCTTCCACTTCCCCTCTACACAGATTATTTCTGGATGAGTCGGGCGCTTTTTATCACACTCAAGCCAGTCCTGAGGATGCTTTTCATTTCTTACAGCAAACTAATGAGACTTATCGTTTTATCTCCGATCTCATGGATATTTTCTGTGTGGCTAGAACAGTTGAGCAGGCCGAGCAGCCAAACTACCCGGCTGAAGGTCAAATCCTACTGCAACCTTGTATCCTAGGCCTCCAGTGAATCAACGTTGGCATATCAATTGAGCGCGCTCAGTTCCAGCATCTGTTTAGCTCTGCACCCCCAAGCAGTGCATCACTCCTTAGAGACTTCGTGAATCAGGCTGATGTCCTAGGATTAGCCAAGTTCGTGTCTGCTTGCCTGAAATACTGTGACTGAGCTTCTAGCTCATTTTGCTTTTTAGTTTGGACTGGTTTGGTTGCCGGCACGTTTTGCTTCAGCTAAGCTGCCCCCGCAGGCAGGTACAGCTATGTAACCCTTCCCTTGATATAGGGACCCTATATCAATTGAGGACTGAAGACAGACATCACAATATGCTCAATATGGTTATTTTCATGCACAGCCTCAGCTGTGCAACCTCACAGATCCCACACAAAATGTCCAACTAACCCAGCCAGCTTGCAACCATGTTCTCAAAAAAGTAGACTCTGGTCATGACACCTGGATGGAACTCTTTACTGAGGATGACAAGCCCTATCTTCCCTGGCGTTTGTGGCTGGCAAGGATATGAGACCGATGAGGTTGCAAGCCTGATAAACAAACACATGCAAATCATAATTTACACATTAAAGACTATGTGCAATTACAAAGTTTTGAGACTCATTCACCATATGCTCCGCTCACTGGCTACCCATGAGTCATGACGCGTGGGTCAAAAGTAAAAAACAATCACTGGAATGTAGAATGGGACGCCATGGAATCTCAAAAGACGCAAGCAAGCCAGGAAAATGAGCGGGCAAGGTCCGAAAAAGTTGAATGAAGCCAACAGTTCAGCCCAAATATGACATTATGAATTTGCAGGAGGCACCAAAAATGCAGGGCGGACAGCTTTGCCCATTGAATTGTCTTCCACGCAGCGCTGCACACAGTGAGACAAGCTTGTAGCCTTACTCACGCTGCACGCATGACCACTGAGTTTGGGAGGGCAGTGGGGAAAACCAGTTGCAAATTAAGATTTTGAGAACATCTGGGCAATGCTCTCGGGGTTGAAGAGTTTGGAGAGCTGCTCTTGGGCAGTGCCTCCCATGACCTCTTCCGGTGGGAACACAGTCACTTTGTCGGCCTTAATCCAAGCCTGGGGATTGCTCTTGTCCTGCACAGATGCATGCAGATGCAAAAAAATGACCATCTTTCATGTTTTTAATGCATGGATGTGAAGTAACAAACCCACAATAAGTCTGATTCGGCCTAAAGCCGAATGGATGTTCTAATGGTGGTACCGAGGGTATCATGCAGGAACATAATCCTGCCGCCTCAGCCAATGCGGCGGTGCTGCTCTCACTCTGATGTGTAATCGTTGCACATGACACGCAGGCATGACAGGACGCGCCCAGTCAACAGAAAGTGCTGGAACGACTGTAGTGACTTTCGACAGGTAGTCGGCACAGACATGACTGAGAGAGCCCAATGGACACCAAGTGCTGGATAGGTTGTAGTGACCGGTGACATGACACACAGGCATGTCTGGAGAAGTCCAGTCGATTCAAGTGCTCCACCAAGTGTAAACTTTTTGGGCTTTCCGTTGTGCGCTGCATGGCTGCACTCCAAACACTTGTCACACACACACATGCATATGAAATGTGTGGACGCAAACATGCACAAAAAAAGCGATGACACATGTGCGTGGGAGAGACGCACCCTGATCTTGAAGGCGTACTGGAAGTTCTTGGACTTGAGCTTGGCGAAGGGGGGGTAGGAGTTCTTGACATTCTCCTCAATCTTCTCGCGGTCCTGCAAGCCAATCAAGGAAAGCTTTCATAAACAAGGGATGATCTCCACCAGAAAAAAGATCAAAAAGAAAAACCGTAGACAGCGAAAAGTGATGCCAAGCTTGCAGAGGTGAGGACCTGGACAATACATGCAGCGCATGGTCGTAAGCATGAGCGTTGGTACATGTTGCCAGTTTCCTAACCTTCGCAGCTTGCTTCCAGCCTAATTGATCTTTGAATGAGCTTCCTTGGAGACATCCTTGCATGTAAGCAGGCAATATAACATGTAACATGACCTTACTTGCGGCCAACATCAATTCATGCTGCTCACAACATGCAACACTGGCTTCCTCCACACAGTTCATTTATTGCTCCAAATCAGCTGCCCTTTTTTGACGGTTCAGCTTTGCAACCTCCCTCCTTGACTTCTCCATTCCCTGGCCCAAGGTCATAGCCTGCAAGAGTCCATGCTGCTGCTGCTGTTCCATACAAGCCAGAGAACGTGCTCAGAGCAAGCTAGGAAAGGCAGCACTTAGGCTTCCTTTGAATCCCATTTGTATTTTGCCGTCTAAAGAGGCAGGTGCCAGAGCCGTCTACAGAGGCTAGGAGCCAGAGCAGTCTAGAGAGGCACAAGCCAGAGCCGTTTACAGAGGCAGGAGCCAGTGCTTTGCATGGCCATGCCTATTTTGAGACACCACAGCATTACCCAGGTTGCGATGTACTGAGAAGTACCAGGGGTGCTTTGGCAATCCTACCAGGTGCATCCATAAAATTCAGGATGGGCCAATTATTCCATCATAACCTGTATTCGCGTCGGAAGTCACAGCGGAGGATTCGCATCACATCCAGAGGGAAATGTGCAGAAACAACCACCCCTGCCACTGACAATGCCCTACGCGTCCTAGTCCTGGAGCTCAAAGGACGCACAGCATTCAGCTGCAACGACTGGAAGTCCACACACCTCACTGCCCATCACCGACCCTGCAGATATTCATGTGTTGCAACCCAGAGCAGACGTCTCCAGCACACCTCTGCGCAGAAACTAGTCGGTGCCCATACCAACTGCTCAACCCTTCCCTACTTGCATGGGCCTACCCACTGTAGCGTCGTCGACTGAACAACTAGGCCAGAGCTGGTGGCCTGATGTAACTACGGCACCTTACTAATCCTATACTGCGGAAGGGGGGACTTGCCCCCCCTGTAGGTTTCCTGCACACTCCGCTTGCTAGCGTTCACTCACCCTGTAAATGGCCATACCGATTTGACGCAGCAGGGTCTTGCTGTACAGCTTGCGGCCCCATTCACTCTCCATGGCCTTGAGGAGGTAGTTGGCAGCAGGGCCTCCTTTGACCACGCTCAAAGGCACCCATCGCCCCTCCTTCACCTCCAGCTTGCCTTCCATGTACTGTGGTGTGTGTGTGTGTGTGTGTGTGTGTGTGTGTGTGTGTGTGTGCGCGCGTGTGTGAGAGCGTGCATGTGCGCACTCTCAAGCTTGTGTGCGACAAAAGCATACTCACATTTCTGCCTCGGAGGAAGACCACAAACTCAGCATTCTCAGGGTCAACTGCAGGAGTAGGTGGCGCAGCCTGCATTACGTGTGGCACATGGGAATAGAAACTGTGTATGTGTGTTGTTTGTGTGCGTAAGCTTTGTGCAGACATTTTCAATAGGCGAGCATGTGTCCTTAATAAAGGCAGGTGTACGCCAACTTTTCGCCATAGAACCCATGTGGTTCTGTGGTCTAATCTAAAGTTTGGCTGCATTGCTTGAAACAGGTCAGCAAGGGCGCAGGTGGTTGTGGTTCCTCAACACCGAAGATGAAAGGAAACGATGGTAGCAAATGCGAAATCCCATTAGGCACGAACAAGGTGAACTTAACAACTTTCATGCAAACTAGGTTCCCCAAACAACCCTGCCAATAACTCACCATCTGCATCTGTTGTCCAGGCATCATGGGTCGTGCTCCACCCCCCTTCTTTCCCTTAGCAGACACCTTAGGGAATTGAGCAATCGCATGTGTGTGTGTTTGTGTGTGTGTGTGTTTGTGTGTGTGTGTGTGTTTGTATGTGTGTGTGTGTTTGTGTGTGTGTGTGTGTGTGTGTGTGTGTGTGTGTGTGTGTGTGTGTGTGTGCATGTGTGTTGTGTGTTTGTTGTGCGTGCGTGCGTGTGTGCGTGCATGTGTGTGTGTGTTGTGTGTTTGTTGTGCGTGCGTGCGTGCGTGTGTGCGTGCGTGTGTGTGTGTGTGTGTGTGTGTATGTGTGTGTGTGTGTGTGTGTGTGTGTGTGTGTGTGTGTGTGTGCGCACGCGCGCACGTGCGCACGCCAACTTGGCACACCAGTTGCATCCGCCCCCAACCCAACTCTTCCAGGAAAAGCATCATACTTATCAATGCATCATGTAGGCAGCACCAGCCGAAAGGCCTGCATGTCATGATGGACTATCCTGAAGAAGTGCTGCACGCACATCAGAGCCACAAACACCAAACTATTCCGCTGCTGCGCTTTGCCCCGTGTGGACAGCCAACCGAGCAAAGAAGCCATTTAATCATCGCAACCTCACCTGCACATCGGGCCTGGTCGGGAGAGTGCTCCTGCGGCTAAATCCGTGGGGGGCCACACCTTGCCTGCGAAAGAGGCGGAAGGGCGATGGCGGATTCAAAATTGATGTATTTTCAAGCAAGGAACCAACATTGACGGCACGCAGGAAGAAGCATGCATCGCGCTGTGGTAAGAGGATGATGATGACTGGTCCGACCTGGTAGTGGTCGACGCCAAGGAAGCGGTGCGTTGCTGCGACAGAAGTGATGCCTGCATTTTTGTTTCTCTATGCAATAAAGGCTGTTGAGGAGGATCAGGCCCAAACTGAAAAAGTCAGAATTCAGACCTCAGAACTAAAGTGATAGGTGTTTAAAATCTATTCGATATTTTCATTAAATCTTCCCCAAGCCAATAAACGCATTATTCGAGGAGGCAATCTTCTCACGCACTGCTGCTCTGACCTCCAGGTCTAGCTTTCTCCGGTCTCTACCTTTAGGTCTTTTAGATCTCTTCACCTCAGATGAATCGACTGTTCTTAGTGCGTTTTTAAATTAAACAAAAATTCAGAAATTCAGCTCAGTGACCTCATCCTTTTAAAAGGCTCAGGCTACTATGGACTCATGTGTTCAGGGCCGTGGGTCTGCTTACCAGGGTCATGACTTGTCTCCATCAAGTCAGCTTCGTTGTGCTTGCCAGAGGACCAGTGAAAGATAATAATGGATGATTGTGCATGCGCAGAGGGGGACGTCGACGGCTTATTAGCATGTGCTGCAAATCATCGGGAGCTGTTGCGCAAGGTTTAAGAAAGTTTTTTTGTTGCGTTGCAATCATGGAGGAAGCTACTCTTGCTGATGGCTTTGCCGCAGATTCTCAAGAACCACCTGCGCACAGAGAAAGCACGTGCACATACCAGTATCCGGTATCAGATTGTATGTGATGATGTGGGCCTTTGATCCTGGAGTGAATTCTCTGGTGAAGGAGAAAGAAAAAAGAAAAGAAAAACTAGGTAGGAAGAGGAAACTCTCCCTACATCAATTTAGGAAAAGGAGACACATTGGCTCAGAAGAGCCGTGAGTCCCCTCCACCACGAAGCTACAAGACAGAAAATACTAATGGGGACTTGGAGGGTTACTGGAAGCACCCAGCCCCAGGAACTGGCAGTGAGAAGTATTTATGTTTACAAACATTATGCTATGACAGCACACCTAGCGGTAACAAGCTTGGCATACATAACAAGAATGGGCATGGAGTTTGCGAGCAAGTTTTAATGGCATATTGGTGGTCAAGTCCCAGTTGTTTAAACTGGTTCAGGGTATGCTCAGTGCACAGGTCCCACCAACACCCAGAAGGATGGTATGTAATGTGACAGCTCTTCCACTCATATTCTTGCTTAGATCTGCATACTGCCCCTGTGCCGTTTTCAAGTGTTGCCCAGGCCTAATATCTACACAATATCTCATCTCTATCAAGTGTACGTGCTGCTGGTTCGCACTCAGATGATGGGGTTGTCTGACGCGGGTAGTTGTGTTGGACCTGTGTGGGGTGCTGTGCCTGCTGCGTAACGCA
>OU611765.1:2727698-2862698 GCA_914767535.2 Dunaliella primolecta
AAGAGCATGTGGAGTGCGCTGTCTACTCGATGACAGCCTATATATGACAGCCTATACAATGTTTCTATGATCTTATTACAGATGGATTTGGTAAATATGCTAAAGGGACTAGTAAAATTTAGATTACAGCTAGGAAGCTTTCTTGGTGATCATTGCCTGTTGCGAAAGGACTCTCAGGATGTGCGCTGGTGTTCATAAATGTTTCGTCCTCAATGAAAAAAGGAAGAAATCTACGCAGGCAGAAGAAACTCCGAGAATCTAAATTAATCAAATAAATGGAGAACATTGGCTCAAAAGAGCTGGAAGTCTCCTCTACCACAAGGGGAAAGATTGCAGATTTTGTGTTACAGAATGCTGGTGGGGACTTCGGGAGTTACTGGAACCGGCTCTATAACCTGGCTGCGAGAACCATTCTTGTCTTCAATGCTGCGCCAAGTGATAGCAAGATTGAGGATTTTCTTTACAAAATGGGCACGGAGATTATGTGCAAGCTTAGGAGCCTTTTGGAGGTAAAGGCCTATATAACAAGCAAGTTGTTTGAACTGATACAAAGCATGCTGCTCCTCCTCCAGCTGTTGCTCAAGGCCTTACATCTGTGCCTTCGCAGCACTTGACCTCAGTCATGAGCACATGCCTGTTGCGTGCATTAAGCTGGTGGGGTTGTCTAACACGAGTTGCTGTGCTGTTCAGCTGTTGGGTTCCTCGCCTGTTTTTGATGCATATGGTGTGAGCAGAAGGAAGAAAAGGGTGCTCTCAGGACTTGTTTGGATCTCAAGACAAAACGCATAGTTCGGGAGGTAACTGTCCAAATGAAGCTTAGGGACTTGAACATCAGGAGGCAGTGTAACAATTTTTAAGAGTTGCATGTTTTTGACCGAGCAGCTGCAATTGCCAGAAATATGGGTTTGCACGCATACACATGTCGCCCTGGAACGTTGTAAAGACATCAAACCCAATTTCAAACTCACGGTACGTTTCCAAAGGGGCAATTAACAATTAATCATTAATTCAAAAAATGAATTAATTGCAAGTCACGTTTCCAAAGGGCAATTAATTAGTGCAATTAATGATTAAATTGCAATTAATTACGGCATTTTCTTTAATGGACCGGGGGGGGGTCCATTAACCATGCTTGCAATTAATTCAGAAATTCAAGTCAACGCCTGATTAGGATACGTTAAGGAAATTCCTTTAAGTAGTCAACCCCTTACCGTCTACCCTTGTACTCTCCCCTCCTTCTCATGTACGCCACATGTGCCCCCCCCTCCCCCTCCTTTTCATGTACACCTCTTGTGCAAGAGCCTTGCCCCCCCTGCAGCTGAAGGAAGCCTTCATATCTGCAGTCACAAATGCTGCTCCCGCGCACAGACCGTTCCACTCACACTGTGTGCGGGGTGGTTGACCACCAAAGACTAGCTGACTAATGACATAGGGCCAGGCAGGAATTTCCAAAAAGGCCTTTGAAGGGTTTAACATAGAGAGCCAAAGGCTTGAAAGAGGAACGCTTGTTCACTTTGTCAATGCATGCCGCACATCATGGGTCAAACTGGGGCCCCTGGTCAAATCCCCAGTGTAGGCAGGCAGCTTCAGGGGGTGTGCACGGAAGAGGCTGGCTTGGTCAAGAGCTGCTTGGCCGTGCAATGGATTTCCAATTTTTGACCAATTAATTGCGCTCACAAAAAGGTTCGGAAACGCAAAAGCAATTAATTCTGCAATTTTTTTATTGAAGGCAATTAACAAAAGCAATTAATTGCGAATTAATTGCAAGTGGTTGGAAACGTGCCGTCAGTTCAAGTGGAAGGTAAAAAAGAACCCCCTATCTGTTGATTTACGGTTTCTAGGAACAATCAGCAAGTATATTGAAAAATTTGAGCATGGTCCTGCTCCCAATGGAGAGGCCAAGGAACGAGAAGGCAAAGAAATGGACAACTGTTGCTGTACATGCGCACCCTCTTAAGACAGGCGTGTGGTACAAAGGAATATTGTCGTTGCATGCAGCTAAGCACATGCATGAATAATAACCATCAAGTTCCCTGTGCGCGTGTGCTGCAACTCGGAGCGACTTGGGGACCATGCCTGCTTTTTCTGGGGAACCCCACACAGAGTAATGGGCCTGAGGGATTCTCCCTGCTTCCGTGGGCTGGAACCTGTTTTCAAGTAATCTTGTTGACAATACATCAATGCAACACAGCAGGTGCCCTGGGGCAGACGCTGAAGGGATGGTGTTCAATGTTCCAGGGAAACCTCTTCTTGCATTTGCAAGTCTCTGCTTGCATTCAGTGGCAAAGTTGCTTTGTAAGAAAAATCAAAATTTTCAAGAGGTTGCTGGGCATGAGAGTCTGCTGCTGCATACGCGTGTGAAGTTGGGATGGAAGAAGTCAACGACAGGGGGCTTCGTCTGTGGACTGGGGACAGTGCTCATGCTCACTCGTTTTGAAAAAGGATTGAAAAAGGGAGCTTTTAGAGCGTCGCAAGGGGTCACGGTCATGGTCCTTTCAAGCGAAAAAGGCACACGGGACGCCCCCGCGCAAAGGGCCCTACATGGGGCGCCCCCTAGGGGTGAACCCCCCCAACCCCATCGACCCCAATAAATACTTCAAACATAAACCGTTCTGTCTGAGAGAGAAAGAGCGAAAGCGAGAGAGGGAGGCCAGGAGAAACAGTAGTAGTGAAAACAGCAAGTGGGCAGACAGAGACTGCAGCGCTGCACGCCATGCCTGCCCCCATCCAGGAGGTAGCCTCTGGGCAGCCAGCCAAGCCAGTGTCTGCCTTCGCCAACGGCAACGGTGTGATGCTGACCAACGGGCACGGCGTGCATCAAAATGGCCATCAAAACGGCACTGGTGCAACTTTGCCTGGAGCTGTCCCCTCCTTTGCACACACCGTGCTGGGTGCCCCCTACGAGCCCCCCCTGAGCCCTGAGGACCCAGACTGGACACTGCATGTCCCTACCGCTGACCTGGATGCCAAGGACAAGGGGACTGCTGATGCCTGGTGAGCTGAAGAACGTATGCTTCGCAGTGCCGAACATACATGGTGCTAGGGTGACCGCTGTTGGGTCATGGCACCCATGACTGCATTTCATTTACACATTGTTGAAAGCATAGGTTGAGTGTGTGGGTGCCAACAAACAACTGCAATTAGTTGAAATGCCGCTACGTTTTGCTGTTTTTCAGTTCAAACAGACAAATTTCCTCAACATTCCCTGCTCACGTGCCTTTTCGCACCATGCTCGCTGCAGGATCCCACGAGACCCTAGAATCCTGCGCCTCACAGGCCGCCACCCCCTGAACTGTGAGCCCCCCATGCACGACCTCATGGCAGCAGGCTTCATCACCCCTCCCTCCATCCACTACGTACGCAACCATGGTCCTGCCCCTCGCATCCGATGGGAAGAGCACCGGCTGCAGGTGTGTTTGAGATTGTAAGCAAGCTGACTTGTGCACATGCACATCGATTATGCCTCCAATTTGAATTTGAGTAGGAATTCCTGCAAGCGGCTTGCAACACTGCTGCGATTGCTGGAGGTGTCCCAATAAAGCAATTATGAGAAATGTGTAAATATTTCACGCTTTGATTTGCTTGCTGTGCAGATCAATGGTCTGGTGGAGAGGCCCATGACCCTGACCATGGACGAGATCGTGGCGATGCCCTCTGTGACCATCCCGGTCACAATGGTGTGCGCAGGAAACAGGTGAGTGCCAGCGACGAGGTTGGGCCATTAGGGATTGTTCACATGGTCAAATGTTTTTTTGAGGCGTACTTTAGTGGGCACTGGCACTGAAATTGAGAGCAGGTTAGATCACTGTCAAGGCTTGTGCAAGCGCACAATCCTTGCCGCCATCCCTTGTGAGAACTTTTTCGCTGTTTGTTGTTTGTTGATATGGGTGCGATGGCGAATAGAGCACCTGATCATGAACCTCCATTTGTAACCCTCATTAATCCTGCGCGCAGGCGCAAGGAGGAGAACATGCACAAGAAGTCGATCGGCTTCAATTGGGGCCCCTGTGCTGTGAGCACGAGCTACTGGACTGGAGTGAAGCTGAGTGACCTGCTGAAGCATGTGGGCGCCAAGGTGAGTATGTGTGTGTGTGTGTGTGTGTGTGTGTGTGTGTGTGTGTGTGTGCGTGCGCGCGTGCGTGTGCATGCACACACGCGCTCTAGGCCTAGTAGCTCAACTTCTCTTTTCTGTACTTGATTTTTCCTGGCAATGTGTCACTGCTATGGCTGGCATACGCATGCACTCTTGTAACCTTAGTACACACCAGGCCCTCGTAGCCCATGCCAGATGTTGTAACTGCAGCGGTAGCGAGGCAGATGGTACTGAGGTGGTGGTGTCTACAAGGACTGGTTTGAATTCAACGTTTTGATTACGTCTTTGAAATACAGCTGAAGGCTGCAGGCACACATAAAGGGACATTGTCCATCACTCTGCGGCTGTGATCAGGACGCCTCGTACACACACACACACGCACACACACACACACACTTGTGCATGCAGGGGCCTAAGGAGGGAGGCAAGCATGTGTGCTTTGTAGGCCCACAGGGCGAGCTGCCAGCCGGAGACGGCACCTACGGCACGAGCATGCCAATGGGCAAAGCCATGGACCCTGCCAACGATGTCTTAATTGCCTACAAGCAGGTGAGTTTGTTGTGCCAGCATTCAGATGGTCAACGCCATGGATCCTGCCAATGACGTCTTGATCGCCTACAAGCAGGTGAGTCTGTGGTGCCAGCATGCCAATGGGCAAAGCCATGGACCCTGCCAATGATGTTTTGATCGCTTACAAGGTGGTAAGCCTGTGGCGTAAGCAAACAGGTGGGCAAAGCCAAAGACCCTGTCAATGACGTGTTACCAACCTGCGAGCAGGTGAGTCCCCTGCTTTGCGCATGCCAGCAGCAAGCCAGGGACGGCCAGCTTGTCTCAAGCAATAGGCACGCAGGTGAGTCTTTGCCGAGCGTGGGTGTGCTGAGTACCAGGTGCCGTGTGCCCTGATCAAAAGGTACCCTTGATTGACTGATCGAACTTGCCTGGTCAAATCAGTCAAAAGGTGCCAGGTGCAGGGAACAAATGAAAACAAATGACTTGCTAACTAAAGAAGCCACATGCTCGTTGACAAGTGCTCGTTGACAATGCCACTGGTGGGAAATTTGCTCAAAGGGGACGGATTTGTGAGGCTTCACACGCAATTGCGGGGTCTTCTGGAGGGCCACGGATTGCAATGGAATGCGCGCTGAAATAGCAACGTCTTTTTGAAGGCCATGTGAGAGTGTGCAGCTGGACCTGCCAGTTCTGACCACCTGTGTATGCCTGCATTATCAATTTGCTGTGCTGCAGAATGGGCGGTGGCTGAACGTCGACCATGGCTTCCCCGTGCGCACCATCATCCCTGGTTACATCGGGGGCCGCACCATCAAGTGGCTGTGCACCATCAAGGTACAAGAGCAGGAGAGCAGCAACCACTACCACTACATGGACAACCGTGTGCTGCCCTCACACGTGGACCAAGAGCTGGCAAACAAGGAGGGTGAGTGAGATCGAAAGTAGAGGGCACAACTGAAGGGTGTTCACAGCTTTTGTTCTGTGCCTGTATGGCACTGCTTGGTGATGCCATCACACACACATACACATGTGCACATGCACACGCTCGCGCACACACACATATGCACGCACGCACGCGCACAGGCAAACACACACTTACACACTCACATACGTACACACACACAGGTTGGTGGTACAAGCCAGAGTACATCATCAACGACTTGAACATCAACAGTGCTATTGCACGTCCGTGGCATGACGAGGTTGTGATGCTGAAAGATAGCAACCAGCCCTACACGGTCAAGGGCTATGCGTATGCAGGTGAGCAACCCATTTTTAGTCCAATTTGCCAAGACATGTGATACTTTGGGACATCACCTCTCTTAGCAACGTATGTGGTTGGATGGGGTGGAGGGATTGAGTTTTTGAAAATATTAGTAAGGACCATGAATGCAGGTATCTCACTCAAAGGCACCGGACTTCACCCAACAGTAATATGCCATGACTGTGTGGCAGCACTCATCACCTTGAACCCTTGCACTCATGCACCCCTAGGTGGAGGCCACAAAATCATTCGCTGCGAGATCTCCTTGGATGGTGGCAAGAGCTGGAGGCTGGCCAACATCAGGCGCTTTGCTGAGCCAAACGAGTATGGTGAGTGTGGGCAAGGCAATGCGAAAGGGAGACGGTGGGGTCATTTGTTGGGTAGCAGCGAGGACTGGAGGCTGGTGAGCATCAGGCAAATTGCAGGGCCCAATGATGGGTTTTAGTGTGCAAATCATTTGGAGGGAAGATGGTGGGGTTATGTGTTGGATGGCAGTGAGGACTGGAGGCTAGCCTACATCAGGCGCCTCGCTGAGCCAAATCATGGTGGGTGCATTGACTAAAATCGTGTGGAAGGAAGGAAGCTGGGTAAGTTGCGAGATTGAGTACTGGAATTTGGCCGGCAGCAGGCGCTTTGCTGCCAAGCGATCTATTGTGGGTGTGTGATACCCCAGAGTACTTGCACTGGCAGAGCTTGAGCCAAACACAAGGCCTGGACCACTGCACCAAAGATCAAAGCTTTCTCTTCCTCTGTAGCATTTCATGCTCTTAAAATACAGCCCCTGCCTTGCTTGTGCGTATGAGCCACTGGCTTGTTGTCCTGTAGGCTGTCCATGGGATGAGTTTGGAAGTGTCTTGATTGGTGGTCGTGACACGAGTTGATCCATCAGCCCTCTGAAATGTGCACACCTTAAGGTCAGAACTCCCCTGCCTGCATGCATGCAGGCAAGCACTGGTGCTGGGTACACTGGGACATTGAGGTGTCTGTGTTTGATTTCTTTGTGTTTAAGGAGATGCTGCTACGCGCCTGGGATGAAACACAGGTAAACCCCACTGGTTATGCTTGCAGCACTGATGTGTGGATGGATGTGGCGCGTGTAGGTGTGTGTGTATGTATATGTGTGCGCCCAAAGAAAACTACGTCCTCCTTCATCCCTTAGACAAGCAAACAAACAAACAAGCAAACAAACAAACAAACAAACAAACAAACAAACAAACAGCCAGCCAGCCCAGCTGACCGAGGTGCTGTCTAGCTTGGAAGACATCGTATGCTCATCCATGTTTTGCTGCTTGCACCCTGACCCTAGTCCTCTTAGAGCGCGCTCTAGTGAAGTGCCCCTGAGTATAAAAGGCAAGGTGTCCTTTGGGACGTGCTAAAATTGGAGCGAGGCAGAGAACATTAGCGCAGCCCCTGCGCAGGGATAGTACGCAATTGTGAGCATGGCAGGCATGATGAAAAAACGCTTCCGTGTGGCACAAAAAATTTGTTTCCAGATGCTAGCGTTACTGCTGATGCCTACAGAGCATGCAATGCTGGCCTGGACTATGTAGGGCCTGATGGACAAGTACTACTTATAAACGCTACAGAATATATCCTGCCCTTTGCACTGATCTCATTGTCTGTGGAACCCCCCGTCTGCAGTGCTGACTTTAAATGTGACGGGATTGATGGACAAGCACCACTCATGTGTGCAGTATCGCTTCCTCTTGCAGCTAGCACTGACGTTGTTGTTGTCGGCAGAGCACCCAGCCAAGTACTCTGATCTGGAAGGTGTTGAGCTTGATGGACAGTTGCCACTCCAGAGTGCTGCAGACTGTTAACCTGCCGTTGCGCTGACCTTATTGTCTGCAGAACACCCAGCCTGCATTGCTGACTTGGAATGTCATGGGCATGATGAACAACTGCCACTTCCGGGTGCTGCTGCACCCTTTTAAGGATCAGAGGGGTGAGATTGGCGTGCGATTCCAGCACCCAGCACCCGTGGAAGTGGGGGAGCTTGGCAACATTGGCTGGAGGGAGGAAGACAACCTGCGGCAACAGGTGAATAGAATTTGTCGGAGGTGTTTGCGTGTGTATGTGGGAGGCCGTGAAGCGGGGGCCGAGCTTCTGTGCCTGCTTGGCTGACAGATGTTGTGAGATGGTGTAAGGAGCATGAGCTTCTGCACCTGCATTGCAGAGCGCTGGATCCTGCAATGCAGAGGAAGTGCTGGACCCTGTGATGCAGAGCGTTGGATCCTGTGATGCAAAGCGCTGGATCTGCAATGCAGAGCGCATGCTGGATCCTGTGATGCAAAGCGCTGGATCTGCAATGCACAGCACGTGCTGGATCCTGTGATGCAGAGCGTTGGGTCCTGTGATTCAGAGCGCTGGATCTGCAATGCACAGCACGTGCTGGATCCTGTGATGCAGAGCGTCGGATCCTGTGATGCAGAGCGCTGGATCCTCATTAGCCATCACTGAACCAATTCGTTTTTGTCGAGTGCTTGCGATGACACACACACACAAGAAATACAGCTTGCCATCCCATTCGCCCATGCCAATGTGCTTGAGATCACGAGTTTGCTGCTCGATGTTCCTTTCAAAGGCTCGACATGTCTCAATTCCAGCTTTTGCAAACACAGAGGCTCCCCAGCTTGCGCGTTACATTCTAAACAAACTGGCCTTGGAGACAGCCAGCTTCCACTCACGTGAAAAATGCCAGGTGTTGCCAACACAGATTGCTGTACGCAATGCCTGATTTATTGTCCCTGGGATGCCTTTCTTTGTTGTCCCATGCAGGCTTTGGAGGCTGCTGGCATCACTACCAAGGAGGGCCCCCTGCCGCCCATCAAGGAGCTAGCAGCAGTACCCAAGGCTGCAGCTGCAGCACCTAAGCCACCCCCAGGGTCTGCCAAGGAGTTCACAATGGAGGAGGTGAGGCGCGGACACCTGTGTGCGTGTGTGAGTTGTGTCTGCGCACTTGATGCTGCAGCTCCACAAACGTAGGTATCCCTCACTTTTTCCCCATGGATGTCTGTAATTGCGCTGTCAGGTGGCTGAGCACACCTCCCCTGAGAGCGCGTGGTTTGTGCACGAGGGCAAAGTGTACGATGCGACTCCCTTCTTGGAGGACCACCCTGGTGGCCCAGACTCGATATTGATCGCCACTGGTGCTGACGCTACAGAGGATTTCAATGCCATCCACTCCAAAAAGGTGGGACAGACATCCTCACCAGACGTCCTCAAAGTGTCAGATTTTAATGGACGAGGTGCTGTGCATTTTAATCTTCTAAAGCAAGTGTCCCATGGCTCTCTGTCTGACGGCTACAATCTGCCTACTGTCGTGATCCCTCATTTTGCATTGTGCGCACACACACACACACACACACGCACACACACATGCCTCAGGCAAAAAATATGCTGAAGGACTACTACATTGGGGAGCTGGTGGCCTCAAAGGGTGCTGCCGCCGAGCCCAAGGCAGAGAACGGTGCAGGGACAAGAAGCCTCATCACCCTCAACCCCAGGGAGAAGGTGCCCCTCAAGCTGGCAGAGCGCATTGAGGTATGAGCAGTTCACCCTGCTCGTAAATCCAATGAAGTCATGGGCTCCATGCCTTTGCAGGAAAGTGGTCCTGAGAGATCTTGCATGTTCTGGTGGTACATCATTCATGTGGTTGGGATCGACCACACTCACACTGCTGCGTTCAGAGTTGTATGCACACTGCGCACTGGGTAGTGTTTGCCCATTGGCCAAGGTGTTAGCTGTGTCTACTCAATGCTACAAAACACCAAACCATGCAATTTATACCCAATGTTCAAGGACAGAGCTGTGTCTACTCAGTGCTTGAGCACCAAACCATGCAATTTCAACCCAACCTTTGATGCAGGTGTCTCACAACACCCGCATCTTCCGCTTTGCCCTGCCCAGCCCAAAGCACATCCTAGGTCTGCCCACTGGACGCCATCTGTTTGTATATGCCCAGGTGTGTGTGTTTGTGCAAAATTGCCAAGGTTTTAGGCAGGAGCAATGTTGGGTCAACGTCTGTGCTTAGTGAGGAGTGAGGAGCACTCCAGGGTACGCTCAGAAAGCTGATTCAAAGAATAGGTGCGAGAGTGGTTGGCATCAAGTCAAAACAGGTGGTTGCATGTTCAAAGAGCAGCAACTTCTCATGCATGTTTTGCTGCTGCCTGTGCTTTTTTTTGCAGATTCATGGAGAGGTGGTTGCACGAGCCTATACCCCTATCAGCTGCGATGATGATGTAGGTCGACTGGACCTGCTGATCAAGGTATGCCTCAGACTTTTACAGTCCCCTTGTTTTAACTACTGTGTTTCCATGCAAATCCATTTCGAGCTCACTGTGACTCAAACACACACACGCGCATGCACACATGCACAAATGTATCCACATGTACATGCACTATTTCTCTCTGTAGGTGTATGGCCCTAATGTCCACCCAGCGTTCCCCCAGGGCGGCAAAATGAGCCAGCACCTAGACTCCCTGAAGATTGGCGATGAGATCATGGTGAGCCAGTATGCCTGTCGGAGGAGGCTTGTGTGACTTAATAGAGACGACAACAAGCTCAGGCTTGGTCAGTGTTGCTCATCTGGTTCAGTAACTTTGTCTACACTTTTCCTTTCAGCTTTGCTTTAAAGTACATCTTGTTGCAGTGCAGCATAAGTGTTCATGGCTCCTGAAAACCTGCATGCCCTTCTGCACAGTCTATGAATGTAATACTCACTTGGGCGGTCCCACATGCCTGCTGCCTGCAGGTCAAGGGCCCTGTAGGCCACTTCACATACGAGGGCAAGGGCAAGTATGTGAATGGCAAGAACAAGGGTGTGGCCAAGCAGATGTCTATGCTGGCTGGTGGGACAGGCATCACCCCCATCCTGCAGGTGAGCTAGCAATCACTTGCTGTGGAATGCAGCCTTGCGCTCACCATCCACCATGATGCCATACAAATACTACACCATACTGCACTGTACCATTGCTTAATCATTATTGTACCACACCATACAATTTATAGTATGTATGGATTTAGGTAGGGGATAGTATGTGTGGATGAAGTCCATCACTTGCTGTAAAATGCAGCCTTGCTCACTGTCCACCATGGCGCTCCCCTGTTCCAGAAGAAGCACTTTGCCTTGGATGCAAGCACCTGCGCTTCCCTCCCTACTGCTCAAACACTTCATGCTCATGTGCGTGCTTTACCTTGCTGACCTGCACACAGGTGCTGGAGGCAGTGCTCAAGGACAAGGAGGACCCAACCTGCATGTCCCTGATCTACGCCAACAACGTGAGTGGTGTGCTAGGTTGTAATTGCCTGACAATGCCCGAGTGCATGTGCTGCATCAAACATCCCTATCAGCACATGATAGGCGCTCGACTCAATGAAGACAAGTAGAAATGACTTGCCATGTTCCACGTACCACTGCTTGTTTGCACGCTTGTGTGACCGGACACTCCCCCACTTCTTCATGCTCTCCTGCTTGCATGCCCACTGCATGCAATGTTACACCCTCTTATCAACCTGCAGAGCTTTGATGACATTCTGGTAAAAGACAGGCTGGATGCCTATGCCAAGGAGAATCCCAACCGCTTCAAGTGAGTAGACACGATGCTGAGCTCTCGTGGTATGAGCAGCAGCATGCTTTCCTAGGGTTCCCAACTCATTTGCTTTTTCACACGCCCTGTTCTTCCTGGCACCTGACCAAACAACAGCAAACCATTGACCGAAACACAACTGCGACGGCACTCGCAGGGTGTGGTACGTGCTGGCCAGGCCCCCTGAGAACTGGCCCTTCACAAAGGGCCACGTCACTGAGGCCCTCATGCGCGAGCGTTTCTTTGATGCATCCCCCCAGACCCTGGGAATGATGTGCGGCCCCCCTGGGCTGCTCAACTTTGTGGCTGTGCCAGGTAATTGCATTCAGCACGGTTACACAATTTCCTCCTGGTTCAGCATCCAAACGCTGTGTCCAAGTGCGCCTCTGCAATGCTCGCTCGTGTAGTCCTCACTTGTGTGCCCAAGCGCTTCCCAGTGCAGTGCTCACTGACGCTCACTTGTGTAATTCTCACTCGTGCAATGCTCACCCATGCAATGCTCACTCGTGCCCAAGCACGCCTCAGTGCAATGCTCATGCTTACCGGGCACTGACGCTGCACTTATGCTTGCCTCTTGTGGTGTTCAGGCTTTGAAAAGATGGGCTACTCCAAGGAAAACCAGGTGTCTTTCTGATGCGGGCGTGGGCTGTCCTCCTACCCACGCATCTCCTAAGATCAGGACTCAGGTGCAGCTAATATACCCGTCGGTGCAGGTATGCACTGCTCTCGGTAAACACCTGTGTAATAGATCTGATTGCACATGTTGAGCAGGGATTACTGTAGAGCCTTGCTTGGTTAATGTCTACATAAGGGGTACAGAAATGTCTCCATGCTGCTGCTCCCAGCATTGTATCGTTGGGCCAGGCGTTAATCGAGGGTTGTATACAGGTGTTTGTGTTTTGAGTTGAGTGACATATGGTTGTGGATGCTTTGTTTATTAATCAATTTTTGCAGATCCTCCAAGAACTAGCATTGTTTTGCAGGGTGGTGATTATGAGGTTGGCATGAACGCGGCCTGTTTGGCACCACCAAAGATGAGAGAAGAAAAACTGTTAGGGCAGTGGCCACTCCCTGCATTGATTCAGGAATAGATATACAACCACCATGCCCAAAGCTGTATTATATGCATGTTAGAAGTTGTCAATGCCTGGACACTATAGCCATTGTGTGAGCATCGTGATTCATTTGTTTCACTTGCATAAAAGGTGTGCCGCCGCCTTGCATTGCTATGGACATGTTTCATCCAGCATGTTGCCATATCTGTGGCTTATGGCTTTTTTATATGATTATTTTTCTCTGTTGATTAGTGCCTTTCCGCCAACTGGACTGTATGTTTGGCGCTAAGAGTAGGTTACAACCAGGTGCAGAGAGGTTTTGGTGTTGACTCCTATTCCCAGTCCAAATGCAAAACTGCTGAGCTCGTTGAGCAGGTATTCTTTCTGGTTGCTTTGCCTCCCATGCCCATGCGCTTTTTTCATTTTCTGCTCAAACTGAACTTGGGTTTGCTGGCATGCTTGGCAACACTGCATGAATTGATTTATTGAACTCACCCTGCTTGGAGCACAGGAATCACTGTTTGCCACGCTTAATGTGCTTATTATGGATGGCTTGATTTCTGTTTTCTTCGGGAAAATCACAAAATCACAACAGGAAAACTGCTTGGGCAGAAGAAACCTATTCCAATCAATGAAGGAAATCAGGATACCTTGGGCAGAGGCATCATGTCCCCTCCAACTGGAGAAAAAAAAGAGGTCAATGAGAACCAGGAGGGTTAAAAGCATATCCCGTGCCTAATCTTGGTGATGAGAGCTGAAAGGGGCTTTCTTTCAAGACTGCATCTGGAGCAAACAGCTTAAGAGCTTGCTCGGAGGCTTCTTGGTGGCTTTATGTGTGTTTCAAGACAAAGCACTTGAAATATAGCAAGCCACCTTGAATTGGTGTTTCCACTTATATTCGCTCCCTCTGGCAAAGATTGTTCCCTCTGTTTCGTAACACAAGAAAAAAGAAAAGTCTACGCAGGCCACAGGCCGCGTGCATTAAGGAAAGGTCCCTTAACTAGCAAGCTAGCAAGGGCCCCACCAGAGGTCCCTCGAAATTACACTAGCTACAACTAGCCTAGGAGAGGGAAAGAGACTGAAGTAATGAGGGTCGGGTGGGTTGTCGGCCATGCCCCGAGACGCCCGAACTCTCCTTCTCCTTGTATCCACCTCCGCGCGCCCAGCGACCCCCCCCCTGAAGCCCCCAGTAAGCAAAGAGCATGTCTGGTGTTAATTGTAGTGGTTAGTCTCTGTATGGCATGACAGCTCAGCTTGGAACACACTTATAGTCAATTGTTTTGTCTGAAAACGAAAACAAACCTAATCCCTTTCACTACAAGGTTAAATTCAATTGTTTCAACATATCAAGTAAAGTCAAGTCTACGCCAACCAGAAAGGCTGCGTGCATCAATGAACTTCTTTGAAAGTTTCCTTAAGTTGCAAGTTTGCAAGGGCCCTCAAACCTAAGTTAAGTTCCAGTGGAGAAAAGCTCCACAATCCAAACATGCTGATCATGCCTCCCCGCATTAAGCAGTCCTGCATAAATGGTGCACGGCTCTTGAATTTGACGACACCTACAACACTTATTTCAGCTAGGTCCCATGGTGGAGGCCAGCTTGTTGGTGTAGATTTAGATTTTAGATTTTATACAGGGGGACCTTCAGCCAGACTGTTCGGCTGATCGGCCTGTGACTGGTCCTCGCCAGCCAACATAATGTCCATAAGCTCAGAAACAAATGAAAAAAGCTTGTTGTTGTGTTGCAAGAGGAAATCAGAAACATCCTGGACACTGGCTTGTTGTAAAAGTGGTTGCTCCATTGAAAAATCACCAGAGAAACAGTTGAACAGGTAAGCGTACTTTCTTCTCAAAGCACAAACATCTGCGTCTCTGCACACCAAAAGGGCATGAGCCTCATCTTGAATCTCATCACAAGAACAGCGATCACACAAAAGAGTGTTCCGAGTATCCCAAGCTGCTGTCTCCACCTTCAGTGTGTGTGCCCTAAGTCTGAAACGGCTAACATTTGTCATGTTGGTGTAGACTTCTGTGCCACCTCTTCCTCTTGCGCCCTATTCCAGGCAGACAAGCTCACCTTGATCCCTTCGAGATCCCTCCTCAGGACAGGGACATCCACCTTGTCGAACTGAAATTATGCCCTGACAATGAGTGGGATGCACACCAACAGACACCACGCGGCCCTTAGTCTCTGTATAGAAGCCCTCAGCAAAGGCCGTTTTGGCTCATCCCTCATTAGCATGGATGGCTGCAATCATGACAGACTTCTGGATCAAGGCGCACAAGTCCCTGAAAACACCTCTCGAGCTATTCCAGACTGGGTTTTCCCAATTGGCGCTGCCTCACCTGCACGGCACCAAAGCCGCCCTGACGCTCTATTCGTGCGCCACATCCCAGGCAGACAAGCCCACCTTGATCCTACCAGGATCCCACCACAAGATAGGGACATTCACCTTGTTGAACTTAAATTCTGCCCTGACACAAATCCCTTCATCACCTTAGAACGTGCACAAACTCAACACTCCCACATCATAAGCAGACTTAAAACACGCAGCTTAAGAAACCCAAACAGGAATAACAAAGTGACTTTGCACATCATCTTAGTTGGTGTCACAACGGTTGTTAACACGATTTACAACAACTAGACAATTACACCTCTCATAAATCTGGGCCTGACCAAACAAAAAGCTGAATCAGTAGCCTCCCAGCTCAGGGACCATGCCATCCAAAGATTATCCACTATCATTAACACTAGACATGCACTTTGTTTTCAGGGAGCATCTGGGAGGGGGATTGCTGGGCGCGCGTCGGTGGCAGAGGATGGGAGAAGGAGAGTCCGAGTGCTCAGGGGCATGGCAAGCAATCCCCCGGATTCCCATTAGTTCTGTCTCTTGCTCTCTCCTAGGCTAATTTTGTCTAGTTTAGGTGGAGGGCCTCCTGGTGAGGCCTCTAACTTTTGTTAGGGGTTCTTCCCTTAATGCACGCGGCCTTTGGCTTGCGTAGACTTTTCTTTTTTTTCTTTTTCTTTTCTTTGCCCTGACATGAATCCTTTCATCACTTATGAACGTGCAGCAACTCAACATTCTCACATCATATATAAACTTGAGAACCCGCAGCTCGAGGAATCCAAATAGGGATAACATAGTGACTCTGCACATCATGTTAATTGGAGTGGCTGGCACCATTTACAATTAATATACAGTCACGCCTCTTATGAATCTGGGCCTTACCAAACAAAAAGTCACTAGCATCCAAGCTTAGGGATCATGCCATTCAAAGATTAACTATAACTCATTAGCACTTGACACGCTCTTTATTTTCACGGGGGCTTCTGAGGTGGGGTTGCTGGGTGCGCAGCGGCGGAGGGCGGGAGAAGGAGAGTCCGGGCGTCCAGGAGCATGGCGAGCAACCCTCCAGATCCCCATTAGATATTTTTCTGGCTCTCTCCTAGGCTAGCTGTGTCTAGTGTAGATTTAGAGGGCCCTTTGATGAGGCCTCTAGCCTGTTTATAGTGCTGGCATGCTGGGCAGTTGCAGCTTTCAGAGTGAAAAAGGGGTTGGTATCAGAGCAGAATTTGTCTTGAGAAGGGATTTGAGTAGGATTAGGTTGGGAAGGCCGGCCTGGGATAGAGCACACAAAGACAGCATCAGGGCAGCTTGGGTGCCGGGCAGAGGAGCCAACATGTCACTTCAATAGCCAGTGGTGCATGTTTATGTAAACATGAGAGGAAGAAGACCGGGTCAAGAACTCCAAGTTGCTGGGCTCTTTTGAGCCACAATGTTTCCTTTCCTGTAATTGATGCAGGAAAGTTTCCTCTGCCTACATAGCTTCTCTACTCTCTTCTTCATTTAAATTGATTTTCACTTGAAAATTGCTGAGCAAGTAGAGGTGGAGAACAGGAGAAAGCGCACCTGAGCTTCCAGGAGCATGACCGACAACTCGCCAAAACCCCACTAGCTCTATTGACCAGCTTTCTTCTAGGCTAGCCCTGTCTATACTGAGTAGGTTCGAGTCTCTATTGTAGATCCCAGAGAAGGCTTGCCAGTTAGGAGACCTTTCCATATGCGGCCAGTTTTGAACGCAGCCTGCCCATGCTTGCTGCTGTGCAGGGAAAAGCCCCTGCTAGAGCCTACGCACATCATTTCCTCAGGGGAAATCTAAAACGGAGGCAAATATACAAGCGAAAGGACAATGCTCAGACACGAAATTGAATATCTATAGGATAAATAGGTTGTGTCAGTATATATACTATTCCGTGAATCATGGGCCTGAAAGCAGCACTACACCTTACAACAAACAACTCGGAGGCATGTAGCGTTGAATTCTTTGGAATGGTTTTATACCAAGTGGTATGAGAAACCCAATAACAAGCCTACCCAGCTATGAAATCATATTGCACGACCTGCTTAACAAGGGAACGATGACAATGTCAAACAAGTCACAATAAATGGTTGAGCTCTATCATCTAATACCCTAAGTCATAGCAGGCCTTGAAAAAAGCCCTTAGAATGTCATGTTGCTTATGATACAAACCAAATTCCTTTCTTTTAGCCCCGGAGTGCATATTATACAGAGCCTTTGTACTTGAAGATGCCTTCACACTCAAAACCATCAACTCAAAACATCACAAGTGCCAAGAAATTCCAGCTTGTGTGCCTGAGGATTTGCTCGCCTACACCATTCCGGAAGCCCACTTGGCACGCCATTAGGGCCAAATACAGCGACATTTATTTCACATCCATTTCAAAAAAGCTGGATACGACACAAAAATAAGCAATTCCCTCCCCTACACATAACTAAAACAACACTCCTTTGTTGCAATACAAAGTGCATCATCTGCTCTGCACTCACTGCAATTTTACAATTGAATTACACACCTGAACTATTGTACAGGATTCTTTGGACCAGCTTGTTTCAACGCCAACAAGGCAGTCATGGTCATCTAATTCTCAGAAGGACACCTGATTCTGCTTGATGTAGCCCATCTTGTCAAAGCCTGCAGGTGAGGAGCCAAACAATGGCACCTGCAGTATTGTTCATGCGTCCAGGGGCCAAGCTTGCAAGCCAAATAAAACAAATGAAGATGCCACCTGTTGTGATGAAACATGGTGCCATTAGAGGTGAACATAAGCGCGCAGTGCCGTCAGAGATGGGAACAAGCGCGATGCCATCAAAGATGGGAATAAGCGTGATGCCATCAAAAATGGAAATAAGTTCAATGCCATCAGAGATGGGAATAAGCACGATGCCATCAAAGATGGAGGAAGTGGCAGGTCAACCAAGGTGTCATAATGGAACCATGAAAGGCGCAAATTTTAACACATGGTAAACATCAAGAAGGCTGGAGCAGAAACTAGCATGGAGCTCGTGTAATCATGCTGAATGCAATCACCTGGCACAGCCACAAAATTGAGCAGCCCAGGGGGGCCGCACATCATTCCCAGGGTCTGGGGGGATGCATCAAAGAAGCGCTCGCGCATGAGGGCCTCAGTGACGTGGCCCTTTGTGAAGGGCCAGTTCTCAGGGGGCCTGGCCAGCACGTACCACACCCTGCGAGTGCCGTCGCAGTTGTGTTTCGGTCAATGGTTTGCTGTTGTTCGGTCAGGTGCCAGGAAGAACAGGGCGTGTGAAAAAGCAAATGAGTTGGGAACCCTAGGAAAGCATGCTGCTGCTCATACCATGAGAGCTCAGCATTGTGTCTACTCACTTGAAGCGGTTGGGATTCTCCTTGGCATAGGCATCCAGCCTGTCTTTTACCAGAATGTCATCAAAGCTCTGCAGGTTGATAAGAGGGTGTAACATTGCATGCAGTGGGCATGCAAGCAGGAGAGCATGAAGAAGTGGGGGAGTGTCCGGTCACACAAGCGTGCAAACAAGCAGTGGTACGTGGAACATGGCAAGTCATTTCTACTTGTCTTCATTGAGTCGAGCGCCTATCATGTGCTGATAGGGATGTTTGATGCAGCACATGCACTCGGGCATTGTCAGGCAATTACAACCTAGCACACCACTCACGTTGTTGGCGTAGATCAGGGACATGCAGGTTGGGTCCTCCTTGTCCTTGAGCACTGCCTCCAGCACCTGTGTGCAGGTCAGCAAGGTAAAGCACGCACATGAGCATGAAGTGTTTGAGCAGTAGGGAGGGAAGCGCAGGTGCTTGCATCCAAGGCAAAGTGCTTCTTCTGGAACAGGGGAGCGCCATGGTGGACAGTGAGCAAGGCTGCATTTTACAGCAAGTGATGGACTTCATCCACACATACTATCCCCTACCTAAATCCATACATACTATAAATTGTATGGTGTGGTACAATAATGATTAAGCAATGGTACAGTGCAGTATGGTGTAGTATTTGTATGGCATCATGGTGGATGGTGAGCGCAAGGCTGCATTCCACAGCAAGTGATTGCTAGCTCACCTGCAGGATGGGGGTGATGCCTGTCCCACCAGCCAGCATAGACATCTGCTTGGCCACACCCTTGTTCTTGCCATTCACATACTTGCCCTTGCCCTCGTATGTGAAGTGGCCTACAGGGCCCTTGACCTGCAGGCAGCAGACATGTGGGACCGCCAAAGTGAGTATCACGTTCATAAATCGTGCAGAAGGGCAAGCTCATTTTCAGGAGCCATGAACACTTATGCTACACTGAAACAAGATGTGCTTTAAAGCAACACTGAAAGGAAAAGGGAGTTCTAGACCAAGTTACTGAACCAGATGAGCAACACTGACCAAGCCTGAGCTTGTTGTCGTCTCTATTACGTCACACAAGCCTCCTCCGACAGGCATACTGGCTCACCATGATCTCATCGCCAATCTTCAGGGAGTCTAGGTGCTGGCTCATTTTGCCGCCCTGGGGGAACGCTGGGTGGACATTAGGGCCATACACCTACAGAGAGAAATAGTGCATGTACATGTGGATACATTTGTGCATGTGTGCATGCGCGTGTGTGTGTTTGAGTCACAGTGAGCTCGAAATGGATTTGCATGGAAACACAGTAGTTAAAACAAGGGGACTGTAAAAGTCTGAGGCATACCTTGATCAGCAGGTCCAGTCGACCTACATCATCATCGCAGCTGATAGGGGTATAGGCTCGTGCAACCACCTCTCCATGAATCTGCAAAAAAAAGCACAGGCAGCAGCAAAACATGCATGAGAAGTTGCTGCTCTTTGAACATGCAACCACCTGTTTTGACTTGATGCCAACCACTCTCGCACCTATTCTTTGAATCAGCTTTCTGAGCGTACCCTGGAGTGCTCCTCACTCCTCACTAAGCACAGACGTTGACCCAACATTGCTCCTGCCTAAAACCTTGGCAATTTTGCACAAACACACACACCTGGGCATATACAAACAGATGGCGTCCAGTGGGCAGACCTAGGATGTGCTTTGGGCTGGGCAGGGCAAAGCGGAAGATGCGGGTGTTGTGAGACACCTGCATCAAAGGTTGGGTTGAAATTGCATGGTTTGGTGCTCAAGCACTGAGTAGACACAGCTCTGTCCTTGAACATTGGGTATAAATTGCATGGTTTGGTGTTTTGTAGCATTGAGTAGACACAGCTAACACCTTGGCCAATGGGCAAACACTACCCAGTGCGCAGTGTGCATACAACTCTGAACGCAGCAGTGTGAGTGTGGTCGATCCCAACCACATGAATGATGTACCACCAGAACATGCAAGATCTCTCAGGACCACTTTCCTGCAAAGGCATGGAGCCCATGACTTCATTGGATTTACGAGCAGGGTGAACTGCTCATACCTCAATGCGCTCTGCCAGCTTGAGGGGCACCTTCTCCCTGGGGTTGAGGGTGATGAGGCTTCTTGTCCCTGCACCGTTCTCTGCCTTGGGCTCGGCGGCAGCACCCTTTGAGGCCACCAGCTCCCCAATGTAGTAGTCCTTCAGCATATTTTTTGCCTGAGGCATGTGTGTGTGTGTGTTCGCGCAATGCAGAATGAGGGATCACAACAGTAGGCAGATTGTAGCTGTCAGACAGAGAGCAATGGGAAACTTGCTTGAGAAGGTTAAAATGCACAGCACCGCGTCCATTAAAATCTGACATTTTGAGGACGTCTGGTGAGGATGTCTGTCCCACCTTTTTGGAGTGGATGGCATTGAAATCCTCTGTAGCGTCAGCACCAGTGGCGATCAATATCGAGTCTGGGCCACCAGGGTGGTCCTCCAAGAAGGGAGTCGCATTGTACACTTTGCCCTCATGCACAAACCATGCGCTCTCAGGGGAGGTGTGTTCAGCCACCTGGCAGCACAGTTAAGGACGTCCATGGGGGGAAAAGTGAGGGATACCTTTGTTTGTGGAACTGCAGCATCAAGTGCGCAGACATACACACACACGCACACAGGCGTCCGCGCCTCACCTCCTCCATGGTGAACTCCTTGGCAGACCCTGGGGGTGGCTTAGGTGCCGCAGCGGCAGCCTTGGGTGCTGCTGCTAGCTCCTTGATGGGCGGCAGGGGGCCCTCCTTGGTGGCGATGCCGGCAGCCTCCAAGGCCTGCATGGAACAACAAAGGCAATCCAAGAGCAAAAAGTAAGGCACTTCTGGAGCATAAAACAAGGCCGTCCAAGAGCAATAAATATATCAAGATAGCAGCCTGTGTGTGTGTGTGTTGTGTGTGTGTGTGTGTTGGCAATGCGTGGCATTTTCCGCCTGAGTGGAGGCTGGCAGCCTCCAAGGCCTGCAAGTTCAGGGAGCAATGAGGATGGCATTAGTATGCAGTAGCCTCAGTGCACGCAATAGCTGGCATTTAATACCTGGTTGGAAGTTGGCAGCCTTGCAACCTGCCCTCCCCCATCCTCTCTCTCTCTCTCTCTCACACACACACAGCAGGCATGGCTTACGCGTGCAGCCAACTGTGGTGCGAGACCAAAATCAGCCAAGTTCAAGGCCCCCCCACACACAGCAGGAATGGCTCACTCATGCAGCCAATTGTGGTGTGGGCCCAAACATAACTAAAGGTCAAGGCCTTACTTGTATCTTTGCTTCTCTTGAAAAAGTCTCGGTGGAGCCTGAAAAACAGCCTCGCACCCCATACAGTCTTTGCTTATTGTGACTTTTGCAATCTACTTTGGTGACAATATCCCAAAGCAGCTTCTTGAAAGCCTTGGTAAAGATGCAACTCAGCTGTTGGGGCCTGATCCGCCTAAATCTTGCTTGAAGTGTAATCATGTAGCACCATCACGCTGAGGCTTGACAAAGCACACACACACACACACACACACACACACACACACACACACACACACACACACACACACACACACACACACACACACACACACACACACACACACGTCGTGAACACGCACGCACACCAACCTGTGTCCTCAGGTGCTCCTCCTCTCTCCATCCAACGTGTCCTAGCTTCCCCACTTTGATGGGTGCCGGGTGCTGAAACCGCACCCCTAATCCCCCCTTGTTATCCTTGTAGGGATGCAGCACCAATCTATACTCGCAATTGTTCATCTGGCCCAAAACAGTCCATGGCAAAAGGGCTGGTTGCGTGTTCTGCGAGGACCGTTGCAGCGCAAGCGGCAGGAGATCAGTTGCAACAATGCACATCAATCAAAATGCACAGGGTACTCTGCAGATTCAATCATGGACTATCATCGTTTATTGGGTGATCTGGGAGACCAGGTCTGCTCGAACAGCAAGAGGCCAGCTGCAGGAGTAACAGCTCATTAAAACCAGTAGGGTGTGCTGGTGGTGTTCTGCAGAGTGCACTTCTTATCAACAAGAATCAGGTTCCCTGCAAAGCATAATGAAGCTACCATTTATTTTGGGATGTTCTGCAGAGTGCACTTCTTATCAACAAGAATCAGGTCTCCTGCAGAGCATAGTGAAGCTTCCACTTTTGAGGGTGTTCTGCAGATACCAGGTCGGCACAAGAAGCAGGAGACGTGCTGTAGAAATGAAAGTCCATCAAAACCAGTGGGGTACTCTTCACCGTTACCGTGTTTTGCAGAGACCAGATCAACACAAGGAGAAGATGAAAAGTTATTGGAATCGCTCTTATTCCGGGATGCCTAGGGAAATATGAATGAGCCCAATTAACGTTCAAATAAGGAAAGCAATGAAAGCAGCGATCAAAGAGACTCTGCTGAAGCATACCAGATAAACACTACGTTGCATAGGTCTTGGCGTTTCATGGCAGTAAATGGCACTCCATGGCAGTGAATAATCAAATTAATTAGACTGGCAGTCATGGTTGGCCATTGGCAGTCATGGTTGTTCAGATGACCAAGAGAGCATTTTGCACAATAGAAAATATCATAAGCTGCAGGAAACTGCCAGAGGGGGTCAACTGGCCAAAATCGCCAGACATGCTCTTTATCATGTTTGACATTTACACAAGTTTAGTTTGGTTTGGTTTCAGGCACCTTTTGCTATAGCTAAGCTGCCCTTGTAGGCAGGTACAGCTATGTAACCCTATCCTATCCTATCCTATCCAATCCTGATCATGTTTCTTTCTCAAATATAAGCAGCCAATTATTATGTCTTAAACATATTACATTCACTGAAACATGAAAAATGGAGGACCCAGGATCACTCTCCTGGCCTCAGATAACCCATCACGCTAAAAGCTCTACCCTGGGACCAATATTCTCCCCAGAAAGATGTTTTTGTCACCTTTGTTCACCATGCCAATATCCTGCATATCCCAAAAGAGGAAAGAAGGAGGTCAAACATTGACCTGTTGGCACCCCTTGTGCTGGATATCCTTTAAGGGAAATGGCTGAAATTATGTGTCTCACCAACCACTTGGTCTTCACTCCATTCCTTTTGCAATGATATAATGTTTATACAAGGACCACATATCACAAAAAACCGCCCATTTTTTTGCAGTGAGTGACTGGGTATAGAGATTTGGTGGTGAAAAATTAGGGTTCACCCCGCGGCTTATTAGACGTGCCCAATAGCGAGAACCTCTCAAGCCCTAGTGCTACAGAAGCAGGCTACCCAAGCAACCCAAGTTTGAAAGATACTTGTTACGGGGCACTTATGTGGGGAACAGACAAAAAAATACATTTTTAAGCCTCAGATAATCCCCGCTGGGAAACTGCAGTGTATTCCCTCAGGAGCAATGGTGCATTGTGGAAGCTGTTGAGCATAGTTGTTTGCATTATTTTCCACAGGACTTCTCCACTTGCAGGGCACACAGAGGAGCAGTGGTGCATTGAGAAAGAAGCTCGGCACATAGCTGCTCGCATGATTCTGCACAGCTTCCTCCACTTTCAAGGCACACAGAGGAGCAGTGGCGCAGTGGTGCATTGTGTAACACTTCTGGTGCGCAACAGATATTGTTCCATGCATCTCATGCAATCTACTTGAAAGTTGTACAGTCATCTGCGGTGGATAGAGCATCGAGAAGACCCCTATCATCTTTTTTAACCTTTTTCAGCAACAAGTTGCTAGGCAAATTCCATTGTGTTTCATCATTACTGCCATCCACTGGCTGTTGATAAGCTTAAAGCCTCAGCTCCTCAATTCTTCCACAAATGCAGATGCATGATTGACCCGGTGACTGCCTCAGCTCATCAATCCTTCAACAAATGAAGACGCATGATTGAGCCGGTGACTGCCTACGCAGCTTTTCATTTCTTTTCTTTCTGGCCAATGGCAGGACACACAAGTTTGCCAGTGACATGACATTAGATAGCCTGTTACAAGTTGCCAGAGACAAGTTTGCCAGTGACATGACATGAGTTGCCAGTGACATGACATTAGATAGCCTGTTACAAGTTGCCAGAGACAAGTTTGCCAGTGACATGACATGGGTTGCCAGTGACATGACATGAGACAAGTTTGCCAGTGACATGACATGAGATTGCCAGGTACAAGACCATCATCCTTTGTCGTAGTAAGAATGACAGCACTCCTGTACTCACAGTAGAAGCAGTTACCTGTGCTTGGCTAGCTATGAGAACTTGCATGCATGCAAGCACACACATACACACACATGCACATGCACATACACATACACAAACGCATACATACAGTAACAGAGCCACATCTGTGTGTAATCCCACATGCGCATTCACGCAAGTGCTGCAAACACACCAGGCACACGGGTTGCAACCATACAATTGCTGAAAGCACACCTGTGTGTCATCCCATGCGCGCATGCGCATCTCCTTGGACAGAAACAAGTCAAACACAGGCACCTCGATGTCCCAGTGCACCCAGCACCAGTGCTTGCCTGCATGCGGTCAGGATTTCCGGTGCCGCAATTCAGATGGCTCGGTGGCTGGGGGATAAGGCAGCGCCAAAGACCAATGTCACGTGCCAAATGCTAGAAGCAGACTTGGGCAAAGGATGAGTCATCATCACAAAACTGATCACAGCTCGCCGCAATGCTGCATGCAGAATGTTTGTGAAGACTGTCTTTCTGCCCCAACTGGTGGGCTTAAATCAAGGTCTCCCTATCTACAACTCCATGTCATGGTGTGACCCCACACCCATCATGGTGTGACCCCACACCCACATTTGCAGGCTCAGCAAAGCCCATGAGGATGGCCTGCCCCTTGCTCTTTCCACCAACCAACAAGGTACGCCGCTGCCACCCTTCCTCACTGATCTCCGCAAGCGCATCTACTATACTCGCGCAGCCCAGTAAAGCGGCTGGTGTTTTGCTGCAAAGTATCACACACCCACACCCACTTCATTTTTAAAACCCAGCAAAGCGCCTGATGCCGGCTACTTTGGAGCCCTCGCTGCCCACTTCCTCCCCTCCAAAATCACCATAATTGTTGAACTCTGCAAAGTGCCTGATGTTGGCAAGCCTCCAGTCCTCGCTGCTATCCAACAGATGACCCCACTGCCTCCCTTCCACACTGCCTTGCCCACACTCACCATAATCATTTGGCTCAGCAAAGCGCCTGATGTTGGCAAGCCTCCAGCTGTTGCCGCCATCCAAGGAGATCTCGCAGCGGATGATTTGGTGGCCGCCACCTGGGCAAGCAGGAGCACAGCAAGTGGAATAACAAACAACAAAAGGAGCAACATGAATTGATCATGAACGCAAATCCATTTGGTGGCCACCACTTGGGGGCGCAGGCGTGCAGGTCTAAAGCAGGAGAGCATCGTCACTGGCTGTGCCTAGGTAAGGCTTGCGCTCCTTGGTGAGGTCCTAGCTAGCCTGCTTGTCTGGGGACATTTCCGTCATGCGTCCTGTCTCTTTTAAATGGCGCAGTTTTCTTTTGTTTCTTGGTGTTGTCACACACACATTAATAGACAGATCAATATATGATCTTACGTTGTGACCACCACCCAGGTGCAAAAAATGTGGCAGTATCTCCTTGCGGGCATATATATTACAGGTGAAAAAAGGAGTTTCATGCAGTCAGAGACATGAATCATTTGACATGCTGGGTGCATGTCAGCCACCTGGACTGAAGACACTCTATTGGGTGCTAAAATAACCTGCATCATCAAGAAAAGAAAGCAACTTGCAGCAAAGCACCATGTGTGTGTGTGACCCCACACAGTTTGCGAGGCATGGCGCTGCCTACATGCATACGCATAGCCCTTGACAGCGCAGGGGCTACATGCATATGCTTACCTGCGTATGCATAGCCCTTGACAGTGTAGGGCTGGTCGCCATCCTTCAGCATCACGACTTTGTCATGCCAGGGATGTGCAATGGCGCTGTTAATGTTGAGGTCGTTGATGATGTAATCTGGCTTGTACCACCAACCTGTGTGTGTGTGCGCGTATGTGTGTGTGTAAGTGTGTGCTTGCCTGTGCGTGTGCGTGCGTGCATATGTGTGTGTGTGTGTGTGCGCGAGCGTGTGCATGTGCACATGTGTATGTGTGTGCATGCATGTATGTGTATACCTGTGCATCCACTTGTTGAAACCACCTAGCAGTGCCATGCAGGGACAGACCAAAAGCTTTGAACACCCTTCAGTTCTGCCCTCTACTTTCGATCTCACTCACCCTCCTTGGTGGCCAGCTCCTGGTCCACGTGTGAGGGCAGCACACGGTTGTCCATGTAGTGGTAGTGGTTGCTGCTTTCCTGCTCTTGCACCGTGATTGTGCATAGCCACTTGATGGTACGGCCCCCTATGACCCCAGGGATGATGGTGCGCACGGGGAAGCCATGGTCGACGTTCAGCCACCGCCCATTCTGCAGCACATGCAAGGGTGCGTATTTAAGCGTACGTACAGTGTGTGTGTATGTGTGTGTGTGCCCCCTTATAACCCCGAAGATGATGGTGCGCACAGGGAAGCCGTGACCAATGCCAAGCCAGCGCCTGTTCTGCAGCACAATACTTGAAACACTGGGTGGACTTGAAACGCTGCGTGAACTTGAACTTGAAACACCACAAGATGAAAACCAAAATGTACAAACTTGAAACACTGGGTGTACTTGAAACATCACAAGATGAAACCCAGAGTGTGCAAACTTTTGACAGCGCACGCCCTTTTTAATCGTAAGCATTGGCCCTGGTTGCTGCAGCAGCACGCATTCACAGGCTGGACTGGCCTTGCAATAGATCCAGTTTTCACGGACTTGCCCAAGACCAAGTTGCAGCATCAGCTTTGGTTGATGTGACTGCAGGCACTCACAGGCTGGACTGATCTTGCAATCAACCCATAGACCATGGGCCCAAGACACAGAAGTATAGCTCAGTAACCCAAGACACAGGTACAGCTCAGTAACCCAGGATACAGGTACAGCTCAGCCACTCAAGACACAGGTACAGCTCAGTAACCCAAGGCACAGGTACAGCTCAGTGACCCAGGATACAGGTACAGCTCAGCAACTCAAGACACAGGTACAGCTCAGCAACCCAAGGCACAGGTACAGCCCCTGTGTACCTGGTGCTTGGAACAAGTTAGCTTGCTGCCGGCATGCGCTCAGCAGGAGACTTGCTTGTAGGCTATGAACATGTCGCCGGTAGGGTCTATGGCTTTGCCCATCTGTATGCTGGTGCCTTAGACTCACCTGCTTGTAGGTGATCAAGATGTTGCTGGCAGGATCCATGGCTTTGGCCATCTGATTGCTGGCACCTCAGACTCACCTGCTTGTAGGCGATCAAGATGTCGTTGGCAGGGTCCATGGCTTTGCCCATGTGAATGCTGGTGCCATAGGTGCCGTCCCCTGCTGGCAGCTCACCCTGTGGGCCCACAAAGCACACATGCTTGCCTCCCTCCTTGGGCCCCTGCATGCACAAGTACGTGTGTGTGCATGTGTGTGTGTGCGTGTGTGCGCGTGCCTCCCTCCTTGGGCCCCTGTGCATAGAAATACGTGCAGAAGACATTGCACTAGTGGCATGCACAAGCAACTATGACAGAGTGCACGCTTTTGAAGGAAAGCTCTGTCCCCATTCCTTCCAACTTTTATGACCACGAATCTCAGATCTCTCCATGCGATCAAATCAAGCATTTCATTTTCAAGGGGCCTCTGGGGAGAAGTTTGCTGGGCACGTGGCGGTGGGGAGCAGGAGAAGAAGAGATTCCGGGGTCTAGGAACATGGCTGACAACCCAACCCTCTAGATGCCCCTTGGCTCTGTTTCTGGCTTTCTCCTAGGCTAGCAATGTTTGGTGTAGGCTTGAGGGGCCTTTGGTGAGACCCTTGCTAGCTTGCTAGTTAGGGTACCTTTCTTTAATGCAAGCGGCCTGATGGCTGGCATAGTCTTTTCTTGTTCTTATCTTTTCTTAGCAAGCTTACCTTTCCGGTATTCACACAGACATTGAACACTTTCAATTTTTGGATGTAAGGACGTACCTTCGATGATCCCATTAGAAGCCTGGACCAAACCAAATTGATAGACAAATAAAAAGAGTAGCAAACTGAGACAGACTGACAGACTGGATATGCAATCAGCTTGTGTGCAGGAAGTCTCCAAAGAGGACTAAGAGATCTGAAGGCAATGTGCAGGGCCAAGCAAATTCTGCAAGCATCAGCAAGTGGAGGATGGTGCTGGAGATTGCTCTGTGTGCAAAGGTCACAGGCGTAAGCTCAGCAAATATGTATGCTCATAGTATGCTCAGCAAATATGTATGTGCATAGTATGCTCAGCAAATATGTATGCGCATACTATGCTCAGCAAATGCAAGTGAAGTAATTATAGACATATGTTCAGCATACGCAAGCAAAATGATCACGAGCAAGTGCTCAGCGTCTGCAAACAAAGTGGACGCAGGCATGTGCACATCATTTGCATCAAGGTGATCTCCAGACACATGCAGTCACAATAAACACAAGCAAAATGATCGCCAACACAGCATATGCAAGAGAAGCGATTTTATACATATGCAGGCACAACAATCGCCAGCGGAGCGCTATTGCGGACCTGCCCGATAACCCTCCCACCCATTTTCCATGTGCCCCTGATCCCCCACCACACACCTTGGCACCCACATGCTTCAGAAAGTCACACACGCACGCACGCGCGCGCGCGCGCGCACACACACACACACACACACACACACACACACACACACACACACACACACACACACACACACACACACACACACGCGCGCGCGCGCACACACACACACACACACACACAGACACACACACACACACACACACACACACACACACATACACACCTTGGCGCCCACATGCTTCAGCATGTCACACAACCGCACTCCCGTCCAATAGCTAGTGCTGACAGCGCCTGGGCCCCAGTTAAATCCAATCGTCTTCTTTAGCATGTTCTCCTCCTTGCGCCTACAATTCACGGCAATGTGGTAAGCAAATGGGGCTTATGTGTGTACACAGGAGCAGATGAGAGAAAGGCAATCAGGCCTGGCGCTTTTGAGTAACATCAATCGAAACCAAAATAAGCTTCACTAGGAGTTGAGCTGCACAAGAAGTGCTCTGGGCGCTGGTGTGGGGAAAATAAAACATCCAAGAAGAGACCCATCAGCACCAAAGACCCCAAAACCAGGCTGAGTTGCAATACAGATTTTATGCTTACAACCTGATAAGCAAGCCCAATATCATTTGGAAATGACACAGTGAGGACTTCCTTGGAGGCAGTAATGATTTTGCTTGTGCTCAGTGATAAGCAAGCCCTACGTCCTCTGGTGAGCAGCAAGGGTTTAGCTAACTGCAGTAAGGCTGTTGTGTGTATCCTGTGAGAAGCAAGGCTCATGTCATTGGTGAGCAAAGACGCGAGAATAGATGTAGTTGGCAGCCATTACACACATGAAGTCTGTTCGCAGCTGTGCACCACAACACTGTCCTTGTGGAAGAAGTGGTGGACAAAAGCTACCACGTCCAGCACACGGCACCAAAGGCGGACACCTCCAGTGAAAGGCAAGGATGCATTGCAATGACAGGTACCTCCAGTGAAGGCATTTATGCATTGCAGGCATTTTCCTTCTGTAAAAGGCGTGGAAGCAATGTAGGAACCCCCGGCGAAGGCACATGGAGTCATTGCAGGCACCTTCAGTGGAAGGCATGCAAAGAAGCCTTGTAGGCACTTTCCTGTTCTCACAGCACACCACTGTCGTCTGGTCCTGGAGTTGCAGGTAGCATCGCCAATAGCTCATCTGTCATCAAAATAAACGAATACATCTCAGGCACTCGCCTGTTCCCACAGTACACCACTGTCATTGGATCCCACAGTCACAGACAGCATCACCAAAAGCCCATAGTCATCACAGAAATGAAAAAGCATTGCATGCACTTACCTGTTCCCACAGCACACCAATGTCATTGGGAGGGTCACAGACGGCATCGCCACCAAGTCATCCATAGTCAGCGTCATGGGCCTGTCCACCAAGCCATTGATCTGCACGAACAGCACAAGGAGCACACCAATGCCGTTGATCAGGTCACAGATGACATCGCCACTAGCTCATCCGTCAAAAGCTTTAAAGCCCTTTCCTACATGCCATTGAATTGTACATTTACTGAGGGCACACTAGCCACCCTACCGACCTTTTTATCATTTGGAAAGCCACAGACGGTGTTGCCCATAAGAACATCCAAGGTCATCTTCAAGGTCATGGGCCTTTCCACCATGCCATTCATCTGTACAAGAGTGCGAGAGGGTGCAGGAGGAGGAAGCGGGGGCAGGGGACTTAACTTTCATTTTTACTCCGCCCTCTCCCCGCCCACCCCCCTGGGTACCTCTCTGTGTAGATGCCTCCTATGTTCGAGCAGGTTGAGCTAAGCCCCCAAAAAAGCATTTTGTAACAACACACGCACGCAAACGCACGCACGCACACCTGCAGCCGGTGCTCATTCCATTTGATGCGAGGGGCGGGACCATGGTTGCGTACATAGTGGATGGAGGGAGGGGTGATGAAGCCTGCTGCAAGGAGGTCATGCATGGGGGGCTCGCAGTTCAGGGGGTGGCGGCCAGTGAGGCGCAGGAGCCTTGGGTCGCGTGGGATCCTGCAGACAGGAAGGAAAGAGAAGAAGAAGAAAAAAAGAGATAAAAAAGAAGTGAGATGTAGGAGCTGGGGGTTGCAGATAGAAAGGGGCAAGAGGTAGCTGCCCTTGTAGGCAGGTACAGCTATGTAACCCTATCCTATCCTATCCTATCCAAGAGGTAGAGTGGAGCTGGGGGGTCGCACGGGAACCTGCTGACAGAAAGAGAGAAAAAGGCGAGGAAGGAAGGAAGGAAGGAGGTGTCGGGGCCTGGGGTTGCGCGGGATCCTGCGTATTCACACATGCAACTGGATGGACTTGCGTGCGACTGATGTATTTGAGGGCTTGCTTATGACCTCCTCATTGTGCTACTCTATTAGGTGTTCTGTGTCAGCTGTTCTGCTGACAGATCAATAAAAACTGCCTGCATGTCCACTTATTTTGTTTGAGGGGCGCTCTATTTGCCTTGGTGTCAAGGACAAACGTTTTATGGGATTTTTGAGACAGACACTGTGCCTTATTCTTGGCTAGCGTGTTCTGTACTGTCTTCTTTTTTTCTTGACAGGATAGATTTCTAGGGCGAAGGGAGCCCAGGGGCCACACACAGGCCAAGGTCCTGGCCAGGCCTTCCAAGCAGGAGGATCACTACATGCATGCATTTCCCACAAGGTGTGTTATTAACGCATGAAAGAGCGTCATTAGGGGCTGCTTATCGTGTGCATGATCAAAGTACAGGCCAGTTGCAATTGAACAATTAGTGCGTAGCATTGGATCAGAATTCAGGTACCTCAAAACACTGCCTGCATGGCGTAATGCTTGCTTTCCTAAATCAAGACTCGTACTGGTTTGTCTCAACTTTTTCCCATGTTTCCAGGTTTGGGTTCCATTTTGGATGTTGATTGAGAATGTTTGACCAGCAGCTGAGCAGCCTCAGCTGTAGGTCAACCCCCTTTAACCCCAATTGCTGCCTATATGGCATGCTGTATTGAGCCTCTCTGGAAAAAATTTCCAAGAATTGATGTTGGCATCTTTTAACGTCTTTTTTGAACAAGCTTTCCGCAACGGCTAGTGCAATTGCACTGGCTATTATGATTGCCTCATGTCCTCTTGCTGCAGAAAAACATTGCACAAAGCGTGTGTTTAAGCAAGCAATGGCATGTGGTTGCTCATGTGCACTAACCAGGTATCGGCAGTCCCCTTGTCCTTGGCATCCAGGTCAACAGCAGGGACATGCAGTGCCCAGTCTGGGTCCTCAGGGCTCAGGGGGGGCTCGTAGGGGGCACCCAGCACGGTGTGTGCAAAGGAGGGGACAGCTCCAGGCAAAGTTGCACCAGTGCCATTTTGATGTTTATGCATAACATTAAGTCGAGGGGCTTTGTGAACAGACCCAGGCTCAGTTGGGGAGGGCATTTCCCCTGGCATGGGCTTGAAGTCAGTGCTTCCTCACTCTATCCCTCCCGCTAACTTTCCCTCAGGTCTACCTGAACGAGCCAGCTTGTGTATTTACATGAATTCCTGGAGTACCGTTGTTTTACATGGGTCATGAGGGTGGTGGCGATTACATCCGCGGAAGGGTTATCCACCCCTCATGAGTAGCCCTGCAAAGGGACCTCCGTTCGAGGTAATAGGGCCATGTGACGGTGTAATTGTTACGGGCAGAAACGCAAGGAATGGTCATGACAATCATCTAATTAAATTCTGAGCTTATTCCCACAAGAAATGCGTTTCGTTTCGCTGGGAAGGGAGCCTGCTTACAAGTCTCAATCATGTACAGGTTATGCCTCTTTCTTCCTTAGAAGAAATGGAGGGTACCCTGCAAAATTCAAGTTTGCACATAGGGCAGATTTAGGCATGAGATTTAGGGGAAATGGGGAGCCAGCAGCATCAGGAACAGGTGGAACCACCTGCAATGTGACTCCTAGCCCAAGTCACCCAGTTCCACCATCAAAGTTTCCACCGTTGCACAATTCACATCGAGATTGATGATGTTCCACGCAGCTTTTGAATTGTCCCCAACATGCCCGGGGCTGCAGCCTGTGCAGACATGTGCTGATTTATAAACTTCTCCCAGCTGACACTGAGAGTTCTCAGTTCCAGGATCCTGGAATGTCTACTGTTGGTCTTTACATTTCACTTTGCAATTGATGGGTTTTTAAAACCTGAGAACTTCAAGCCAATTCATTTTCTGGCTTGCAGAACTGTGATTACTTCAGCAAGTTTGTGAAAGAAACAAATGGGGTGAATTGCATTAATACATAGAGGTTTTGGTATCTCAATTTTGAGCATCTTGCTTGCTAGAATGGTCGTCCTTGTTTTACCCTCCGACAGAAGGTGATCACAGCATTGAAAGACAATGTCCCTGGGCATGGCAGTACAAATCTTACTTGACACCATTGGTGAAATCTTCATCCCGGGGGCCCTCAAGCAAATTTCTCTCCTATTGACACACCCTAGATGTTTTCTTCCCTGAAGTCATGGAAATAAAGCAAACAGGAACACTCCCTACATCAAATAAGGAAGAGAAGACATTGGCCCAAAGCAACATGATTCGCCTTCCCAAGAAGGAGGAAGGAAAAAGCTTGTCAGCTTCAGGAGGGTAGCTGCATCATTTGACATCAAGCAATGGTAGGATGTGTTGCAATTGCTTTGGTGCATCATGAAACACCACATGGCATATCAAGTGGTAAGCAGTTCGTGGAAAGAGTGCACAGGATGGGCACTGAGTTTGTGCGCAAGCTTTCTAGCCCTTAAAAGATTGGTTCCTGTCACCTTGTTCAGTTTATTTGTTGCTTAGTTAAGCTGCTTAGGCCATGTGACTCACATGATATGAGACAACCTCACAAACTGAGTGCAAACTAGCAACACAAGCACTTGTTTGAAATCAAGCACTGTGGAGACACAAAGCCTGGACAGCAGTTGCAGGTGGCACAGCGGCAGCATGCAGACCTTAGCAAGCTTATTACTGCAAAAGTTGCAACCAATCATGCCATGTTCTAGGGCACTGGCGTAACATGTTATAGTGAGCACACCCTTAACCAACTTAAACAACCGGGGCTGGACCACCGACGAGAACGAAACTTGATCTTCACTTTATGCTCTTTTTTAAGTAAGCCTACAAACTCGTTACCGTTAGAAAACAAAAATACTCTACTCTGGAGCCGGAAGCTTCCAGTATCCCTTCAGATCCGGATCTGGATCCACGCAAGCCCTTTCTGTTCTGTGATGTTGTGGTGGAGGGGCATAATGGCTCTTATGAGCCAGTGTGTCTCCTTTTCCTTGATTGATGTAGGGAAACTTTCCTCTGCCTACAAAAATTTTCCTTTCCTATGGTTTTGTGTGTGTGTGTGTTCAGTGCAGCAAGTCCTGCCAACACCCTCTGATGTAGAGAGTCTTTTTGCTGCCTAGGCCTGCATAGTGTTTCCTTTCTCACTTAACAACACATCCACAAAGATGCAACCTTTTTTTTCATTACACGTGCCCAGGACATAGCGGTGTCCCATAAGGGCCTCTGCAAAAGGACAACTGGCACAATAAGAGAGGAAGCAAGAGATGCAGGTGCAAGTTTGGAACCAGCAAAAAAATGCTTATAAGTGTAATTAGACTCCTAGACAAAACACATTCAGGCTCCTCTAGGTTACTGCCATCGTAGGCATGTACTCCTTTATGTACTCCTTTGCTTCCCTTTCCTTTCTTCCTTACAACAGTAAGATAAGTTGGAGCGAAGGTTTCCTGCAGTGTGACTAATCTCTTGAAATGAATGTGCATGCACATGCTTGTCATAGAAATCCAATAGTTCATGAATGACACCTTGCTGGATTTTGCAAGATATCACTGAACCTTTTTTCCGTACATGTGCCCAGGACATAGCGGTGCCCCATAAGGGCCTCTGCAAATCACGTTTTCAGCGCGCAAGGGCGAATAAAGCAAATAAAGCAAAGGGGGCAGGTGCAAAAAGAAACGAAAAAAGCAAGTGAAGCGGGGGCAAAGTCCAGAAGAAGGCAAGAGGAGCAAGGTCATGTAAAAAAGAAGAAATCTGATCACTATAGCCCAGGACATAGCGAAATCTCCGAAGGGTCTCTGCACAAGAAACTGAAAGCAAGAAAATAAAGCAGGACCTGAAGCCAGCATTAGAGGCTGGGGTTCCTCAAAGGAAGGAGATATGCAAAAAAACAAGCTCCAAGCAGGTCACAGGCTCCCTCACTTCTCAAACAGCCTGCGACCCGGAATCTTAGGACTAAATTATTGCCATGATCCGTAGCAATGAAAGGAAGGTCCAAAGGAATTCCTGGAGCCCCTCACAGCTCACTGCATCTGCTGTTTGCCACGCACAAACACAGGCCAAATCTCTGGCCCAGGCGATGTCATGGCCCCCACTCCAGGGACCCCATGCAAGAGCAGGCGCCACCAAATCTCCTTCCATCTATTGCCCCACTGAAGCCTCCACACTTAATAGATCCTGCTAGGGTGGCCGTTGACCAGGTGGCTAAAAAGAGGGCAGTCTGAGTGGAAGTCTGAGTCCTCTTGAAGTCCTTTTGCCCGTGTTCCTCTTCTCAGTCCTTGTGACCTTAAGTCCTAGGCCAGAACAGAACCCCCCAGCGGCATGAATTAGACTTGCCGCCTCAATCAGGCTACTGACAAGAGACTCGCCCACCCAGAACCCTCGCAAATCCCCCTGGTAGGCCCCACTACATCCTGCTGCTCTCTGGACTCCAGGTGGTTAAAGAAAGAGATGATCAGCTGATTAAGGACGTCTACACATTTGTTGGGGTGTGCGAGACACGATCGCAAAGCCCAGCATGAGGTACCTTCTTGTGCTCACCCTGGGCAACGGCCGTGCAGGACGCATCATTCTGCATGCAGCAGCTGACCCATCATGCTGGCTTTGAGCTGTGAAGCTCTGGGAAAGGCTCTGGAAAGAGGTTTGGGATTGGGTGGCCACGCAGCAGCGACATGCAGCAGCGAGCAGCAGTGGCAGCAGCGTGTGGTGCGAGCTAGCAGAGGCTTACAGAATACAGCTGATCCTGTGGCATGGAGCATGTGTGCGATACTGATGGAGTTGTGCCGGCAGCGACGAAGAGGAGCCCTGTGCATCGAGCTGAGGCATGGGTGATATAAGGCAAGAGGAGGGTAGTGCTTGTGGTCTGGGAGCCGAGCTTGGGGTGCACAAGTGCAGCACGGGGGGGGTTTAAAAGCTGTTTCACAGGCTTCTGCTTGTGGTCAGCAGCTGCATCTCTGGTTTGGCCTTAGGTCAAACTAAAATTGTGCTCAGCGTAAGCTGCTGGCAGGCTGACTGTGCTTTACTCTGTTGTTGAAAGCATGGACCTGCACTCCTTCAGCTGTCATCTTGCTTTTGTTCTCGTTGCTGGACCTGTCTCCTTTCTCTGCCTGCCGTGCTCTTCTTAGTCTGAACTTTGTGGTGTGGGGCCATCCAATGCTAAACCAATGTGGCTCCTTTTCCCAACTACGGTGGGGAGCTTTCACTGCTTCCGTACTTTTTTTCTTTATTGTCAGAACAGACCAGCCATTCCTACCTGTAACCTTTTAGATCAGATGGTGTTTTTCAATTGATTAGTCAGAAGACCCTATTTGTTCCAAAACTCCACTTCATAAGCTCCTGGCTCTCTTGCATCATGATTTGAAAGTGTTTCTTTTCTTTGAAAGTATGCCATTTTGCCTGAAATCTGCTCAAATTAAGAGTGCCTCTTGCAAAACCTCCTGATCCAGCCCTAGGCTTGAGCTCACTGCCCTGGTTTGGTCTTGGTTACAGACACCTTTTTGCTTCAGCTCAGCTGCCCTTGGAGTCAGTTCCACTGGTGTCCAAACTGAGTTGCCATGCCATCCAGATATTGGCGACTCATGCCAACGATACCCAGACATACTCTTCATTTTTCTGTGCTGCAGAAATGTGGACATGAGCCTTTCCTTAATGCACGCGGTCTTATGGCTGGCGTGGGTTTTTCTTTCCTTTCTTTCATAAACCTCTACACTTTTCCTGGTTCCATGCAGCAGTTAGATTAAAAGGTGCTTTACTGCGCAGCAACAGCACTGCACCCAGCAAGGTGCTGCAAGCAGATGTTGATATGAGCGGTTTTTCTTGCAAATGCTGGACCTTGGATTCTTTGGCTGCATGCACAGGCTTAGACAAGTGCAATGCACTTGCTTAGTAATTGTTTTGGGTTGCCATTTGTGCCATGAGGGAGCTTGTTGTTGATATGAGAAGAAGGCTGCGAGGTGTATGGATTACTGATGCCTTGGCCAAGCATGGTGAGCACACAAACAAATTAGCTAGATAGCATCATTGGGTTGCACTTCCTTTGAAACCTTCAAACCAATTTGTCATTTCATGGCGCGCTCTTTATGGCCCCTAAGAAAGAAAGAAAAAAGAAAAACTACATAGGCAGTGAAACACTCCCCACATCCAATGTTCCTTTACTGAGTCAGTTAAGGAAAGGGGGCCACATTGGTGCACAGACCGTATGACCACCCCACCACGAAGTTCAGACTGAGAGAAGTACGGCAGGCAAATAAAAGAAAAGTCTACGCAGGCCACAGGCCGCGTGCATTAAGGAAAGGTCCCTTAACTAGCAAGCTAGCAAGGGCCCCACCAGAGGTCCCTCAAAACTACACTAGCTACAGCTAGCCTAGGAGAGGGAAAGAGACTGAACTTATGAGGGTTGGGTGGGTTGTTGGCCATGTCCCGAGACACCCAGACTCTCCTCCTTGTATCCACCTCCGCGCGCCCAGTGACCCCACCCCACCCCCCCGAAGCCCCCTGTAAGCAAAGAGCATGTCTGGTGTTAATGATAGTGGTTAGTCTCTGTATGGCATGACAGCTCAGCTTGGAATCTAGGGATTTTGCTTTGTGCTTGGATAGGCCCAAATTGACAAGAGATTTGATCGTGTATTCATTGTAAACTGTGTATTCATTGTAAACTGTATTCATTGTAAACAGACTTAGATGCTCATGTGCAAGTCTTTGACTCGGAGGAACGACCAGAGGTTATAGAAGACCCCTTGACCATTGATATGGACCTGGACAATCTTGTCAACCAAGGCTTTGAAGGCAATGCCCAGAGCCTTTCTGACTCCTCATGGATCTCAACTACCGGTTGCGCCATTCGCAAAAATGTCACCTTTGACTTCAACCTACCAACCCCCAGACAGATATCATGCCAACATGGAAGTGCGACATAATCATAAGAAGTGTTGACCTCATGAAGGAAAGCCTCCACCCTGACACATCTGATGAGGTCGCCATGCCAGCACGAATGTCAGAGGTAACCACCTCTGAATGCGCCTGTATCTAAAATGCCAATGGCAAGTGAATGGGCATGCTCACTATAGACAGGCTCAAGACCCTGCTTGAAGCCTACGAAGCTTCCAAAAGGGCAGGCATCCATGACACCATGCAGCCCCCTGTCCAGGATTCAGCAACTGAAATTATGGGTTTGCTCTCTCGCCAAAAGGCTCAACAAAAAATCTTTTTCTGCACAGAGCAAAAAGGTTTTTGGTTCAAACAAGTTTATAACTCCTTCCAGCATACGATCATCCCTGCAGAAATGGTGCATGGTCTCAGTGGAGAGGTACTCCAGCCCTCTTGACTTTGAAAATACCTACAATACCTACTTCAGTACAAATTGCCGTGACCAAGTTTTTGGGGCACACACAGACGCCCTCTCAGTGCGCTACACGGGCTTCTCCTTCTGCCATCCACCCCATGATGATGAAATAATGTTTAAACTCATGCGCCAAGCAGTACATTCCTCCCTCCAAAGCACAGATCCAGTTGCCACTTTCATGCTCCTGCCGCACTGGAGAGGCTTCAGCTGCAACGCTTATATGAGCTGGCTCAAACAATACCCAGACGCTGCAAAAGTGCTTGCCAAATTCCCTGCAAGAAAAATCCAATTCCAAGCACCACAACACTGGTTTGATACCATACCCAATCCTACCCCACCTTCCTATCCTATGCAACCCATCGTTGTGTGGAACTCCAATGCCAGAGCATTACTAGATAGCGCTAACAAAGACTGGTTCCAGTCCCTCCAGCGAGATGTAAAGCAAGACACACCAGAGGCTACTTGGCTACCCTTGGATACTCCAAATCCAGTCACGCCATTGTGAACACACCAACACCTTGCATCAAAAACTTGGAAGCAGAAATTCCAATCACTCCCCCCTGACACTCATAACTGCTCACATAAATGCCCTCGAGAAAGGGCAACATTCACCCCTGCCAACTTTAGAAAGATGTTCACACCCAAAATCAAGGATTGGAGGGAAATGACCTACACTGATGGCAGTGTAATCAAACACAAAGATGACGATTCCCTACCGCTATCAGGTTCAGGTGTTTACAAACCAGGAAGAGACGCTACTCAACCATCCCAACACTTGCAACTGCACATAAAACCCAATGGCCATGGGCCTACCAACTCCATCACAAGAGCAGAACTCGTGGGTATCCTTGTGGCGCTCCAACACGAACAAACCACAATTGCCACTGATAGTGCATCCTGCCTCTTTCCAATTTCAAATCAAACCCTTCATCCCATGCGCATGAGGTATCACCTACATGCAGAGCTCATCCATACCATATCAACCATATTAGAGCACTCCCCTCGCCCTATCCATTTTTATTAAGTCAAAGCCCACTCTGGCATCATAGGAAATGAGGGGGCTGACGCTTGCGCTCGCACCGCAGCCCTCTCTGACACAATAGACATTATGCTTCCGGATGCCAGGGACCCTTTCCACAATTTTATTGGCTCTCATTAAAGACCACTTCCACACAAAATGATGGCAGACACCGCTCCCACACTTTCCCGATACACTATCTCACCAACCAGAGCGACAAACTTAAAACACACATGCACAAGAAACACAGACTTGGCTCTGCTGACACCTCTGGCTACCACTACCAGAGATGGCAGAAGCTTAACGATGCCACACCATCCACCACCAACGCAAACACTGAAGCTCACAATCCAATCTCTCAGCTTGCAAACAAGGAAATCAGCAACTCCTTCTGGAAAAATCCAAAGATTACCCTGCAACCACAAATAAATCTCATGAAATATTGAACGGATACCCTGTACACACAGAGCCATGCCTTCAACATTAACTTTTCCAGTTCTGATAGGTGCCCACTCTGTGCAAATACAGACAACATTTATCATGTTCTGCTTAGGTGTACCAACCCAACAATGAGTGGGATGCACACCAACAGACACCACGCGGCCCTTAGTCTCTGTATAGAAGCCCTCAGCAAAGGCCGTTTTGGCTCATCCCTCATTAGCATGGATGGCTGCAATCATGACAGACTTCTGGATCAAGGCGTACAAGTCCCTGAAAACACCTTTCGAGCTATTCCAGACTGGGTTTTCCCAATTGGCGCTGCCTCACCTGCACGGCACCAAAGCCGCCCTGACGCTCTATTTGTGCGCCACATCCCAGGCAGACAAGCCCACCTTGATCCTACCAGGATCCCACCACAAGATAGGGACATTCACCTTGTTGAACTTAAATTCTGCCCTGACACAAATCCCTTCATCACCTTAGAACGTGTACAAACTCAACACTCCCACATCATAAGCAGACTTAAAACACGCAGCTTAAGGAACCCAAACAGGAATAACAAAGTGACTTTGCACATAATCTTAGTTGGTGTTGGTGGCACGATTTACAACAACTATACAATTACACCTCTCATAAATCTGGGCCTGACCAAACAAAAAGCTGAATCAGTAGCCTCCCAGCTCAGGGACCATGCCATCCAAAGATTATCCACCATCATTAACACTAGACATGCACTTTGTTTTCAGGGAGCATCTGGGAGGGGGTTTGCTGGGCGCGCGGCGGCGGCAGAGGATGGGAGAAGGAGAGTCTGAGCGCTCAGGGGCATGGCAAGCAATCCCCCGGATCCCCAGTAGTTCTGTCTCTTGCTCTCTCCTAGGCTAGTTTTGTCTAGTTTAGGTGGAGGGCCTCCCGGTGAGGCCTCTAACTTTTGTTAGGGGTCCTTCCCTTAATGCACGCGGCCTTTGGCTTGCGTAGACTTTTCTTTTTTCTTTTCTTTGTAAATAGTGCCAGCCACACCAATCAGGATGATGTATAGAGTCACTCTGTTGTTCCTGTTTGGATTCCTTGAGCTGTGGGTTTCAAGTCTGGTTATAGTGAGAGCATGTTGAGTTGCTGCAGTTTCGAAAGTAATGTAGAGGTCCGTGTGAGGGCAGATTTTTAGTTCAACAAGGTGAATGTCTCTGTCTTGTGGAGGGATATTAGAAGGATCAAGGTGAGTTTGTCTGCCTGGGATTGATCTCACAAAGATAACATCAGGGCGGCTCTGGTGCCGAGCAGAGGAGCCAGTACCATTAGGAAAAACCCAGTCTGGAATGGCTCGTGAGATGTTTTCTGGAACTTGTATCCCCTGGTCCAGGAGTCTCTCATTACGGCAGGCATCCATACCAATAAGGGATGAGCCAAACCTGCCTTTTCTAAGGGCTTTAAAACAGAAGCTAAGGCTACCATGGTGTCTGTTGGTGTGCATACCACTCATAGTTGGATTTGGACATCTGAGGACAACATGATTAATGCTATCCATGTCGTCACAGAGCGGATACCTTTCAGAGGTGGAAGATTTGTTGAACCTGTTGGCATGCTTTTGTGTGTAGACTGTCCCTGTGCGGTATTTGATTACATTTATCTGTTGTTTTAGGGTAACCTTAGGGGTAGACCAGAAGGAGGCAGAGAAAGAAGATAGGTCCAGCAACGAGAAAGAGAGCAGGGTGATAGCTGCCAGCTTTCAGTGAAAGACTCGAGTTCCAGGCCTTCAACAAGCAGAGTCAGCACTGTCAGCCTTCCAACCAAGGAAAGCCATGCCAGCAGCCCCGAGGTACGTGCAGATCCTCATTAGCACTTACAGGTCTGTAGCCTTGAGGTGGAGGAAGTTCACAGGTCTTCTGAGCCAATGTGTCTCCTTTTTCCTAGTTGATGTAAGGAAAAACACGTAGGTAATGGAAAAACTCCCCACATCAATTAAGGAAAGGGGGCCACATTGGTGCACAGACTGTGTGACCTCCCCACAAGTTCAGACTGAGAGAAGTACGGCAGGCAGAGAAAGGAGACAGGTCCAGCAACGAGAAAAGGGAGCAGGATGATCGCTGAAAGACTGGAGTTCCAGACCTTCTACAACAAGCAGAGTCAGCACTGTCAGCCTTCCGACCAAGAGAAGCCATGCCCAGAAGCTAACTGCCGAGCACAACTAAAAATGTAAGGAGAGCTTCCTCTGCAGTTGACCCTTTTCTTTCTTGCATATTGGCTTGGGCAAGCACATACTGTGAAATGCAGCTGCTTTAAAGAAAAGAAAAGTCTACGCCGGCCAAGAGGCCGCATGCATTAATGAAAGGCTGCTTTCAGTTGCATGTACACGCCCTAAGAGTTGAGGCCTCGCGTAGGCAGGAGCATACATTTAAATGTGATGAGTTTGACCAAAGAGGACTCGAAGACAAAAGCATGCCAATCTCCTTTGTCCTTACGTCTCCATCATCAAGACGCATGATGATGTGATCTCTTAAATTGAGTTTTGCACACCTATTCTCTGATTATTCCAGCAACATTTTTGGATGATTCATGCACTTTCTGCTATTCCCTTTCCTTTCCTTTCTACTACTCTCAAGCTAGGTATGAAATCATGACACCTCGATGATGCCTTTTATCTCTTGCAGAAGCAAACTAATGGGACCTTGTATCCTCGAAGAAAATAATGGGACTTACCATTTCATTTCCGAACTTCGTTGAACTCGTGGATGCCGTTTGTTTGGCTGGCACAATCCAACAAGCTGAAGCAGCCAAACCACCCGGCTGAAGGTCAAGTTCATTGTAACTGTAATCTTCAGTTTCATGATTCATTATATTTTCTTTCCAGTCCAAGTTTTGTGCGTTGAGCTTTTTTGGCCAGGTCTGGTCACAGGCTTCAGTGTTTCCGCTCAGCTGCTTTTGTAGGCGATTATAGCAATGTAACCTTACCTTAACTTGCATCTGGGGGCTTCAGGAGGAGGGGGGTGCTGGGCGCGCAGCGGTGGAGAGTGGAAGAAGGAGAGTCCGGATGTTATTTAATTAAAATAGATAGTATGAGTTCTGAGTGAGAAGTGAGACGAGTTCTGCCCTTATAACTTTAATCGTCCACCGTCTTATGTAACTAGTTAACAAGGGACATCATGAAGGAAAAAGGGAGTTTGTTATTATCCTGGTTTAAAAAAATTGATATCCTGGGAATTCACATGGTGAATGGTCTCATCTAGGCTAGCTGTGTCTAGTGTAGGTTTGGAGGGCCTTCTGGTGAGGCCTCTGGCTTTCCAGTTAGGGGACCTTTCCTTAATGCATATGGCCTTTGGCCTGCGAAGACTTCTCTTTTCTTTTTTTGAATGGTACCTAGACAGGGCATCCTGTGAGATCTCACATCTCTAGAGACGTGGAAATGTAGGAAAGAGAAGTTGTGCTCAAAAAGAGAGGCATACTTTTGACGGAGAGAGCAGACCTGGGGATTAGAACCTCCGTCTTCTGTAACACACTCCCTTAATACCAGGTGTCTAGGAACATGGAATCACAACTATCCAAATCCCCATTAACTCTGATTCTGGGTTTCTCCTAGGCTACTTGTGTCTGGTTCAGGTTTGAAGGCCCTTCAGAGAGATCCTTGCTAGCTTTTGCTAGAATAGGAACCTTTCCTTAATGCATGCGGCCTCACCTGGCTGGCATAGACTTCCCTTTTTATGGACCATCGTTGTTTTTTAGAAAAGAACAGAAACGAAATCAACGCAGGCAGTGAGAACACCCCCCACTTCAATTATTAAGGAAACGGGGACACCTAGGGCAGAGGCACCATGTATCCCCCTCACCAAGAAAAACAAAAAACGTTCCAAAAGTCAATGTGGATCAGGAGGGTTACTAGCAGTAGCCCGTGCCTGATCTTGCTGATGAAAGTCGAAAGAAGTCTTCTTGAGAGCTCGTCTGGTGCTAGTTCCAGTTCAAGTTTTGTGAGTAGAGCATTTTTTGGCCAGGTCTGGTTACAGGCCTTAGTGTTTCCGCTCAGCTGCTCTTGTAGGCAGATATAGCGATGCAACCTCACCTCGTTTTATTGACCATCGCAGGCAGGCACAGCTATGTTCCCCTTTACTTTCCTTTCTTCACTGTGCTTTGGAAACTCTAAATGTCCTTCCCTCCCCCAACAGCAGCACCGACACTGGCACCAGCAGCAGCAGCAGCAGCAGCAGCAGCAGCAACAGGGCATGAAAGAGGGGAAGCTGAAGGCGGGGGAGGACAAGCAGCAAGCACAGGCCCAGACACGCAATTCAGAGTGCTCAAGAAGTCTCAGGCAATGAAGGCCCCATGGGGTCCTTCTGTAAGGTATGGGAGAGTGTATGAGGGAGTCCAAGATCTGTCTAAGAGCCGAGCCATGTATGGGGGATGGGATTAGTCTGGGGCCTGACGGACTCCGCGGCCTCTGAAAGGACATCTAGAGTCTCATGACAACTGAATTTATAAAAAAAAGCTTCAAGCAATGTAATGCACCTGATACCCCTTGCTGCTATGTGCAAATACCAGGCTGCATCGGCGGCTACCCTTCTTGAAGCATTGCAATGCAATGCATACATGACAGTGGATGCTGAGAACTAGTACGAAGCATATCATGGACATATCTGACATGGTTCTCTCAGTTCCCTCTTGAACCTTCTCTCAGAGTAACGGACAATGTTGGACGTTGACAGCGGTTGTGTGGTCATTCTTGTTAAGTGTGTTGTCCTGCTCATTGTGGGTGTGAACCTGCATTTGAGTGTACGCCACAACTTCGGGGCTTTGGCCATCTTTCTCCTGCATTTTCCCACACAGGCAACAAATATGTTTGGAAAGAAAAGAATGGTATAACTACGTAGGCAGAGGAAACTCTCCCTACATTAACTAAGGAAAAGGAGACACATTGGCTCAAAAGAGCCGTGAGTCCCCGGGGACCTCCACCACGAAGACTACAAAAAGAATATCCTAATGGGGATCTGGAGGGTTATTGGAAGCACCCAGCTACACACACACACACACACACACACACACACACACACACACACACACACACACACGTGTGTTCCAGGTATTTCCGGGGCAACGGCTGCCAGAGGTGGGGCCAGCCATCCGCAACAGCAGCGTGAGCAGCAGCAGCAGCAGCAGCACAGATCACCCTCCCTTACACCCGCAGCCACACCCACATTGAAGCCTGCTACCTCACCTCATAAGACCCACCAAGAGGGCATGCGCAAGGGGGACTCAACTCACAGAGGATCGAGCGCGAGTGCTGAGGCTCAGCAGGATCCCAGTGGTGCTCACGCGCACGCCACCCCCACGCAAGCTCCGAGGGGTTCCGACCCCAAAGCCCCTGCAGATAACGGAGTGAGGACAATGAGGGCAGGACCCGTGCCAGGAGCACCTCAGCTGCCTGCACCAAGTGGTTACGCAGCAGTGGCTGCCGCAGCGTTTGCAGCGATCCGTCAGGGGAACTCGGGCCAGCAGCCGCAGCAGGTAGGCATAGCCAAATGGCTGAGCATCACACAATGGTGCAGCAGGTGGACAACAAAGCCAGAGGGCTGACGGCATCACACAATGGTGCAGGTTCAGGGAGTTGGTAGTGTCTCGCTTGGTCTGCAGTATGGAGAGCCTCAATCACAACAAGGGTTGCATCAAGGGATGGGAATAAAGCAATGCTCGGCTCATCATTTAAGAAAGGACCAAATAGAGGATACGGAGGACAGCGCCACCCTCACAGGCGTGAGATGCAAGGAGCCTCGCAGCAATGGCCCATGCCAGATGCAGGCAATGGTACGTGCACATACACACACAGTCACACACACACAGTCACACACTCACACAACGTACATACTGCAGGAGGAGCAGTCGCGCATGTTGCCCCCCGCATCTCTGCCTGACAGCCCCACCCACCCAGACAGCCCTGGCACCCTGAGCCCTCAGTCCCTCTCCAGCCCCAGTGCAGTTGGTTGAGAAAAGGGCGTGATGGCCGAGAGGGGGACGTGTGACACTCCCTGTGGATAAAGCCACACATGCACAACGCAAGGCATGGCCCATCCGCAGGTGCGGCATGACAGCAGAACTGTGCAGTCATGGGTGCTGTTGAGTTTTGCTTTTGCATGCGATGGCTGGTGGGCAGAGCCGCACTTGCACAATGCAAGGCATGGCCCACCTGCAGGTGTGGAAAAGCAGCAATTGTTTTTGTCAGCAATTCAAAAGCAGCAATTACAGCAACAGTGTGATCATGGGCATTGCTGGTGGTAATTGGTGTGTGCCAGCAAATGCGTGAAACCGTGTGATCATGGGCGTTGCTGGTGGTAAATGTTACTTTGTATATGACGGCTGTTGGGCAAAGCCGCACTTGCAGGATAGTAGGCAAGTGTGGTTTTGACAGCTGTGGGCAAAGCTGCAGTCGCACATGTACTACGCCCACGGTCATGCCGCTCATTTACGCAAGCACACAACCACCTCCATGCGTTCAACACCCTCGCCCCTCATATATACACACACACACACACACACTTTATACATACACACATACACTTGGCAGAGGCGCTGGCTGAGCGCGTGCTCCAGCGAAACCGTGAGCTGATGCGGCGCGGGGGCAGACTGGTAGATGAGTTACACCCAGACACGGTCGCAGATGGTGAGTTGTGTTCTTTGACTTTGACCTGTCGGTGTGCTGTGCAAGGAAACAGGAGCGGACTTTTGTGCATGAGTTACACCCAGATGAGGGTGCAGAGGGTGACCGGAAACTCCCTCTGTTGGAACCCACCTTCTGAACAGCTTTTTGGGGCAAGGTGCACAGCCTAGCTGGATGCCTGAACCTGATGTATGGAACCGCCTGATGCTGCTACGTTGTGCCCCGCTTTGTGTGGGCACGTGCAGGATCCTCACGGGTTTTTTGCTGTTGTATTAGCAGTGTGTGACTTTGTGTGTGTGTCTTTGTTTGGGTGTGGGTGTGGGTGTTTGCCTGGGGAGGGTGGGAGTGGGCAGCTGATTGATCCACAGGACATATGCAATACTAAGGGAATTAAAGGAGCTACTTGCCTGCTGCCCCACCCAACAGTGGCACTGAAGCCATAGTAGAGTACTCCGTGCATGCGTGAGGCCATAGTAGAGTACTCTGTGCATGCGTGCAAAGTGCCCGCGGTACACTGGGGGCCCACAGTCTGAATTCCGGTCCGCGCGAGGCAAAAAAAGAGTGTGTTTCCAAAACAGTGCCAGGAATCAGCCACCTGCGGATGTGCAGGCAGGGAGCAACCTTTGTACTCCAGCCCCTGGTGGGGGGGGAGGGGGGGGGGGGCAAAGTCTTTGCTGAGGTTGAATGTTGCGCTAAGGTTGGTTGCATTGTCCCTCAGATGTGGAGGGGGCCAAAGTGTTGGCTGTCGACCTTGCGCAGGGCCTCGCTTTTGGTGTGTGTCCCAAGAAAAGAAAAGAAAAACTACGCAGGCAGTGAAAACACTCCCCACATCAATTAAGGAAAAGAGGATACCTAGGGCCGAGGCACCGTGAATCCCCTTCACCAGAAGAAGCTAAACAAAGAATTAATGGGGATCAGGAGGGTTACTAGCAGTAGCCCATGCCTGATCTTGGCAATGAGAGTTGAGAGAAGTCTTCTCAAGAGCGCGTCTGGTGCTAACAAGTTTATAAGCGTATTGAACAGAATGAGCATGAAGCTTCAGAGCAAGCCTGGTGGCTGTATGAGTGTCAAGACCAAGCTCTTTAAGAGGCTCCACAGTGTGATGGGTGTAGATGACCCCTCCCACACCTAACAGAATGGTATGGAGGGTGACTTGAGCTGAGGCCCTTGAAAGATGGCTACATAGGTCGCGGTGCTGATGCTTGGAGGCCTCCAGCTGATTCTTGGGCCTGGTGTCTTCACAGTATTTGACCTCCACAAGACGGATGTGCCTCTGTTCTGGAAGGAGCTGACTAAGGTTACGGACCTTGGAAGTAGGTGAAGTGGCTGTGGCTGGCGAGTGCTCCCTGTTCCCCCCGCGCCCCCCTCTACTTCTCAATGGATACCGGGGATTGGTCCTTGGCACTCTTTTCATTGGAACAACTAAAATTGCATCAGGGCGACTAGAGGTGAGCCTTTGTTTGTCAGGGAAACAACAAGGGAAATGTATTTTTGAATGGTTCTATTTGTTGAGTCTTCAGGGATCTGCAGATTCTATAAAGCAAGACGATCTGCGCTGCCGATGTCCATGGAGGCAAGGCCTGCCCCAAGAGGGCCTTTGCTGACACCTTTAAGGAGGATTCTGCTGGCGATATTGTGACGCTCGGTTACCATATTTGATATGGTGGAGTGTTTACATCCTGAAAGAATGTGAAGGGCACTGTCTGGCTCCCCACAGAGGGGACATTGTAGGCTGGTGGACATTTTAAAGCGCACTGCATGCTTTTGATTGAAGAGGGTACCTGTGCGGTAGTTGAACACGTTACGTTTCATTTGAAAAGGAAGTTTTGGCATGGTCCAGAAGGCATTGCTAACCTTTTTATGGACTGTAGGAAGTAGGCTTTGGTAATAAGAGTAGTATCATGTCTCTTTGTTGGCATCTCCAAGTCTGTGTTTTGAGTGCATGTGCGTCCTCAGAGCATCATGAAGGTTGGGAAAATGTTTAAACTTTGGGGCAGGCAAGTCGGGGCGTTCTGATGTGCTTGTGTGGGAGCAGGCAGCTTCCTCAAAGGCAAGCCAGGTGGTGTCATGGAAAGGATTGCCTTCAAAGTTGACACAGGGGAAGGTTGTGTCTGCAAGGGTGTCATCACCCTGAATAGCCTGGTGTTTGGCAATGGCATCTGCGCATTCGTTGCCCGCAATTCCAGCGTGAGATTTAACCTTGTAGAGATAGATAGGGGTAGGTGAATTGCACACAAGCTGTATAATTATTTTAAGGATATGGCCTTGGACATGCTGGCGATGAAGCTCTGGATACAGTATTTGCTTTCTGATTTGGAGGAGTGAAGAAAGGCTATCAGTAGCGATGTGAGAGTGGCCCTGGAGAATTGCAGCTGCTATTGCTGCTAGTTCAGCCCTTACAATTGTATTGGTGATCCCCGCTCCGTTTGGTTGGACATAATTGGGACTATCATTGTCAGGGTGGTAGACTCCTGCTCATATTACTTGTCTTCCGAGGTGTATTTGGCAGCTACCATCTGTGTATGCCCACGCTTTTCAATTCTGGACTTTTCGGACCAGGTTTGGGCTAGATGCGGTAGGCGGCAAGAGGGGTTGTTGGCTTTGGACAATGTTCTTAGGGGTGTGTTGTTGGTCAGAGGGTAGTTTTTCAAACTTTTTGAAACCAGTCTCAATGCCTGGGTGTCTGGGGTTGAGAACTGGGTCATTGATGATGGTTATTTTCCACCAGCGTGCTTCAGGGATTTGTCGTGCTAAATCAGTGAGCCAAGTTGGGTTGTTCTCATTTAGGCGGATTCTTGCTGCAGTATTCCAGACAGCGATAATCTGTAGGCTCCAGGAGTGGCGGGGAAGCATGAACTCCTTGCTGACCCAGAAGTGGGGAGTGGCATAGTTGAGAGCTGCTGATGGTATGGTTCCCAATGTGCAACAAAGGTGAGGGTAGGCATTAAGAAGTTTGGAGTATGGGTTGGTGCTCATTGGACCTCCCCAGCTTGGTAGAAACATGAAAGTTGCTGTTGCATCAGATTGTAGTATTGCAGAGTAAATGGCATGTTTCAGGGTGAGGTGCATTACATGGTCGTCATAGATAGGATGGCATGACGAAAAGCCTGAGAATTTGGACGACAAAGCATTGTGGATGGCTCCAAAGATCCTGTCTCGAGGGTGTTCGCTCCAGTAGTGGTTGTAGTTGGGGTTATGCTTTAAGGGTGAGGCCATTTTTTCCTGGGTCACTAATGCCCAATTCTGAAGAGCTAAGCGGACATGGTCAGGTAGGATGCGCATGTAGGAGTCTTTGCTTTTTTTTACTTTGGTGTTTGCTGCTGTTCAAGATAGAGTGCTAGAAGAGGCCCAGGAGCTCAGAGGCAAAACTTTTAGGTGGGGGGTGGATCGTGTCATGTATCCCACTCTGCTTGGCTTTGTTAAATGCGTTATGAAGGATACAAATGCGCTCTGGGGTGAGCATCCCTTGACATTTGCCATCTGTGCCGTAGATGCGTGCCACCTGTAGGGAGTTGATCTCCGGTAGCACCAGGGGTGGTATGGAAAGTGTGGAAGGGGAGTTAGTGGCTTCTGCTCTAGGGTGGGGATCTGTTGTGTTACTGGGCTTTGGTCTAACGAGGTCAACGTTTGTAATCCAAAACTCACAACGTCCAGTCCCCATAATGTCTGCTTGTGGGTTTGTGGGGTTGACATCGAAGGTGACCTTGTTGCGGAGTTCTGTGTCTAATTTTTGTTTCCATGTATTGTTCCTGTCTTTTCTGCCAAATCCTTGACTTCCTAGTTTATTTAGTGCAAGGTCAGCAGCAGGTATGGAGAGGTTTGGTTCATCCTTGTGAGTCTCAAATTCGACGATGCGCTGGAGGAAAGTTGGCCATGTTTCTTTGGTGTCTTCTGGCTCCCAGCTTGGCTCCCAAGCAATGCGCACAAGTTCTTTGCTGTGAGAGCTTGATTCTTGATTGAGTTTTTCATCTTCATTGAGATGAGCACAGGCAGGGCAAGCCCAGTGGTTGTTGTTGTTGTTGTTTACATCTTGTCTCTGTTCATTGGTGTAGCATCCGAGTTCTTTCATGCATGTCCAGTGATAGGTTCTATGGCAGACATCACAGATACACATATCGAGAAAAGGGAGTTCAGAATTCAAGGGTTCTTTGCCACCAGGATAGTTGCAGATCTCACAGTAGGCACATTCAATTTTGCCCGGGCAGCAGATTCCATGCTTACAGGTGTGAACCCAGCATTCTTGAACATTGTCAAAGCCCATTTTTCTATGGTCATGGGTGCAAAGTGGGTTTGGTATTGCTTCTGTTGTAAGGGGGGGTCATTGTTCCTGTCCCTTTTCTTGGCTGTAAAGATTCTCCATGCATTGATATGAGTAATGTCTAGTTCATAGTAGTATACGGTATTTATAGCATCGAGAGGGGTTGTTTGCTCTGCCACAATTTTCACTCTGTTTTTCTTGTAGTTCCAGAGGTCTAGATTTTGGGGCATTGGGCCTGGGGAGGATATGTTTGGGTTGGGGAGGTTTGTGTTGATGTGGAGAAGCTTTTTCTTCTTTGCTTTTTGGCTGCTGTTTTGTATGTCTTGGCTACAAGAAGTGGTAGGAATGGTGGCATGTATGGGAGGTGAGCTTGTTTGGTGAATAGTCGCATTATCTGGAGGATTGGTGTGTGTGGGGGGGGCAGGTTAATGTGCTGCTGCTGCTGCTGTGAAGCTGGGAAATTGGGTGCTCCTTGGTTGGTTGAATTGGGTAGGGAGTAGGAGCTTGTTTGCGATTTGGATCGTGTTTGCTTACTAGGTGGCTCGCTGGAGGGAGTAGGAGTTTGTGGGTTGCTTCTTATTGAAGTTTCAGGATTGTTTAGCTGAGTACTATGGAGGGTAGAGTTGTCAGGAGTTGCTCTTTTCTTTGTGTTTGGAGTGTTTGAAGGTTTCTGGGGGTGTAGGGGTGTTGTATCAATTTTTTGCGTGGTTCTGGGGGAAAGGTGTGGGTTTTCTTGGGTGGGGAGTGCCTGGCTGGTTTGGTTGATGTTTCGTGTGGAGGAGTGTCTCTCTTTGCTTGTTTTGGCTGTTTCTTTGCATTTGGATCGTGTCCTTTTGCTGGGTGGGTCGTCTATTGCATTTAGGGCAATTTGAGACACCGGGTTGACCTCGAGGATTAGGGTGGGAGGCATTTCATGTGTGTTGCTGCAAGCGTTTGTGGGGTCCTTAAGGACGAGCTTGTTAGCTTCATGAGGACTTCTTTGAGTTATGGTCCCTTGGCATGTGTTTTGAGGTGTTATGGCAGCTGCCTCCCTGGTTGCCGAGGGGATCCCTTGTGTGTTAAGTGGAGCGGTACCATCCCCGCTGGAGTGGTCGGCATTCAATTCTGACGAGTTGGTCCCTGGAGTGTGTGCTACTCTGTCAGTGTTTTGGATGGGGTCAGTAGTTGGGGTATTTGTAATACGGATGCTTCGGCCTGTAAGTGGGTGTCTGTAGTGGGTTTTGGAGCGGGGTTGTGTTGGGGGCACTTGTTGTGTGGCTTGTGTGAAGTTGGTCAGAGGGACAGTGTCTGGGCCTGTTGGGTTCAGAGATGTGTTGCTGAAGTGTGTATCAACAAGTTCGCTAATGTGGTTGTTGTTTATTTGGCGGTACACAGGGAGGGTGTAAACTGCAGTGTTTTTGTCCCGGAGAATGTTGTGTATGACGTCTGGAGTTAATTCCACTGTAGGAGATAGGTTAACTAAGGCTGCCAGTCTGTTAAGAGCAGTTTTGCGTTTTGCGTTAATGTTAGAGTGTTTAGTCTTAAGTTGGACCACAGTGATTATATGAGTTCCGCTGGGGGTTGTAAGGTCATGGAGTCCACTAATGTTCAAGCTTAGGAGGGGTTTCGTGATGCAAGCAATCAATGTAGGGAGGGAGTGGGCAGGGGCTCTGCGAAGTGAGAGAGCTTCATCAATGATTTTAATATCATCAATAAACAGGCTTTTATTTTGTTTTATGAGGTGGAGCTTGCTTGTGTAGACACTTATCAGCTGACGAGCTCTCATGCAGTAATTTAGTTGGCGCCTGATGTGGAGGTTGGTTCCTTCTCTTGTTGTAAGGTAGTCTGAGGCAAGATTCTTCAGGTGCGCTATTTGCTTGGTGAGGAGGTTAAGGGTGACAGTGCGGTGTCTGATTGAGGGATCCTCTAGGCTGATTGTAATGGTTACAATGGTTACAATGGGGGGTGACCTTCAGCCAGGTCGTTTGGCTGATCGGCTTGTGGCTGGTCTCTGCCAGCCAAAAATAAATCCATAAGCTCAGACATAAAAAAGAAAAGCTTTGCATTTCGCTGATGAAGGAACTGATAAACAAATTGAGAGCTCACTTGATGCAGTAAAAAAGGTTGCATCTCAACAATATCCTGGAAGAAAGGTTCAAAAAGCATTTGATACTTGCGGCGCAGAGAACAAACGTGTTCATCAGTACAGTTAAAAAGGACATGTGCTTCATCTTGAGTTTGGTTGCAAGGACACCTGTCACACACAGAGGTACCATCATCCTGCCAAACAGCCGATTCAACTTTCAAAGTATGAGCACGAAGCCGGAACCTGCTCACATTACGCATAACTTGCTTAGGCAAATCTAAAAAAAGATACCAAGGCAAGGGTGCATAGGTTTGGCGAGCGTTGCAAGCAAAAGGAGTAGCAAACCAAGCTTGGTAAGTAGCTAGTTTGTTGTTGTTTTCCCTTGGATCCACTGACTTGGCTTCTCTCCAGACTCCTTGCAATCTGTACCTCAAGTCTGCACTAAAATCATTCATGGAAATGGCACCTCCTGACCTCACAGCCTGCTCAAAAATTTCAGAACCACGCAAACCTTGGAAGGCTTGAATTAACTGCGCTGTCCAGCACTTGTCATCCTTAGGTTGTAACTTCAAATCGGCTTGCATAACACGGCGTAAAGTACTACTATTTGTACCAAGCATGCTGTTGTACAGCTTGACTGCAGCTCTAAACCAATAGTACTGCAGTGGTTGATGCCCACATTCTCTCAAAACAGCCCAGTTAGTGGTAGTTCGCTTCACACCCAAGGTACCTTTCAAGAAATTCAGATGCAAAGTTTGCAGAGCACTAGAGAACTCTTTGCCTGCCTGCATGAAACCTGTACCCCACACCTGACTCGCGTACATACCAGCTGGAATAACATACGTCTTTGCAAGCCACAAGGAAGCATGCGGCCTATCTGCAAGTGTGTGCTCACGTACAAAACGACGAATCCTATAAGCAGATGTAAGCATAGCACGAGCTGCATTTCCTGCCGATTTAGCCATGTTCAAGGTCCTGTAAAACATCATGCCAAGATATTTAAACGAGTCCTTATGAGCAAGAGTGTCACTGCCAATCGTAAAAACAGGGAGATTGATTCCTTTTGAGTTGAAGTGCACAACCTCTGACTTTAAGGTGTTGATAACGAGATGCTTCTTCCTAGCATACACATTCAGCCTGCTTAGCATGGTTTGAAGAGCACCTGGCTCATTGGAAAGCAATGTGAGATCATCAGCATACAACATGTGGGTCACGCGAACATTCTCTGTGCCAGTTACTGCCCCTCTCACATCCTCAGCAATCAAGTCAACATCATTGATGTAAAGTGAGAAAAGGAGAGGAGAAAGAGGACACCCTTGCTTAACACCTCGCATAGGATGCACACGTGCAGTTTTTGCACCATCCTTCAAAACATACTCATCAGCAGCATACATGCCTTGGATAATTGACAGCAAAGAAGTGGGCATGCTGATGCGGCGGAGGTGTTGCCAGAGAGCCTCCCTAGGAATGGTGTCGTAGGCTTGTTTGAAATCTATGAATGCCGCATGCAATCTACTCGAGTTATTTGGTCGCAAAGTGCGTGCAGCATGCTGCAGATGGCGAAGAATAAACAAAGGCTGAAGTGTATTACGGCCAGGATAGAAGCCAAACTGAGTATCTGGTATTTTGTTAGCCTCCTGGCACCAGTCAGTTAGTAAAGCACGTACAACATTGGCATACATCCTATATATAGTGCCACAAAAAACAAACAAGGCGTGCACGGCGGGCTTATGAGAAGTACCAGAAAGCAGTTTTCTTGGACAGGCTGAAGAGACACAGGCCTGACATTCATGAAATGCTTAGGAAGCCCAGGAGCACCCATCAGATTTACAGATTTACAGATTTAAAGGAGAGACCTTCAGCCAGAATGTTCGGCTGATCGGCCTGTGACTGGTCCTCGCCAGCCAACATAATATCCATGTGAAAAAGCTTGGTCCAACTAAAGAGGAGGTTCATCATAGAAGAAAGACAGCTGTAATGTCAGAGCCATGCAACAAGTTCTTGAGGTTTCAATGTGCGGGGTCTTGAGGCACGCAACAAGCAGGTCATTGAGGTCTGAAAGGAATACAAGCAGCAAGCAGCAAATGGCCTACACTTGAAGCACCCATCAGACTCCCATTACAGCGGACGGCTGGAACTCTTACTTACAGCATCATTTTGGTGCCCGCATGAACAATTGCTCTTCTCCTTCAAATAGAGAAGCAGCACATATGCATGGCATGGGTAGCTGCCCTGAAAGCACACACTATCAGGACGCCGCCTTGCATACCAACGGATTTGTGGGCAGGCACCCCACTTGTCCAACAAGAAACGCTCCTCACATCCCTGATCAACAAGCAAGCCCCATGGGTAGCTGCCCTGAAAGCACCTTAAGTAGAAGGCCTGGAATGTGGGACAGCATTAGCAGAGGGGTGGAGTCCGTTATTGGAGCTATGCGTGGGGTGGCACAGCGGGTTGCTGCACGTTGGACTGGCAACTCTGGAGCTCCAGCTCGAGATATGGCAGTGCCCCTGGGGCGCAACAACCCGCCTCCTGAGCAGCTTTTCCGTCAAGGTGCTGAGTCTCGGTGGATGCCTGAACCTGATGTGATGGAACTGCCTGATGCAGCTGCCCTGTACCCTATTGTTTGCGAGCAAATGCGTAAGTTGAATGCTAGGACATCCCCTGGTTTTGATGCTGTTGCTGCACCCTTCATTAAGTACGCTGAAAAGAGGGTCCCAGCAGTTAATGGTAGAGGCGCGGATATGATGAATGTTTTGGCTCCTTACATTGCACGTCTGTTTGCTGCCATGATGGAGAGGGCTGAGATTCCTGCTTGTTGGAAAGTGGCTAAAATAACTCCTCTTTACAAGAAGGGCTCTGTGCTGGACCCAGGGAATTATCGCATGCTCGCAGTAAGTGGCACCCTGTACAGGCTGTATGCTAACGTTCTTAGGGAGGTGGTCACTGGGTGGTGTAAAGATGAAAACAAGATTCCAGACACTCAATTTGGTTTCTATCCTGGCCGTAACACTTTGCAGCCCATTTTCATTTTGCGGCACTTGCAGCATGCTGCTCAGGTCAAGCGCCCAAATGCATCCCCAAGGCTGCATGCAGGTTTTATTATTTCAAGCAGGCTTACGATACAATTCCTAGGGAAGCTCTTTGGACTCAACTGCAGCGCATTCGTATGCCTGCGTGCCTGTTGGCTGTCATTAAAAGCATGTATGCTAATGATGAGTATATCTTGGTGGATGGCTGCAAGCAAGCTCGTGTATGCCCCCATTTTGGAGTTAAGCAAGGCTGCCCGCTTTCCCCTTTGTTGTTCTCCTTGTACATCAATGACGTGGACTGCTTGGCAGAAAATGTGCAAGGGGCTATTACAGGCACTAGGGACGTTCGAGTCACCCACATGCTGTATGCAGACGATCTGTGCCTCACTAGTAACCTTCCTGATCAGCTCCAACTGATGTTAGATAAGCTACATACGTATGCTCAGCGGAAAGGATTGGTGATAAATGCTGCCAAGTCTGAGATTGTGCACTTTAATTCAAGGGGCGATAATGTGCCAGTTTTCACGTTAGGTGGAGCTCGTTTGGCGTGTGCAGATTCTTTTAGATATTTGGGCACTGCCATGGCATGCTGTTCACAAAACAACGCAACCCGCAAGCCACTGCTGAGTATATGTGTGGCCCTTTCCTAGCTGGTTGTAGACGGATTAGGCAATTCGCATCTGAGCACCGCCTGACAGATAGGCCGCATACCATGCTCTGGCTGACTAAAGCATATGCTCTCCCTGCTAGCATGTTTGCATGCCAGATTTGGGGCACTAGATTTATGAAAGAAGGAGCTGAAATGGACTGTCCTTTGCAAACTGTACATCTGTGCTTTTTGAAGCGTATCCTTGGGGTAAAGCGCACCACTCCTAATTGGTGCCTGCACAGGCTTGGACAGGTGCAACGTGTTTACTCATTGTGTTCGGTCAGGGCAGCCTATAGTCATGAGGGAGTTTGTTGTTGATCTGAGAAAAAGGCTGCGAGGTGTGTGGAATGCTGATGCCTTGGCAGAACATGGTGACCACACGAACAAATTAGCCAAGTATCATCACTGGATGGCACTTCCTTTGAGACCCTTGTCTGTTCATGGTGCGCCCTTTTCTGTCCCCAGGTATTTGCATCTTGATTTGGGCAAGCGCACGCTAAGAAACATAGCGCGTTTTCGCTTACATGCTCATACTTTAAGAGTTGAGACATCACTTTGGCAGGAGCACACATCAACTTGTGATAAATGTGAAAAAGGACTCCAAGATGAAAAGCATGCCGTGTTCCTTAGTTCTTGCGCTTCTGTGTGTTCTCTTCGAAGGGCTTATGCACAGTTATTTTCTGACTTCCCCTCGTCTTATAGAATTTTTTTGGACGATTCAGGCACTTTCTACTATTCTCAAGCTAGCTCTGAGGATGCTATTCGTTTCTTGCAGAAGCAAACTAACGAGACTTATCACTTTATTTCTGATCTCATGGATATTCTGTGCAGTTGGAACAGTTGAGCAGACCGAGCAGCCAAACTATCTGGCTGAAGGTCAAACCCCATTTTTTTTTAGTTGCCCGTGTTTGTGCTCAACTAAGGACTTCATGCTGAGCAGCCAACCTTATGGCTGAAGGCTTAGATCCCATTGTAACATTGTAACATTGGCAGGTACAGCTTTGCAACCCTATTTTATCCTACCCTAACTGCCCTGTCTAGTTTGTACATCTGTTCCTTTTCCTTCAAGTACAAATACTCAGTTTAAATTTTACACAGCTGCGTTCCCATCAAAATTGTGTAAAAAACGCAATTTGCAACCACAAGAGCAGGGGAAAAGTAAAAGTCTACCTCCCACACAATGGCTGGCAGACTTTATTCAGTCAGCATAAGGGAAGTCAGTGTTATCGCTCACCTCTCTATCTCTCCTACTCCCAGAAACCTCTCAAAAAGTTGATGAATATCAACTACATTATACAGGTACGGCATTTTGCATTACATGCTTAGTTCCTGAAACACTGCGCAGTGACGGTCTGCTTCGCCCTAGGCAAAAACATGAAAGTCACATACATGCAAGACAGAGGTCCTTGGACCCATTTCATCGGCAATAGGGGAGCCTTTGCATGCTACCCTGGCAGCTCAATTCGGACCGGTTGGCAACAACAATACAGGGCATAATGCACCTTCGCCAATGATGCGAGTACCTGTGCAGCAGCCTGGCATGCTTGTCTAGGCTTTTGTCCCAGGTGGTCTGGCAATTCACAAGCAGGCCAGAGCAAAGAGCCTTACACAGATAATCGAGCAAGCCAATAAAAACGGTCTGCCAGCATCACACACAAGCAGACCACAGCAAAGAGCAGGACACAGCGTTTTTGCGTGCCAGCATCGTGACAGTGAATTTGTGCTTCAATCTACCAATCCCACACGGCCTACACACATCAACACACACACACACACGCACTCGCACTCACACCGAGCCTGCACTTGATTTTCATCTACTTCCCTACAAACTCCCCTCCACACAGCAGGTGCGCTCTAGGGAGCAGCACTAATCGCGTATCCCCTACGCCTTCACGATTCGCCATCACAATGCCGGGATTTTGGAGAACTGGGAGCTTACTCGGGAATCAACAGCGATTGCGTCCGCACCTCGAGGCAGCAGCTCGCACTGCAAGGTAGGCAACAGGTCACAGATTCCAGGTTTTAGGTTACAGGAGCACAAGGCCGACTGATGGAACGGGAATCAACGGCGTTTGCGTCTGCACCCTCAGGCAACAGCTCGCACTGCAAGGGAGGGACTGCAACAAAACATAGATCCATGGATACAGGGTACAGAAGCAGCAGGCCTTCAGTCAACAAGCCTGACCACTTGCAAGGATTACGGCACGTCTCACTGCAAGCAAGAGGAGCCAACACATCTGAATGTTGGTCGCCCTGCTTTTCTGCTAGCAAGGAGTGCGACCGCAGGCAGAAGCAGGGCCGACATAGCAGAGGAGCCATGAGACGGATTACAAATGAACAAAGGACTCCAATGGAGATGCCTGACTGCCATAGCCTGTGCATAAAGGAGGAGCATTGAGACCAGCTGCCGTCTCTATTATAAGAGGACATTCTGTAATAATGTCCTCAGCAGAAGCATGAGAGCCAATCGTGCAAAGAGGCTAGCCAGGATTTCCTTACTTTTTGTGGAGCAGAGGCACAGGAAAGCGTCATCAACCACAATTTCCAAGGCCTTTGCCACCTCGTCTTTGTAGATCACAAATGGTTTGTTTTCTTGGATGTAATTGCTGGTGTTGCATAGCTAGAACAGGAGGTTGCTTCATAAGTAGCAACCAATCATCTGCATCCTTTCAACAATAAGATCTGATGCAAGGCCCCGCAGAAGAGCAGCACACGCAGGCATATAGCCACGGCAGCAGAAAACGTAAACCGATGCTACCTCCTTGTAGTAGCAGAAAGGACGCAAGGCTCAGCAGAAATCACAGTGCTGCAGATGCTGGTGGAATGCAGCAAACAGCACACAGCCCCCCCGCAGCTGAGTATGCAAGCTGGCGCACTTTTGTTCCTCAAAGAAGCGAAGGAGGACACCCATTTGCAACGTTTTGCTTCTGTAGTGCGCTCCAGAAGCAGCTGCACCCCACCCCAACAAACAACATTCTGAAGAATGTCACAGCGCCAGGTTTGCTTGTGAATAGGCCATCGTCTAGTAACTCCATCTGCTGACACACGCACCTGTGCATAGTGCTGCAGCATCTGGTCCGCCAGCACTAGGGCCACCATGGACTCAACCATGGGCACTGCCCGCGGCACCACACATGCATCATGCCTGCCCTTGGCCCGCAGTTCTGTGTCCACACCATCTCGAGTCACCTGCGCAAACAGAAATGGTATACATGTATCATGCCTGCCCTTGGCCTGCAGTTCCGTGTCCATACCATTCTGAGTCACCTGCGCAAACAGAGATGTGGCATACTGATGAAGCACACTTCTTCCATTTGCAGGCTGTCGTTCTAGGCGCAGACAGAAAACACTGATGAAACTAATAATGTCTGCAATAACATTCCTGCCGCAAATCCTTTTGTATGCGAGAGGCATTGCATGAGAGGCTGGAATCCCCAAAAGCATGCATTGGGATCCCCAAGCTCGAATACAATGCGCCCTTTTCCAGGGCTCAGGCTTCCTGACTTCTCCGACCAATAACAATGAAGGCTACGGGAGATGCTGAGCTACGCAGCTCATTATCATCATGTGGGAACACTCTGAAACAGAGGCAGCTGTGCTCAGGACACAAGTCCGGTGGAAGCCACGTGCACAGCCAATGATGCAACCAAAATAGGAGCCCTTCACCTATGCCAACAGTCAGGTCAGCCAAGTAGGTTTGAGTTAATGCCCCACTGCAACCAGATGATTCTGAGTATGCAGGACCTTTGTCTAGACCTATCTTAGCAACTCTGCATACTCAGTTTGTGCCGGGGGGTGCCCAGGGTGTGGGGCCAGAAATCAAGCAAAACCCCTGCCAAAATGGGGTCTCCAGGAAGCACCCCCCCGGCTTACCTGACCAGCAGCGATGGCTGGGCACTTTATCAGGAGCACATTCTGGGGGGTCCGGGGTGCTGGGGCAGGGGTCCAGAAAATCGCACCCTCAACCACTGTGCATCCTCAGTTTGCAGCGGGGCATTAACTCCTCATTTTCACACATAGCTTGGCTGAGCTGACCAACAGCTTAACAGCAATGACTTAGAGAGCCACCTCGTCCTGCTGTATCATGATGCAAAAGAGCACAGCAGCTGGGGTGATCAGAGAACGGAGAGCCTGCACAGCAGCAGGGGCTGCAACTTGCCTAACTGCAGCGGAGGCAAGAAAGGCTGCAAGGGAGGCATCACCTGGCCTCTACTCCAGCTAGGCAAGTTGCATCCATGCCTTTTTTACCAAAGCCAGGCAACCACAGTCTCCCATCCCACCTGTTCCCACGCCATGGTTTCAAAATTGAGATTTGGGTTCAGGCGCTCACCACATCCAATCATCACTTTAAATAATCACTCGTCACATCGCATGCGATGGTTTCAAAATCGCAGCTCGTGCTCAACTGCTCATCACCCACCGTTTTCTGTTTCTGGGCGATGGTGGAGGTGGGCTTGAACGCTACCCGGATGACAATGTCCTCCCCATTGGCCAGCCCCCCTTGGATGCCCCCGCTGCGGTTGGTGCGTGTGCGCACCTGCATGCATACAAGCGCGAGGACATGGATGAGAGGCAGCTCAGAGTATCAAAAAATCTTCAGGACAGCGCTTTGTTGAGTGCGTGCGCCTCTCGTTGAGTGATGCAGTGAACTCACCTGCACATGCACGCATGCATCCATCCGAAGGGCCCAGAGCTCACGGAGAGCACCCATCAGGCCAATAAAAATCAGCAGAGCAATTAGTCAAATGCACAAGCATAGACAAAAACACGGGAGCTGAGCAAACCTCCTGTGCTTACGATTCCTAGGCAGCTGTTGGCACCCTAAATACAAAGACGAGAAAGGCAGCCTTCCATCATTGCAAACCTTGCTTGACAGACATGCGCTCATGAAACACATCTTATCCTTGAACTGTAGCACTAAGTCTAAGACTGTCACAGGACAGCCTCGCCTCACTCACACGCGCAGCATGAGAAGCACCTAAACCAGCATTTCCCAAACGCAAACAGGCAGTAAAAAAACAGCTTAACTTCCCATACGCGGCATGGCCAAGCATCTACACCAGCATCTCTTTAACTGAAACAGGCAGCTCAAAAGACAGCCTTGCCTAACTGCCCATGCACGGAATGGACAAGCATCTATACCAGCATTTTTTTAATTCACACAGGCAGCTCAAAAGATAGCCTTGCCTCAATCCCATGGACAAGCATCAACACCAGCTTCCAAGAGCTTTCACGCCACGTATGAGACCAAATTACGTGGCACGTGCACGGAGCACGTGCACACCAACCACTCTTGTAAGCAAGCACAACACCACACAAGAGCACCCTAAAGCTCCTGGAAACAAAATGCTGCTGGCACCTGCAGGGGCAAGCATTTGCTTGGCATAAATGCTTGACATGCTTGCCAAGCCCTTACTGGCGATGCCTGCAGCCTGTCAGCTACCCCCACGACATGCCAATAGAAGCAGGACATCATGGGAAAGCGACAGCTGCCACAACAGAGCTCAGACATTTCACAAGCAAGCTGCTGCCTGCTAGTGCTTGCCGCACACGCTTTTCCCCTGCTACTTGCTGTCGCGAATGCCGCTGGAGCTTTTCCCCTGCTGGATGCTGTTGTGGTTGCTGCTGGTGCTTTTCCCCTGCTGCATGCTGTTGCGTTTGTTGCAGGTGCTCATGCTGTCAGCAAGCAAGCAAAAGACAACAGCTGCTTTGGAGGAAGTTGCAAACACTGTACGAGCACACACACACACACACACACACACACACACACACACACACACACAAAATATCCAGGGAAGAAGGGACGGCATTGATCTTTGCCCCATTTTTCTGTAACTGGCAGTGTGATGACTTTTGACATGAAAACAAAATCACAAACCAGCTCTTGACATGCAAGCAAATTCAAAAACCACCACAAGAACCACTTTGAGCTCCTGAAGAGCTGCCTCTTTCATTGATTGCGACAATTGTGGCACAAAGTACACAACCAAAACCACTTCCAGCTACCCCTCAAATTTGACCCCAAAAGCTAAATCCACAAGGCTCGCACCTCATTATCCTCCGACATGTAGAACTCATCGTTGTGCTCAGAGCCCAGCATCCGCGAACCTGCAAACCCGCTGCCGATCTCAAAGCCCTGCATGAAACCATCATATAGCAAGTGCGTTTCATAAGGGCGATCGAATCTCAGTATTTAGAACATAGCGAGAAGCAGAGCAAGAAGCAGCGCTCTTGCCTACACAGCTCACGCCTACACAGAAAGGGCTTCACAGCTAGGCGCTCATGCACACCCGGCTCACGCCTACACAGGAAAAGGCTTCACAGTTAGGCGCTCATACACACACGGCTCACGCCTACACCTAGAGGGCTTTACAGGCAGGCGCTCATACACACACAGCTCATGCCTACACAGAAAAAGCTTCACAGTTAGGCGCTCATACACACACGGCTCACGCCTACACAGAAAGGGCTTCACAGTTAGGCGCTCATGCACACATAGCTCATGCCTACACAACCAGGCCAGATCGTGAGGTTTAGGCTTGCCTGCTCTTTTTGCAGGAGGATCGCTGATCCAACCAAAACAGAGACCACCTTGAACAGCGAACAAGCAGAGCTGCAGCCTCCCAGGTAGAGACTGGCATACATCACGACACAGCAGGAAATAACTTGGTGCTGGATAAGCACCTCCATTCTTTTTATGGATGGCTGTGGATTCCAAGCTTGGAGCCAAACCATTCCATCACCTTTGTCCCTGGCAGTGGGCGCATTGCTATTTTTGGCTTCACCTCCTGCTTGCTATCATGGCCATGTTCTCTCTCTCTCTCTCTCTCTCTCTCTCTCTCTCTCTCTCTCTCTCTCTCTCTCTCTCTCTCTCTCTCTGTGCATTTATACTCTGCAACACATCATTGCTCTTTACCATTCCCTTGCTGCTGGCAGAGACACCATTGCGGCTCCCAGCCACGTGCTTCAGTTCACACAACACGATGCAGTGCCTCGCTGTAAATACTTCAGGGCCCATTTGCCCACTTTTCATGCTGGCAGCGACATCACTGCCAAGGCCAGCCTCTTCATCTCAATTTACTCAACACAGCGCGGTGCAAATACTCCAGAACTTTGTTTTGAAGTGAGAGCGAAAGAGGGCGTTTTGCGCACCTTCGTTGCTAGCACTGGCATCAGTAGTGACCCCAGGCATTGTTCCCCTTTGTTGCTGGCAGTGACATGATCGCCAATGCCAGCCCCACCTCCAGCTTGCTGAGCACAGCACAGTGCACATGCTATCATAACCTAGAAGCCCATCTGCCCACCTTAGTGGCTGGCAGAGACATCATCGCCAATGCCAGCTCCGCCTCAAGCTTACTGAACACAGGCGTGCCCAGTCCCTTGGGGCATCTCCGCACAACGCATGTCACCTCTCCACCGCAAGACTCCCCGCGCGTGCGCACTTTGTTGATGGCTGCATGCGTGCGGGCATGTGTGTGTATGTGCATGTGTGTGTGTGTGCATGTGTGTGTATGTGTGTGTGTGCGTGTGTGTATGTGTGTGTGAGCATTTGCAAGACGTGCGAATGTGCTCATGGCTGCAAGAAAACAGAAAGTGCATGTACTTGTCCTTACTCATGCTGTTCATGACGGCAATGTGGAGTTGCATGAGTGCCCTGCGCACAAGTGAGCATGCTTTTAATGAGGTATCTGTATATCCGCCATAGAACTGCAGCGGCTGGCAAATCAGTACATGGTCCCAGCCTGCCTTTTAACCAACATTTTGGTGGTTTATCCACATGAGGAGCACGGCAGCACAGTCAAATAGCCCAGGCATTGTACACATCCTTGGTGACCCTCTTTAACTTGTGGATACAGTTGAGGCTGGCAGCACCAAACAGCGGAGGTGCACTCTTCAATGAGCTCAAGTGTCTTGCTTTCCTTGCCATATCCTTGCCTGCAATCATGATTTAACTGCTACATGATTTAATTGCTGCATCAAGTCAGTGGAGCTTTGCGTGTGATGGCTTTGCATTCCTTGCCGTGCCCTTTCCAGCGATGTGGCTATCAGTTTTACACTCATGATGATGCTCCTTGGGCTCATTTCTGGCCTTAAAGTTTCATTTGCTCCACCCCCTCGGCATGCAGGTCCAGAAGTGGAACTCCTCCCCACCCAACTTACCATCAATCATTTTAGTAGCTGCATCTTGGTCTGGGCAGCGAACCATGTTGCTCTCCACATCTGCCATGGTAAAGCTGGCATTGTCTACATTGGACTCCACGTCCGCGACTCGGTTCACGTAGCCAAGCACCTGCGGCGGGCAGGCGTGAATGACTAAGATGATGAAACCAAATGTCTAGTCTCTGAGAAGGACAGGATCCTGACTCTGGGCCCGCTTAACGTGTGAAGGCCATCCACCCTTCCAGGATGTGCATGCACGTCAACAAGCACATGCATGCATGCCACATCCATGCATCCATTTTCCGTAATAGTGTTGGATCAGCAAACCCAGAGGATGGGTCCCGCGTCTATACACTCATCTCCCAAGGGACTGATACACACATACACATACACACACGCATGCGCGCGCACACACGCACACACACACACACACGCACACACACACACACACGCGCACACACACACACACACACACACACGCACACGCGCGCGTGCGCATACACACACAACAGACACACGCGCGCACGTGCACATACACACAACACACAGACACACGCACACGCACACAAGCACACACGCACGTGCGCATACACACAACACACAGACACACGCGCACAAGCACAAGCACACGCGCACGTGCGCATACACACACACAACACACCCACAAGAGCACACACGCACAGGCATACCCACAATAGCGCGCACACGCACACACACACACACACACACACACACACTGATGCTGTCACGCTCCCTCACCTCCGTGCCTGCCACCACTTTCAGCAGCTTTTTGGCAATGGCCCCTGCTGCCACCCGCCCAATGGTCTCCCGCGCCGAGGAGCGCCCGCCCCCGGCCACTGCCCGGATGCCGTACTTGAAATCGTACGTGGCATCGGCGTGGGAGGGCCTGTACGCCACGGACATCTCGCCGTAGTCCTGGGAACGCTGGTCCTTGTTCCGGACCAGGATGGCGATGGGGCTGCCCAGGGACACGCCATCACCCACGCCAGACAGCACCTCACAGGTGTCCTCCTCCTTACGAGGCGTGGTGATGAGGCTCTGGCCGGGCCTGCGGCGGTCCAGCTCCAGTTGGATCTCCTCCTGAGAGATGGGCAGCCGAGGCGGCACGCCGTCCACCACGCAGCCAACACCCTTGCCATGGCTCTCTCCAAACGTAGTGACGCGGAAGAGCGTGCCGTATGTGGAGCCAGAGGCCTGGGCGCTCACATCCCTTGGGGTGGGACGGGGGCCAGCTGGTTGCTGTTGTTGTTGCTGTTGCAAGCTGGGCCTTGCTGCAGCTGGAGATCCTCTACTGGAAAATCTAGAGAGGGCAGGCAGGCTCCTGCTATGCAAGCACGTTTGCATCTTGCGGGCACCACTAGAACTGCAACTGGAACTAGAAACACTCTTGTTGGAACCAAATTGAATTGCACGTATATTAATTTGAGGGAGGGGGGCGCTACAGATGATCAGATGGTTTTGCCGGAGTGCTGGAGTCGAGTTGATGACGTCATTTGATTTGGTGACGGATATAACATCAATTTATTTAAGGCTGCATGATTTCTTACTGTAAGAAACCACTGCAGCATGTCATGTCAGCAAGTAAGCAAGATGCAGGACTTCAAATTGCAAATAGTTCACTCCTCCATCAAAGGAATATGTTTCAACCTATCATGGCTGCAAATAGTTGGCCTTTCCTGTCCTAGATCAAGAAAGTTGAATTTGACCACCTGGAGATTGACAAGTCCCGTAGCAACTAACCCCATCGTGTAGGCAAAATTTCAACCAGCTCAGAATATAAACTGGTAATATGCTCATTACCTATAGGCAATTAGTCTGGGCCTCGCATGCCATGGCCACTTGGCCAAGTGATCACTCATAACTTCATGAGGATGTCATGCCACATAGCTGGTATTGAAGATGTGGTTTTTACGTCCAGAGGCTAGGTGACTCTAGCGCCAAAGACAGCTGCTACTCCTTGAGCAGCTCGACTCACACTCCAGCTACTGCTCTTGCTAGCTGATTTCCTGGCTGGAACCTGACAAACACGATATATTACCACACTTTGGGCTGCCACACCATTCCCCTCCCTAAGGGCTGATGGCCTTAGACGGACATACCCACAGGGGCGTTCTCTTCAAAGAATGGGTGATGAGTACAAACAAAATTGATACCGGAAACAGGAAATCTTCAATACTGGCTTTGCTAGTCTTTCAGCCCTCATGAATATCAGGTCCAACTACCAATTGCCAAACTGAAGGTCTTGACAGCAATGTAGCAACGGCACCAACCTCGCGTGACAAGGATGTTTTCCCTTTTTGAAGCATGGCCAATTTAATTCTTCACTCATTCTTCTCGTTCTCATTCTGTCCAACTCAATCTGTCCAGCTCATTCTGTCCAGTATGCCTACAAACTTGCTAGCACCAGACGCGCTCTTGAGAAGGCTTCTACCAATTTTTGTCTCCAACATTAGGCACGTTGCATTGCTTGTAACCCTTCTGATCCCCACCCACCTCTTTCTTAATCATTTGTCCTTGGTGGAGGGAACGCACGGTGTTAAGGGCATGTGTTACCATAAGGCGGTGGATGATTCTAATTACAAGGGGGCGAACATAGTTCGATCATCTTGATATCACCGCTTTTTTTCTCGTTGCTGGACCTGTCTTCTTTCTCTGCCTGCCGTGCTTCTCTCAGTCTGAACTTCGTGGTGGGGAGGTCATACAGTCTGTGCACCAATGTGGCCCCCTTTTCTTAATTGATGTGGGGAGCGTTTCAATGCCTACGTAGTTTTTCTTTTCTTTCTTAGGGACTTCTATACTGTGCTCCAAGCGTCTCTCATTTTGGCAGGCATCCACACCAATAAGCATGAGCCATATCTGCCTTTGATGAGGGCTTTGACACAGGAGGAAAGGTCGGCAAGGAAAGAGAAAAAGGAAAAGAGAAAAATTAAATAGGCAGCGAGAACACTCTCTATATCAAATAGGGAAAAGGAGACATATTGACTTAATGAGCCATGAGCCTCCCTTACCAGAAGTTGAGAGGGGAATCAATGTGGATTGGGTGGGTTTCTGGCAGCACGCTGCTCCAGGGCACCAGTGTTATGATGAGTGCTTTTATTTTCAACGGCATGTCCGGTAGAGGTAAGTTTGTGCACGAATTGTACAGAATGGGCATGGAGTTTTTTTGCAGGTGTTTCAGATCTCTGTGAGTCAATCCCTAATTTTTTGAATTGATCAAGGGTATGGGCAGTGTAGATAGTCCCACCCACACCCAGGAGGATTGTGTTGATAGTGATCTCTGCACCTTGGAGTTGTTTGCACAGTTCAGTTGTTGCTGTGAGACTTCTAGCTGGGCACCAGGCCTCGTTTTTTCGTAGTATTTGATTTCTAGCTGTCACGTCAAATCATGGTTGTTGCTGAATCATGGTTATTTGGGTTAGTTATTTGGTTGGAGGTTATTATTGCTGGAAGGCTGCATTGTACCTTGTTTTAGTGAACTCTCTCTGTTTCTGGATTTGATAAGAGACGTGCTCAAAACCCTTTTGTAAAGTGCCCGGGGTAGAGAAGATGACAGCGTAAACAAGCAGTCCTTGGGGAGGGACCTTGTTGGCGGAAGGCAGCTGGCAACCAGTGTACGTATCGTGTGTGTTTGAGCATCAGAACAGAGCAAGTAGAAGGAAGCATTGAACTAGCATTGCAAGAAAGAGAAGGGAAGAGGGTAGAGCTCAGTACACTCGCATCTCAATCCATCAGTTTCGAGTGAACTTGTCCTTTGGCGCATGGCTTTAGGCGACTCTGGACGTTAAGCACAACATTCTCTAAAACCATTTTCCTTGTGCGTGCGTGTGTGCGCGCAGTTTTCAGCAAGCTTGAGCAGAAAAAGTCGGCGCCAGCTGGCAGGCTTGTGCTCTTTTGAGTCAGACGGAATCTTCTGTGTCTGACTCCGACACCAGGGAGTGATCCCTTACGACAGTGGATAATCTTGTGTTTGATGTCGATTTGAGCTTATTTTTGCTCCAGTGACGATCCTGAGCTCTGAAATGTTGCTCTAAGTGAAGGTCTGTGCCACCCATCAGCCACGCTCTGGACTGATCACCCAAGCCACGTTGGTAGGGATTAGATAAATTTGCTGCAACTCTGCTTTGCACATCTTTGACTGGCACAAGCACTCAACAGAGTGCAGACCATTGAAGAATAATTGGTGCTTGCATGCAAGAAGCCAAGCAGCTTACACACACATAAGTCAAGTGTGCAAGCATCAATAGTTGTCGTGGGCTCGCCACATTAGTTGCCGTCGTGGGTTACCGCATCATTAATTGTCGTGGGCTAGCCACATCAGTAGCCGTCGTGGGTTGGCCACATTAGAAGTCGTGGGTCAACCACCTAAGTTATCAGCACAATTGTACTTGCAAGTTGAGTGATCACACAAGGGACAGTCTTAGCGGCCGTATCTGACGCCCCTGAGCGCCTGCTCCTTGCGTGAGTCACTTGAGGAAAGGACAGCAGCTTACCACGGATAGTGTGCTCAATCATCTTGGTGCACAGGATCTCATGTCCAACATTGTCAACGAAATGCTGGATGCGGCAGAGCCGGAACTGGAAGTTCCCCCGGCTAAAGACCAGGCCATGCATGCAGCGCCTCCCAAGTGCAAGCTGCGTGACCCCATGTGCGAGGAGACTCGCGTGCGCTTCCGGCAGCTCTACCCGGATCATGCAAGGTGCAGGTCCGATCGGCACGCAGATCTCACCAAGGTCAGGCATTGCAACCAGGACTGTTACAGCCAGAGCTGGCGGCTGCAATACGAGCCAACGCCTGAGTACCGGCAGATGGACGCTCGCCGTGCATACCGAGCTCAGCAGCGCAGGCCCAGATCGCAGGCCATGAATGGCATGGACAAGCAGCGTGATGCCCTTCGCCAGGAGCAGCAGGAGATCACCCAGGGCAAACGCCGCCTGCGGCAGCTTGAGGAGGAGGCAAAACAGGCTGCACAGCAGCAAGAGGCTGCACAGCAGCAACAGGCTGCTAAGCGTGCTCGGCTTGGGCCCGCACAGCCGGCAGCAGCTGAGTACCTGCCCCTGGCTGCTGCAACACCAGAGGAGCCTGTACCTTTGATGCGCGGAGAGGTACCTGCATTCCATGCATACGGGACTGGCAACATCTTCCACATCCACGTGCACCAAGCGCCACAGACCCACGCCTACACATTCCCTGCGGCTGCCAACATGAGCGCTATTGGTTGGTCTGGTGGTGCTGGAGCTTTAGGCATGTAAGGTGCTATGCATTTCTTGATTGAGCAGAACCTGCTTATTGTTGGAGAACTTGTCTGCCTGCTGTTAACTTACTTGCAGATTTGCCTCATGCTTGTAGCTAGAACATTTGGACATGCTCTTTGCTTGAATCAGTAAAAAAAAAAACTTAGAAAGGCAGCGATGCCGCAAAAAAAAATGGGAATCTGCTTCTGCTTTGGAAAGAGTGTGCATGTATTTTGTGCGTGTGGAAGCCAGCTGCCTGCCAGCAGCGTCCCTAACCAGGGATTTATTTAATGATTGGAAGATTGAACTCAGGAGCTCCCGCATTGTAGGGAATACAAGAGATCAGCAGCCTGAACCTGAGGTTAATACACCTGCAGAACATTTAGTACGCGTGCCAGCTCAAGCACGAAATCAGGACCAAAGTGAAGACCAGGACCCTGCAGTGAACCTGGAACAAGCATTTAGGAGTGCTGTATCTAGAAGGGCATCTTCTGACTCAGAGGCAGCACTGAGGGCACCTAGTACGCTGCCCGCACCCCGCTTGCATAGCAACCCGTTGGCAAGTGAAGGACAGGTCAACATGGTGCAAATTCCTCCTCCGCCTGAATTTCATGGTGAGTCAAAGATAACCTGCAAGAATTCCTGCATGACCTGGATGCTTGGTACTTCAGCGCAAAGAGTACCAGCAACCTGACCCCAGGCAAGTTGTTTGAGCTCATAGCTAGGAGGGCTTTTCCCTTTGGATCTTCAGCCCTGGCCTGGTTTAAAACAAGCAGGGATGACATTGTGGCAAGGGCCACTAGGGCTGAGCAGGAGGGGGATGAGGATGCCTTGCTTACCCACTTGATGCATGCCCTGAAGCAAGAGTATGATCACATCAGGGGTGACCCTGAGCAGCAGCTCTACAGCATGGAGCTGAAGTCAGGTGAGGATGCAATGGGCTTTGCACTCCGCTTTCAGCGGCTAGCCCTGGAAGCAGAGGTAAGGGATGACAAGGCTGCGAGGCGGCTTGTGAAAGCGGTGAGGAAGCATGCGCCGAAGCTATCCAACCAGCTGGTAGCTCTGCAGATGCAAGGCAACAGCACCTTGGATGCTGCAGTGAAATTTGCTAACACATACAGCAAACACGAGGTCCGCATGGGGCAGGATGGCCCGTCTAGTGCTACAGGTGCGTCAGCTTCCCCTCATCAAGAACGTGCATCCAAAGTTGTGCACGTAGATCGTGCATGTCCTGTTGCTGGACACACTGGGCATTCAATGCATGAGTGCCGAGCGCTGCAGAAGCACGTTGCCCAGCTCGGCCAGCACAAGCTGCAACGCAGACCACCTGCACACGTGCACGTCACACAATCTGCACCAGATCATGTGATGCAGGAAATGCGTGCCTTGAGGGAGCAGTTGGATCACCTGCAAGTGCATGCTACGCATGCTGCTGCACCCAACCATTTGCACTATGGCAACTTGCACAGTAGACAGGATGTGCGTCCGCAGCCGCATCACCCAAGACAGCAGGCCACTGCATTTGCACCACTGCAGGCACACGTGTACAACACACACCTGCCGCTGCAGAGCCCAGCATGGGCAATTTATCCTCCACCACGCGCAGGTCATGCAGGCCCAGGTTATGCGGGCCCAGCCATCAATCGCCCTGCTTGCCCTGAATGTGGTCGCAACCATCCCTCCTATGCAGTATGCTACGGTCGCAATTACGAGCGATCTCCGCACGCTACAGGACAGACCAACCGCCAGGTGGCTCCACAAGCACATGTCACCACAACGCATGCACCAGAGTTTGCATCCAATGCAGACCTGCACTGGCCTCCACCGATGAGCATGATGACGGTGGGAGTTGGTAGTGCACATGTGAGCGCTGCAGGTGAAGAGGCACTGGTGTCTGCAACCGCGCCTGTGCCCTTTGAAGCATCAAGCTCAGGTGCGGACTTGGGTGCGAGGAGAAGGGGGGTGCAGCAACCTGATCACAGGCCTGAGCAAGGGAGCGCACCAATGCAGCTCGCTGCAAACGCAACTGTGACATTGCCCATAGGAGATTTAGATGAGGATGCATTGCTGCGCCTACGCAGGAATAACCCCAAGGCCTCTATTACAGTGCCCCTGAGTAGCAAGACAGCTGCAGGTTTTCTAGCCCGCACGCCAATCCTAGAGAATGATGCGCGTCCAATGAGTGCTGTCTCCCTCATGCCCTCTACAACAAGCCAAGCTGAGCCGCAGGTGCAATATTCCCAGAGCCCCGGTGAAGCTGAACGCGATGCGTACCTAGCTGAAACAGCCAGCCTGTACCGCCTCAAGGAGGGCTTCAACATCAACTATAAAGGGGAGTGCAAGGCTGGGTTCAGTAAGGTGCTGTATGACACCTGTTCGGAGGTAGGCCTGCTATCACAAGGTTATGCAGACGCTCAAGGCATCAAATACCATGCTTGAAATCTGCAAATTACCACATCCTTGGGTGGCACAGGTTCGGTGGTTGGAATAGTTGATGCCCCATTATTTGCCGTGCTCAACAAAGACAGCAGTGTAGAGTGTAAGACATTCAGCTCTGCGGCCACCAAGTTCTTAGTGGTAAAAGACGTGGACCACATATATGATGTGCTCATCTCAACGCACTGTGCTAGGGATTGGGGTGCCTATGCAGACCCTGTCACGTGCATGCTTCATTACCGCCCGTACCTGCTCAAAGGAGACCTGCAAACCATGGCATCTGTACCTCTCATTGCAACTTCAGCAAGGTCATGGGAGAAGTTGATGGCAGCAGGGGTGTTTGTGTGTGGGGTCACAACATGTGCATCCATGTACACTGAGCACCAGCCACACGAGGCGGGTAACAATGGGAGCAAGCCATCACAGGCACATACATCGGCTAAGCCCCCACAGTCTGCGACTGCTGGTAAAACGCAGGGTGCACGCAGCGCCTCTCAGAAAACTACAACCAGCACCAACAAGAGGAAAGGGGCTCGATACCTCCGAGCACCAGATCTGCCGTCACGCTCGCAAACCAGGAAACACGCTCTCCACCCTCCGTATGACGCGTGCACCAGCCCTGCACCCATGTTGTGCATCAGCCATTTGAACTGGGTGAGTCTACTGCTCTTATTATTTCTCGGGGGTGGAGTGCAGGACATGAGTGGCATGAGGCCGCAACCACTGCCGCAGAGGGGACGGCATCAGAAATTGCACTACACACCTGGGGTGTGGAAGTTTGAAAAGGTTCCTGCTCAAACAACCCTCAAACTCAAGTCTTTGGTGACCGGCATAGGGGTGACACAGCCTGAGGGCAACATAACTGTGCCCATTACTGAGCACATGGAGAAAGACCCAGATCTGGGGGTCATCTGGGGGAACCATCCAGCAGCTGGTCATAACATACGGGAGCAGTTGAAGAAGTGGTGACCTCACAGAAGAATGAGTCCTTTGCCTATTCAGTTAATGACTTAGGCACATACACGGGCGAAGTTGGGGATTTCAGCATATCCTTGCATCATGACCAACCCATCATGAGTGCCAGGAGAAAAAGATCAATCTTAGAGCAGCAGATACAGGATAACAAATGTGCTGAATTGCGAGAGGCTGGCCTCATCACTCCTTCTCCTCCAGGCACGAAATATGCCAGTGAGTGTGTGTTACCAGTGAAAAAGGATGCTGAAGGGAATTATACTGACAGACGCTTCTGTGTTGACTTTCGAGAAATAAATGCAGCCACAGAAGCAGACAAGTACGGCATACATAGGCCTGATGAAATTTTCCGGGATATATCAGGCCACAAATATTTCTCTAAAATGGATCTGAGATCTGGTTTCCACCAGATCAAAGTTGCATTACAGGACCAAGCCAAAACTTCCTTCTGGTGGAATAACCAACTTTGGATGTACACGCGCATGCCCTTTGGAGCGCGAAACGCAACTACTCACTTTCAGCGTGTGGTGGATACTGAAATCTCAAAGGCTGGACTGACAAGTAATGTGTCATCATTTGTAGATGACATCTTAATTTACAGCAAGACTGCAGAGGAACATGTTCAGCTTCTCAAGAGGACATTGAAAATGTTAGCAGGGTGCGGCCTGAAAGCACATCCGGACAAGACAGTGATCTGTGCTGCTACAGTTGAGTTCCTAGGCCACAATGTCAGTGCAGAAGGGCTCACGCCCAAAGTGTTACTTGGCATTGGGAAGCTGACCAGCAAACTGCCTTTTAAACGTTGAAAAATGAAGTTTGCACACCAGGAAAGGTGCTTCGCCACCAAGATCCAAACAAACCGCTCATTCTGCACATAGACTGGTCAAAAGAAGGCATAGGTGCTGTATTAGGGCAAATAGATGATCAGAGTAATGAGTACATGGTGGCTTGCATTTCACGCTCTCTAAACGTGCATGAGCGGAACTATTCTTCACCGCAAGGAGAAATGTTGGCTGCAGTGTGGGCTGTTAAAACATTTCATACCTATTTACACGGTACGGAGTTTATATTGGTCACAGATCATCAAGCACCCAGCTTCCTTTTGACTAACAATACACTGGTTAGCATGCTGGCACGTTGGGCCATTATTTTACAGCAATACACATTCAGAGTTGTGCATCGCCCTGGAGCACATCACCAAAATGCTGATTGCCTCAGCCGCATGCCTAGGCCATCTACAGAGGATACCTCTGGAGCCCGCTTGCACAATGAGCACCAAAATGCCTTGCGTTGTACTCTCACTGTGCAGTTAGACATTGTGCAATCATTCAGCACAAGCCAGGTGTTACATGTGTTGCACACCCTGCCCTTCAAGGCTAATATGTCTGACACTTACAGCCCTAACGAGTTGGATATGATATCCAATCCGCATGACGCTCATGAGGCACATAACCCTGTTTCTTGCTTCAGCACCTCATTTGTGCAACATCCTAAACTGTGCCTCCAAATATGCGCGTTGACAGTTGTGTGGATGCTGCATGCCAGGGGGGTGTGTTTCCAAAATTAACTGCATCATTTTTGTCATGCAACACCACCCAACTGCCACTATCTTCAAGCCAGCAAGTACAAGCGCAAGCTGCTGAAGCAGCAGAGAAGTACCAGAGTGCCTCAGGACCAGTGGACGTTTGGCTTGACACCACTACCATCAACTACATCACTCAGGGAAGTGTTCCTGAAGATTTACCTGCACATGAGAAGTGGAGAGTACAGAGGCGCTCTAAAGTTTACAAGTTTAAAGCTGGAGTCTTGCACAGATTATTAAGAACTGGAGAATCAAGAGCTGTGCCTCACCCTGCCAAGCGAGCTGACTTGATCAAGCAAGCGCATGAACAGCATGGGCATTTTGGAGTAAGGAGGACAACTGCCTTGCTGCTGCCGTATTACTGGTGGGCTGGTATGGTTCAGGATGTGAAACATTTTGTCAAACGCTGTGCACTCTGTGACAGGGTGAACACAGCATTCAATGCCTCTGCTCCGCAACTGCAACCTTTACCAGTGCAAGGTATATTTTACCGCTGGGGGGTAGACTTGGCTGGTCCTTTCAACCCCGTGTCCCAATCAGGCTACAAGTTCGTGATGATTTTGGTAGAGCATTTCACCAAATTTGTGGATGCCGTACCTATTCCAGATAAGTCGGCTGTTACAACTGCCCAAGTCTTTCTGGAAAGAGTGTTGTGTCGCTTTGGTAATTGTGCAGAAGTGGTCACTGATGGAGGCGCAGAATTTGCAGGAGAGTTTGATGAGCTGCTACAGAAGAACATGATTGACCACAGGGTTACTGCACCAAGCCATCCTCAAGCTGATGGGTTGGCAGAAAGAGCCGTGCAAACCGTTAAGAGAGCTTTGCGCAAAGTATGTGAGGCAAGCGCAACACCATCTCTGTGGGACAAATTTTTGCCATGGATCCTGCTTGGTTATAACTGCAGCACACAGGCATCCACCAAGATGTCTCCATATTATATGCTTTATGCTAGAAACCCTGTTATACCTCCAGCGCACGTGCATAGATTTTCAGAGGATTTGGACTTGCGGGATGTGCAGAATGCGTCTCGCAGTGTCATGGCTAGAGCGCAATTAGCGCAGAAGATAGGGATTATAGCAGGAGAGAATTTAAAGATTGCCCAGCACGGCGACACTTTGAGATATGCTACCATTAGGAGTGGGGGGTATTTACCGTCTATCAGGCACTTTGATGCTGGAGACTTTGTTTACCTGAAGCACAGAGTGCTAGATAGTACGCTGCAGATACCTGCCAAGAGGGGCATTTATAGGGTAAAGAAAGTGAACCTAATGGTGCTGTGCTTCTGCAAGGAAAATGTGGGAGCACGTTAACAAATAATGTCTGTAATTTGGCACCATGCCACCTGCCAGATATCGATGCTACCTTAGACCCCTCACTTGCCAGGCCTGATAAAAACTTGGCATGTGAGATCTGTGCTTTTATGGATGAGGAGGAGAAGATGCTTCTGTGTGATGGGTGTGGAACTGGATGGCACACCATGTGCTTACAGCCACCACTTGCCACGATTCCCAAGGATGAATGGCTATGTCCAAGATGTGTGCATGATGGGGTATCAATCCCCGATTTGTGGTTGGCTTGAGCACGCACACAACCTGAACCAGGCCCGATACTAAGAGGGAAGCATGTGCCCCTGTTCCGAGATGCTGCATCCCGCAGGCTTGTACCCGTGTCTGTGCTTGTACCCGTGTCTGTGCCTGTGCGCGTGCCAGTGCCTGTACCCGTGCCTGTGCCTATGCGCGTGCCACCTGGAGTGCCTGTGCCTGTGCCTGTGTGCGTGCCACCTAGTGTGCCTGTGCCTGTGCTTGTGTCACTTGGAGTGCCCGTGCTGGTGCCTGTGTTCGGGGTGCCTGTGCCTGTGCCTATGCCTATGCCTGTGCCTGGAGTGCCTGTGCCATCTGGAGTGCCTGTGCCTGTGCCTGTGCCATCTGGAGTGCCTATACCCGTGCCTAAAGTGCCTGTGCCCGTGCCTGTGCCATCTGGAGTGCCTGTGCCCATGTCTGTGCCATCTGGAGTGCCTATACCCGTGCCTAAAGTGCCTGTGCCCGTGCCTGTGCCATCTGGAGTGCCTGTACCCGTGCCTGTGCCTGTGCCTATGCCCGTGCTTGTGCCTGTGCCTGTGCTTGGAGTGCCTGTGCCATCTGGAGTGCCTGTGCCTATGCCATCTGGAGTGCCTGTGCCTGTGCCACCTAGTGTGCCTGTGCCTGTGCCATCTGGAGTGCCTGTGCCTGTGCCTGGAGTGCCTGGAGTGCCTGTGCCCATGTCTGTGCCATCTGGAGTGCCTGTGCCCGTGCCTGTGCCTGTGCCTATGCCCGTGCCCGTGCCCGTGCCTGTGCCTATGACTATGCCCGTGCCTGTGCCTGAGCCCGTGCCTGTGCCTGTGCCACCATGAGTACCTGTGCCTGTGCCTGTGCTTGGAGTGCCTGTGCCATCTGGAGTGCCTGTGCCTATGCCATCTGGAGTGCTTGTGCCTGTGCCATCTGGAGTGCCTGTGCCTGTGCCTGGAGTGCCTGGAGTGCCTGTGCCTGTGCCTGTGCCTGGAGTGCCTGTAACCGTGCCTGTGCCTGTGCCTATGCCCGTGCCTGTGCCTGTGCCTATGCCCGTGCCCGTGCCTGTGCCTGTGCCTATGCCCGTGCCCGTGCCTGTGCCTGTGCCTATGCCCGTGCCCGTGCCTGTGCCTGTGCCTGTGCCCGTGCCTGTGCCTGTGCCACCTGGAGTGCCCGTGCCTGCGCCCGTGCCCGTGCCTGTGTCTGTGCCCGGAGTGCCTGTGCCAGTGCCTGTGCCATCTGGAGTGCCTGTGCCCGTGCCCGTGCCTGGAGTGCCTGTGCCCGTGCCCGTGCCTGGAGTGCCTGTGCCTGACGTGTCTGTGCCTTAAGTGCCCGGAGTGCCATCAATAGATTGTCGACGCCTATACACTTTGTGTGCCGTGCCAACAACAGCGACAGCAGCAGTATTTCTACAGACACAACCACACATACTCGATCATCGAACATCATCATGGATGTGTCATGAGGCCAGTAGAAAATGAACGTTGATTTGCGCGATTGCCATTGTGTTTTGTTTTAGGGTCGTTGATTGTCACAAAAACATGGGTCTTGTGTTTGTGAGGAATGGTTTGGTGATCGTGTGTCGGTTGCCCACAAGGAGCGGCGAGGAGGCCGAACCATGGCCAAGCTGGGAACTGTCAGCTATCTGGGAGCTAGCAGTGGCATTAAATGTTTTGAAGCCAAGTTTGAGGATGGCAGCCACGCACGTTTCAGTTCAGCAGAAGTGTGTAATAAACTAATGCCAGTATGAACTTGAGCACGCATGGCATTGTGAATGGCTGGCGGTGTGTCCTGCACCGGGTATAAGGTAATTTAGAAGGGCATCCCGGCCCTGCCAGAGCATCTTGTCTGTTGGCGCACCATTTATGAGCAGATCACAGAGGTGGGGCCTGAAGCTTCAGGCTAGGTGGGCGTCTTTTAGTCAGGTTTTGCGCCCATCGTTCATCTCTCTGCTCTTTGCAGTTTTGTCAATTGGCTGCATGCAGACCTTAATGTTGAGGCTGCCTTGGCTGCATGGATTGGATTTTCTTTTGTTGTCCTTGATCCTTGCGGATCTTGGAATTGTCAGCGGGGTTTTGGGGTTTCCTTTCACTTATGAATCTTGCCTGCGTTGCGCATGCGCTTCTCTTTGACAAGAATCAGGGGGGTAGTGATATGCCTAGGTGAACAACCAGCCTGTACCGCCTCAAGGAGGGCTTCAACATCAACTATAAAGGGGGGTAGTGATATGCCTAGGTGAAACAATAAGACGTGAATGACGCTGATCTTGCATGACATATCAAGTGAATTTGACGGGCTGGAGTTGTGGTACTCCCCATACTGTGCAGTACTCGGTGTGAGGGTGGAGTGGGTGGTCTGTTTGGGCTAGTTGGGTGAGGAGTGACCAAGATAGCATCAGGGCGGCTGGAGTTGCGTCTGGTTGATTAGGAATCGTGGGTTTGAAGAGGTAGGAAGGCACAGCACGATTAGAGACTCGCTCAGGGACTTGCAGGTTGTGCTGGGCCAAACGGTTTTTGTTACCCACAAGATAAAAAAGGAAAAAGGAAAAATCAAATAGGCAGCGAGAACACTCCCTACATTAAACAGGGAAAAGGAGACATATTGACTCAATGAGCCGTGAGTCTCCCTTACCAGAGGGTAAAAGGAAAGCAAGTATACTATAACCTAGGTAGGTGGGTTTCTGGCGACACGCGGCCCCAGGGCACCAGAATTGCAACGAGTGTTTTTGTTTTCAATGGCATGCCTGATTGAGGTAAGTTTGTGTGCATTTAGAATGGGCAGAGCTTCCGTGCAACTTTGGTGAATTTTTGCGGGTCTATCTCCAGTCTTTCAAACTGATTCAGGGTATGGACAGTTTAGATACGACCACCACACCCAGAAAATTGCGTGGGGAGTGATCTTGGCACCTTGAAATTGTTTGCACAGTTCAGTATGTTGTTGCTGTGAAGCTTTGAGCTGGGAACCAGGCCTCAAATCTTCACAGTATTTGATAAGCATGGCCATGTAATAAGCATGGCTTGTCATGGCGAGAGTCTGCTGCAACGAGAGTGTGCTGCAAGTTAGTTGAGTTAGTTGGACAGTTGATACTTGTACCAGTGATTGAGCAGCTGTGGCTGCGTTTAGAGAAGAGAAAATATTGATGCTGTGGCATACAGCATTTAGCAGATTCACTGGGGCACCTGGTCATGGGATGTTAAGACACTGTTATGGCTGCGTCACTTTCTCAGTCTGACAGGATTAGTCGGTAGATAAGCTAAGCTAGATAAGCTGGGCATGGCTAGGTAGATAAACATGGCTATGTAGATAAGCCTGTCTAGGTAGATAATCATGGCTAAGTCCTCTGAGCATGTTACTGACCCATTCATGGCATCTGCCTATCAGATTCGGCAGTTTATGTGCGAGCATGCATTGAGGGACAGGCTGCACCACTCTAGTTGGGAAAAAAACTGGTCCCAGCTGGCATGTTATCAAGCCAGGTGTGGGGCACAGAGTATGTTAAGGAAGGCCAGGAATTTTAAGTGAATTGCAAGTGCGCCACATGAGTCTCTTAAAGGACACATTAGGTGTAAAGTGTGCAACCACAAACTGGGCTGTGACATGGCCATGTTACGGAACATGGCCATGGCTATGTATGCTGTGCACCAAATTTTCTGTAACAAAGCTGAACGCCATGTGAATGTTGCTGGAAGAATGATCATCAAAGCTCTTAGCAAAAGCCCTTTCAAAGTTGGGAGCAGGCTTGGTTAACACAGACATAGGAAGTGATGGTAGGTTGGCACAGCACAGCCTTCAAATCCCTGCACATGCATCGAACAGAGTTATACCCCCTTACTTGTTTCCACACATTTTTTTCTAAGAGACCTACACTCACATTAAGCTGATGCTCTACTAATTACTCCCTATCAAGCCAAACCTACTTTTCTTATCCTTCTTCTCCCTGCTCACCATGCGTTGCGCAGCAGGCATGGCACCCCACAGAGGTCCAGCGTAGCTATCTGCGTGAGACAGTCTCACCAACTGAATGCTAACCAGCAACATGTGCACTTGATTGAAATTAAGAACTGTTAGGACACGAGGCCTGGACGACAGTTGCAGGCGGCACAGCGGCAGCATGCAGATCTATGCAAGAATATTAGTGGAAAAGCTGTCACGGTGACTCTTCATAATATCCTTCTGGGTGTTAGTGGAACCTGTTATATTGAACACACCCTTATTCAATTCAATCAACTGGATTTGACCATCAACATGCCATAAAATTTGCTCACAAACTCCATGCCCATTCTGTTACGTACGCCAACAAGCTTGTTACCACTAGGTGTGCTAATGGAAACACAAATACTTCTCACAGTCAGTTCCTGAGCCGGGTGCTTTCAGTAACTCTCCAGATCCCCATTAGCATTTTCTGTCTTGTAGCTTCGTGGTGGAGGGGGCTCACGGCTCTTCTGAGCCAATGTGTCTCCTTTTCCTTAATTGATGTAGGGAGAGTTTCCTCTGCCCACGTATTTTTTTCTTTTCTAGGGTGCCACCAGTGGCTCCTCTCAGTCTGAACTTCGTGGTGGGGAGGTCATACGGTCTGTGCACCAATGTGGCCCTCTTTCCTTGTTTTGTTTTGTTTGGCTGGAGTTGTGACTAGCTTGATCAACCAGAACCTGCACGTGTCGTGAATCTGCTTGCCAACTTGGAGTGCTAGGTGCCACAGCACATCTGCTAATTGCTTTCCGCCACAGTATCTCATCCATTCAACTGTTTGCAGAATGCTCAAGCGATGTAATGCACCTGATGTCGCATGCTTACATGTGCAAATATCATGAAAGGATGGGTGGTTGCTGTTTTGAAATTTTGCACTGCATGACCAGTAGCGCCGAGAATTGAAGCACAGAGCATATTATGAACGTATCTGACATGGCCTCTTACACCATTTCCAAAGTAGTGCTGTTCTCTACTTTTCTGAACATAATGTGGAAACACGGAAAGAAAAGAAAAGAAAAACTACGCAGGCAGTGAAAACACTCCCCACATCAATTAAGGAAAAGGGGATACCTAGGGCCGAGGCACCATGTATCCCCTTCATCAAGAGAAACAAAAAGAAGTCAATGGGGATCAGGAGGGTTACTAGCACTGCTACCGGCTACTGGCAGTAGCCCGTGCCTGATCTTGGTGATGAGAGTTGAGAGAAGTCTTCTCAAGAGCGCGTCTGGTGCTAGCAAGTTTATAGGCGTACTGGACAAAATGAGCATGAGGCTTCAAAACAAGCTTCGTGGCTGAACGGAAGTGCATTTTCTGAATCTGACATTTCTTACAATCTAATGGAGTGCGAGTGGATACACTTTTGCTTGTTTGATGAAGACTAACAGTGTGTGATTCTCTTGAGCAGTTGACACTTCTGAACTGAGATGCGAAGGACTTGTTTCCTTCTCCAGTTAATAAATTTGTTAACAATTTCGGCTTGGTCTGGTTATAGACACCTTTTGCTTCAGCTGCCCTTGTAGACAGGTACAGGTGTGTAACCGTATCTTTATCCATCCTCTAAGTGCATATGCCCACTTGCCTTCTGGTGAGAGGAACTCACAACTTTTGAGCTATCATGTTTCCCTTTGATAACGTGGGAATGTGACTGCCTACACAGTTTCTTTTCTTTACAAGAGGCGGAAAAGAATAAGAATATACGCCTTGTTTTCCTTTGATTACATCGATACATATTTAAAGGAGAAGTTGCAATTCAGTCATTTTTTGATGAACAATAAAGCCACTTGCACAAATGCATGAAGAAAAATTGGGCAATGTTGGAATTCCAATAATAAATGTGTTCCTTGAAAGGAAAAAATTGGGGAGTGCGAATGAGATATACAGTTAAAATCCTTCCATCCAGCTCTATAATTAAAACTAATCACTCACCTGTTCAAACTGTTTCAAGGCATGAGTCATTGCACAGGAAAAAAAATTGAAGGCATTGCCACAAGAAGTATATTTGTTTGTGGCAAGTGGGGAAGCAGCATGAGGAATATGAAATATCCATGTCTTGATTGCGTTTCTTCCTTACGTGTACATAGTCAGCTACAGGTACAAAAGCATACACACTCACTAAAAGGGTCACAAATGCAACTGTTGGTGCCATCCTGTCCTGCTTTAATTTAGGATTTTCATCCATTTGTTAACTAGCTGCTCGTAAAACTTAATTTACACCGCCGGCAATGGCAGGCAAAGACCATACCACCTTGCTGCACAGCTTCACTCCTCATGCATGCCATTAAACAAAGCAACTAGCACTACCGTAGCATAGTATGCATGCTAAGCCACGCCAAAGGTGAGCCCCTTTCCAGTCTTGTTGTACCTGCATAAGTGTGCAAGCAGGATAGTTGTGATTCCCATGAGTTTGTCCGGTAGGGGAGGTGTGCACAGGCTTTACAAAACGTAGAAGCAAGAATGCACATACAAGGACCTCCATACCATCCGCTTGATGTTCTAAGTCTGCACTTGGAACTGCTAGCATGCATGAAACAATTGTACAGTCACCAAGGGTCACAGGCTCTATAGCCATTGCTGCGTGCCTTGATCAGCATGTCATTGTCAAAGTAAAAAAAAGACCAGAAGTGCACCTACCAGATTGTATCAGCCACAGTGTAGACCACCAGGAACACGATTGAAAAGATGGAGAAGACAGTGGCAGCTGCGATCACGCCTGTTGTCCTGCCCATGTCCACCTCTGTCAAGAGGTAGGATTTCTGCAAGCACAAATGGGGCAAAATAATGAGGCACTTGAGTATCGCTTACACTGTCTGGTTCACATTACGGCATGCATGGCGGCATCCAGTCAATAAACCATGCTAGCATATTTTGCATAGCGATCTTAATCCAGATGTCAGGGAAGCTGGAACTGTAAAATGCAGTCCGACCACCACAGAAAGCCAAGACTTCAACGCCAACAGAAGCATTTAAGAAGCACACTCACTTCTTCGGTACTGGAGAAGGCACACACGGTAGAATCGCCATCCACATCAGTCAAAGCATGCACCATGATGAAGTAAGTGGCAGATGGCACCTGTTGCGAAAATTGTGCACAAGAAATTTGAATTTTTACATGCATTATGGTGTGGCAGCAAGCATACAGAGCACACACACACAAATGTCTGTGTGTCTGATATGTAAAGTCAGAGGTTTTACATATACACAGATTACCCTATCATGCATGCACCTTACCTCATCAAAGTCATCAAAGAACTTGGTCATCACCCACTCGCCGTCAGCGTTCTTGGAGTCAATGTCCACCTTCTCCACAAGCCAGGGGCAGTTCAGAGACAGCTGCACGCAAAAGAAGGGGTGCTGACTTGAGAACAGTATGCATCTACACCTCCCCCCTGTACTCCTCAAGAGCACGGCACAAGTAGACTGAGCTGCGAAATCCAGACTTGCATGCTTTTTCCCTGAGCAGCATAGATACTCCTGGAGCATTCCTCGGCAGCACCACAAAAAATTGCCACTCACAGATGGGTAAGGCTTGTTCTTCTTACGCCAGGGGCGCTCAGTGTATGCAACCTTGGAGTAGCACATGCGGGCCTCAATTTTGCTAGGGGTGGATGACTTGGTAGGTGTCCTGAGCGACAAGCATCAATGACATAGAGGCATGAGAAAAGGAGGGGGATAAACTTGCTCCACAGACCTTGTGCACTTGTATAGCAGATTTGCACAGACCGGAAGAGACAGATGACAGATTTTGCTGGCACTTGACAAAGCAGCATTCCCATATAGGCACACACTTGCAGCAAATTGAAGATAGACACTTCAATGCAACGACCCCAACAGTCCTAGTCGGCTGACCAATTGAATGTGCCATGCTTTAGCGAGCATGTTGCTTACCCTGAAGCAAGCGGGCTTTTGCATCCTCCTGCAGCTGCTGAGCAAGCCTCACCTGTTGTCCTCCGAGAAATCATCGCCCTTGATTTGGCATTGCAACCCAGCACTAGCAGAGCTGTCTGTCAGGGATGCAATGACCTGGATGACATCCGCAGAGTTGTCCTTGAGGGGTGGGGCGTTGCATGCATCCTGACTATACTCGCCCTCGCGATAGTTCTGCACAGCAATCGGAGCCATGGAACCCAGCATGAGCGCATTCCTAACGCTTAAATCGTGCGGTTGAGGGTGAACGATGCTGCGTAGCCTGTGCTCCAAAGACACACTCAGGCAAGGAGTGTACAGTCAGTGTGTGTGTATGTGTGTGTGTGTGTGTGTGTGTGTGTGTGTGAGTCCAGAGTGAAGTGCCTAGCCACCGCGAGGTAAAGAGCCCTATAAAACCTGTGGCCACACCAAGTGTGAAGTCCTGTACGTGACGGAAGACCCTAAAAAAAAGCTCACCTGGTTTGTGCAGGTGGACAGGTCCCTCACGTCTTGCAGAGGGTCGGTGATCTTGCCAGAGGGGATCTTCCCAACTCTCAGAACAATGTCAAATTGGTTTCCTGCGCCCCAGGCCACAATATCTGAATACTCTGCACGCAGCAGGCAAGCGAGGGGGCAGGATGTTAGGGACTGGTTGTGCAAGTAGGAGGGTGAAAAGGCAGATGTGATCGGAGAACTTTGGATATGGCTCCATTCTGGACCCATATTTCAGATGTCAAAAATTGCAAGCAACTGTTCCCTTCATAATCATCCACAGGTGCTCAAAAGGCAGGTGCACTGAACGTGGGTGTTCCTATCTTTGTTCAGTGCTTGGTGCGAGCTTGCAACAACTGTGATCCTCAGTGACAGTGCTGCAGGAAGCACAGCTGTGCCTGCAAGCATTATGCTGCGATTCTAAAGCTCCCCACTTACTGGTCTTCCCGTCTGTGACAGCCGCGAAGGAGGGGACCACGCACAAGGAGAGCAGGCCAGCAATGGCCAGCAAGGACAAGCGCGCCATGGGGTGCAAGCTTACTTAATGTGCTTGCCTTGCAAACCAGGCCTTGAGAGAGAGTGCAGGAGTGGTGCGTTCGGCGCTGGTGTGTTAATATGTTGTGAACCCTTTGACGAGGGCGATGGGCTTTGTACTGGTGCACCCTTCCGTGTGCGAGGGGGCCCGGTGTGACCGCCTCTGACTGAGGGACCCCTTTCGAGGTCAACGCACCCACACGTGCCCCGCGTTCGTTGAGACAGCCTGCCCTTGGGCCAGCACATGTCAGTCCATTAAATCAATGATTGATAACAATCATAAGCACGTCCACATACCTTGCGTGCTCGGAGCAAAGTGGCATTCAACCCTCCGTATCAACCCCTCCCCAAAAACCAATTAAAGCATTCTTCCTAGAAACCACCTGCACATTTGTGAGCAATGGGTACTTATTTTTGTTGTAAGAACAACTGAGGCCGTGGGGGCTGATAACCATGAGCACACACAGCAGAGCGCAGTGATACTGGAGTCGTACGAGTGGCAGGTGGATTCAGAAAAGAAGCCCCTGACCATGGCACTCCCGTGTTGCATGTAGGTGTCATGAACGGCAGGAATGACTCCGCATGCAAGCAGCAGCCGTAGGGGGGAAGTGGGGGAAGTCCTTAGTTAAGGAGGGTGCGCTGCATGCTGTTTGGTCAAACACACCAAAGGCGCAGGCCCAATTGGGCCCAAGCGGTAGCCTACCGCCGGTAGGACCCCATCCTCAGATTGTGGTGCAAAGAATGCTGACAGTTGCACGAACCTGCCTGGGCTGGTTGACTGCTGGTCGAACACCTGATTAGCACACATTCCATAATGTGCTTGTCCACGTAACTGCATGCAAGGCCAGACCTGGCCAAAGAGCAGGGTACAAGCTTGAAGTTTCTGGACAGGACTCGTAAGGAGCAAAGCCTGTATATGAGCATTCTTCTGCTGCACGTTTGCATCTGAGTGAATGTGAGTGTCATGAACAATGTTTTAGGGAAAAGGAATTTGGAGCTAGTGGCCACTGGCAGCAAAGGTGTTGGAGAGGTGATGAACACTGAATTTGGCTCCTCATTAGGCGTTTAACTACGCCCCTGACCATGAAGGGACTGGGTGTTGCTTGCACCCACAAGCCTCATCTATTTTGGCCACCACATGCTTAGGCCGTCAAGCTTTGCATGTTCCAGCATCTGATGACGCTGTTAGCCTTTTGAGCATATACTGTTGCCAACCAACTCGGTTTTTTTCGCGATTTGCATCATCTTTTCTCACGGATGTGGTCTTTGTCAGGAGCTTGCGTTAAAAAAGTTGCAACAAGTCTTGTCTCTGCCTGAAAGCACGAGAGAAGAGAGGCATGAGAACCATGCAAGGGGCTGTGTTTCCTCCAGAGGGTGTTATTTGAGTCAGAATGGCAACGTTGTCATGCAATTTCCAGCCCAAACGCTACTACCAGGTTGCAGTAATTTTTCTTGTTGTTTCATAAGCTTTGTAGGATGGATTGCATTAGCTCCAGCCAGACTTTCATGTTTGTGTACTCCAAACAGATTGGAAATGAAGGTGCTGCCAGCACTGAACTGTACCCCCAAAATCGGCGCTGGCAGAGGGACACCTGCAGGCCAAAGCACACTGCTTTTCCTTCATGAGACAGGAAAGACTGGGTCCAAAGTTGTGGAGGGTGGCCAGTTCTGCCCCCACTCACAGCCATGGGACCCTCACGCTTTTCTGACGAGCTTTTACTTGACACACATTATTTATTCGAGCTTGCACAATCCTATCCCTGAATGTCGCAGACATGGATTCTTGAAGAATACACTCACTGGACAGCATTTTCAGTGATGATGAACTGAAGCGTGTATGCATGCAAGAACTGCAGGCAAGTGCATGTTCAAGCTAGCATACTTGCAAACAGACGAAGTGGTACAAGGGATGGAAGGCCGGCCAGAGCATAGGCACATACACTTTGGATCAATGGCATTGCCGCATGGCCTGGCCATTCATGCACGTACCATCATTTGCCAGATGGCATTTCTGGGATGTGAGAACTGTCAGGACAAACACTTGGACTGGCCAATCCAGTTCTCAGAAGCAGCGTGTATTGCTCCAGAGCGCCAGCTGAAGCATAAGCAGCAGCTTGGAGCGCGCACCAGTGGTTGTTGGCATAGCTGATTCATGCATAAGTGCATGCCAGGGTGTCCGCAGGGCGACTACCACACTTTGAATTCAACGTATTGATGCAGCTGAGCCAGCTTGATTAATGACACAGCATTCACATTATGTTGCACAACACACACAGGCTAAGCAGAGCCAAATCAAGCGTGCTGTGTGCTGTGTGCGATTATTGTGCGGGGAAGCTCTTTTTGAAAAGTCTGTTCCTTTCTGGGGCGTTGGTCAACGAGGTGCCCGTAGCTACCAAGCTCCCTCGCTCCTCACGCTGCCTGCAAGCATCAAAATTAAATTTACACTAGCTGTACTGCTATGGAAGAAGCAAGCAAAGAGGGCCATCTGTCGCAAAGGAGGCCACGTGGCGATTGCTGGCTTTTACTCACTTGTGTCCCCTCGCCGCGAGGGGTTGCCCCTCCAAAGGGGCACCCCGGATAAAAAGCGACCAGTATGCTGCCATACACTTCCAAATTTTGTTCAGTTGCACTTGTGCCACCTTGAGCTGACCTGGGCAGTGCACTTGCACGGAGAAGACAGACAACATCCACTCCGCCATGGCCACATCGGCCAAAGAGTCCCTGGAGGTGCCCCTCAACGCAGCCACCGCTGGCTTCGGTGCGGGCATGCCGGGTTACGACAGGGAAAAGTGGTGAGTGATATATGTTTTTGGAGCACTGCACAAGGACTGCAGCGCTGCTTGCGCAGTGCAAGCAGAGTGCTAGCAGGGGAAGGCAATTGAGCACAGTTGCTACCCTCCCCCTCAGCACAGAACCATGCTCCTTCGAAAGGCGCCCTCCCCCTGTACTCCTGACTACCCTTCACACAACACACACACACACACACACACACACACACACACGCACACGCACGCACACACACATGCACACATTGCCGACTTTCCTGCCTTGGTGCAATGTTGCCCTGGCCACAGGGGCTTTGACCTGGATGGAGAGAACAAGGCCAAGGCGCTCCTGATGTGGAAGCTGCAGTCTCCCCATGTCCGCGCTTTTCATGTAAGTCAGGCTACAAATAACTTTGTGATTAATTTTCAACAAACTGTGATCCTGGGGCAGTGGTATGCAAGCATCCAAAAAAGATCAACCAGATCACTAACTTCAAACAAAAAAGAAGCCACCGCCACAGTGTGCTCCTAGCGATGAGGTTGCGTTCCCGGTATTAGGAGCGGAGCTGCAATATATGAAGCAAGCGCCCTTCCTTTTTGTGAAATGGATGGCAATCCTATTGGATGGAAAGCATGTATGTAAGGCGCACAGCAACCCTCCGGGGGATGGGCCAGGCCATCCCTGACTAACTAGAAATCAATGCAATCTGGAGTACTGGTAAGCAACATTTCCACATTGCAGACACTGTCTCTGCTGCCCCTCTTCTCCTTCTGCCCTTGCAGTTGTCGTGGATGTCCTTCTTTTCCAGCTTCGTGGCCGCCTTTGCGATGGCTGCGCTTGTGCCTGTAGTTAGGCAGAACCTGGACTTGACCAAGGCAGACCTGGGTGCCTCTGGTGGGTGAAGTCTCTGCCAGGCTTGCAAGCTCAGGAGCTTATGCCTGCAAAAGAATAAGCCAGGGAGCTGCTGCAGCCAGCCAGGCATGCCGATCACGTATAACAATCAGTTGGTTTGAGAGCACACCTCTAGTCATCTCACTAGTACAATTCCTCGATCTCTGTAATGATTACATACCTGGCAAACCTATAGGATTCCAGTCTTTTTTTGGAGGCAGTCTTTGATAGAAATTGGTAACAGCCCTGGCTGCTTGCTTGTGCATACATGCTTGCTTGCTTTGCCAGAACATCCATGGCATGATCTAGCTGTGGACCCGTGAGATTTCCTGTGCTGCATCTTCACAGGTATCACGACTGTGGTGGGAGCCATCGGAGCACGTGTGGTCATTGGTGCTGTCTGTGACACTGTTGGCCCACGCATGGCCACCTCGGGCGTGCTGCTGCTCATCGCCCCATGCGTGTTCTGTGCATCCCTGATTGTGGACCGAGGAGGCATCATTGCTGTGCGCTTCTTCATCGGCGTCGGCCTGTGCATTTTTGTCTGCAACCAGTTCTGGGCTGGCACTATGTTCAGCCCCAACTGTGTGGGCACCGTGAACGCCACCTGCGGAGGCTGGGGCAACCTGGGCGGTGAGTCGTTGCTGGAGAGATGACCTGAGCGTCAATGGAGAGAGCTAAGGCTGAATGGATGGGCATGCGCATGTGCGGCTTCCTTGTTTGTATGCTGCCCCATGAACCAGCTGCTGATCTGCTTCGCACAAAAATCTGATGCGGATTGAAGGCGCGTGTGTGATATTGCAAGAAGTAAAAAAGCATCCTTGACTTGACCTCGACCTGCCCCTCCTCATCATGCCACAGGTGGTGTTACCCAGCTCATCATGCCCCTAATTTACACCGGCATCAAGCAGAGCGGCGTGCCTGGCTTCACTGCTTGGAGGTGGTCCTTCATGGTCCCTGGTGCCATGTTCCTGGTGCTCGCTTTTGGCTGCCTGTGCTTCTCTCAAGACGCCCCCAATGGCAGCTACCGTGACATCCGCAAAGCCAGGACAGTGCAAGTGGACGGCAAGAAGACCTTCCTTGCTGGCATCAGGAACTACAGGTGAGATTGGGGACAGCTTTAACAGAGTGCTCCTATTATCACGTGGATGCAAGTTTGTGTCACAGCGGCAGTCCAGCTGTGCTATTAGTGTGCCTCTTTTTTGCAGGGATCAGCTCCTTTTTGTTGTGTTTTTGCTGTTTCCTTTTGGGCGCAACATTTCACAGGTTTTTGTTGTGCAGGACTAACCTCTAAATGCTCTATAGGTCAGCAATGGCTTTCTTGTGTGTTCAGCTCCACCCTGCTTGCCCACTGTTTCAAGTCATTGTTAAACGTTTGTTTCAAACAACTGTTTTGAACCCACTTGCGAGTTCAGGACCTGGGTGCTCACCCTGAATTATGGTTACTGCTTTGGCGTGGAGCTCACCATCAACAACATCATCGTGGCTTACATGTTTGACCAGGTGTGTCCTGATCGCAGCCCTTCATTCCTTGACAGCTCCCAACGTGTAAAAGCTGGCTGCCTTGTGTCATGGCTTATTTAAGTTGTAAAGCAGCAAATATCTGCAAGACAAGCTGGTATACCATTGTTGACTGCTTTGGACTCAGAACTGCACACGTTGTCCATCTGTGTGCAGTTCGGCCTGAGCATTGAGATTGCGGGCATTGTGGGAGCCGTGTTTGGCCTCATGAACATCTTCTGCCGCTCCATGGGCGGCATTGCGTCCGACGTGGCTGGCAAGTACTTCGGCATGCGCGGGCGTCTGTGGACCTACTTCTGCCTGCAGGTGTGCGAGGGGCTCTCCTCACTTTTTACAGCCCTGCTGCATGCTGCTCAATTGCCTAAACAGGTCATCTGGTGCACTTCAATGAGCAAAAATGCGCATGCTCTGCTCCCCTGTTCCTTTGTTTCGTACCTCTGGCATATGAAGATGGGGTGCTTGTTCTTAGATTGTCAGACACTTCTGTTGAGACATCTCATTCACACTGTGGTATGGCGCATCCTGGCACCAGGTTTGACACTGTATTGGGCTTTCCTCCTTCCCTGCTGTAGCTGCTGGTGGGCGTCTTTTCGATCGTCCTGGGCACTGTGGACGAGACTCTAGGAGGCACCATTGCAGTCATGATCATCTTCTCCGCGTTCGTACAGGTATGCAGGCTGCAGGATCTGATTTTCTGCGCTTATTTCAACTCATCCTCTTGTAGAATGAAAGAAATGGCCTTTCTGGCAGCATGCATAATTGGAAAAAATTGGATGCAATTCAAGTAGGCTGACCTGTCTGATGCACTCATTGAGTCTTTATCACACACACAGAGTGCTGAGGGTGCCTGCTACGGCGTCGTGCCTTTTGTGTCCCGCCGATCATATGGAGTAGTGGCTGGGTTGGTGGGCGCTGGAGGCAACACTGGGTCGGCTGTCACCCAAGCCCTCTTCTTTGCTGACAATGAGGGTCTGAAGTGAGTGTGGAAGGTGATGCAGCTGACTTGGTTGTGAAGCAACCCTGGTAGACACTGAGTGAAATGCAAAAACCAACTAACTCTGGGCATGCATTGAATCAAGCAATTCGAGGAGGCTGCACTGCACTTGCCTTTGTGTGCAACTCTCATTCCTGGCTCCCTTGCTGTTCCTCTGCCTCCTTGACATGTGCCTCTTTCACTGCTTCCTCACTCGTTCCCTCCTGCCCCTGCTACTACCTGCAGGATGACCACCCAAGAAGGTCTGCAGTGGATGGGAGTGATGGTGATGGCTGTGACCTGCACCATTTCTGTGCTCCACTGGCCTGCATGGGGCGGCATGTTCACGTGAGCACAGATCTGGGTCACTTATTGTTTAGCTTGTTATTGCTTACAGCCCCCATACCAGGGTCATGGATAGGGTGCATGTGTACCTGTTTTTCAACCATTTCTTAAGGCATGGAGCATTTAAGGCTGCTTATTGCTTGGTCATCACCTGCTGGTTGACTGGCTCTTATTGCATGTATAATTGGTGGCTGTAGACATGGATGTTTTTGCAAAAACTCACTGTCCCTCCCCCCTTTCTTTCTACCTGCGTAGGCCTGCCAAGGCTGGTGCCACTGAGGAGGACTACTACCTGGCAGAGTGGGATGCTGAGGAGGTGGCTGCCAACCTGCACATCCCCTCCCTGCGCTTTGCCATGGAGAGCAGATCCATGCGCGGCAAGAAGTTATTAGAGACGTACTTGGCCAAGGAGGAGGGGCTGGAGTGCTCCTCGCAGGATGCCAAGAAGACCATAGCTAGCATCCGTGAGGACTCAAACTGAGCGTGACCTTGGACAGCGTGTACCCATACTTGTAGAGTAGATTGCATGTCATGTTCGGAGTGGATACTCAGTTGTTAGTTCTAATACTTGCAACAATAAACTGCATCCTGGCTGCCGTACTCTGTGCATTGGCCAGCAAATTGTGAGTGAATAAGCAGCTTAGAAATGGAGGACTGTTAGCAAGTGAAAGTAGTTGATTGGCTATGTCACCATTGTAATTGGTTTCCAGGTAGTCAAAATGGCTGAAACACCATTCACCAATGTGCTCACGCTTGGCAACTGGCGATCTGCATATGAAGATTTGTGAGATGACTTTAGTGTCGTGATATGCAATGTCTTACCCCTCTTGCAAACTCAAGTTGAAGCACATGTCCTTTTTAACTGTACTGATGAACACGTTTGTTCTCTGCGCCGCAAGTATCAAGTGCTTTTTGAACCTTACTTCCAGGATATTCTTGAGATGCAACCTTTTTTACTGCATCAGGTGAGCTCTCAATTTGTTCATCAGTTCCTTCATCAGCGAAATGCAAAGCTTTTCTTTTTTGTGTCTGAGCTTATGGATTTATTTTTGGCTGGCAGAGACCAGCCACAAGCCGATCAGCCAAACGACCTGGCTGAAGGTCACCCCCCATTGTAACCATTGTAACCATTACCCCTCTTGCTGCTTTGGTACTGTTTCTGTCTGTGAACCACAAACCCAATGATGAGTGGAATGAACTTGTCTGCATTGTCAATGCACTGCTTGTGTCATCACACTGCCTGTGAGAATTTACATGTGCCTCATTAACCATCATGTTACACATTATCCAACATCCATTTTTCCTTTCATCATCAACCTTTTTTACATTGTGCTGCATCTGTTCCTCCTTCCATGAACGAATTGAATTTCATGTTTATTACTTGAAAAACTTGTTGAACCAAATTTTGGATCTCTCTCTCCCTCTCCCTCCCCTTCTCTTTGCCGCTGAAGAAAAAAAAGAATAAGTCTACAGGCTAACCAAGCCAATGAAAATGAGGCTGATACTGAAATCCCTAGAGCAGGCCCTGGCGGAAATCCATTTTTTCATTTATTTTGGTTAGCCAAGGAGGAAAAATGAGAACCCACTGCCGACGGCACGCCTACAGCTCCTGCACTCAATCCTAAAATCACCTACCTCCCCAATCTTCAAAGTGCTCTCAAGTCTTATATGCATACAAAACACAGACTTGGATATGTGACCACCTCCAAAACATGCTAGTACTCATTCTATCAGAGTTTGTTACCGCATGTAGATAAGAAAACCAGCAATGCCTTTAACATGTCATGTGTATCCACACCCATGAAGCGCACCATCTTACAATATCGCACTGGCACCCTTTATAATCAAAAACATGTGGTTCAGAGGTTACAATGGGGTTTGACCTTCAGCCAAGTAGTTTGGCAGCTCGGCCTGCTCAACTGTTCCAACTGCACAAAAAATGTCCATGAGTTTGGAAATAAAACGATAAGTGTGATTGGTTTGCTTCTGCAAGAAATGAAAAACATCCTTAGAGCTAGCTTGGGAATACAAGAAAGCGCCTGATTTGTCCAGAAAAAATTCTGTGAGAAGAGGGGAAGTCAGAAAATAGCTGTGCATAAATTCTTCAAAGAGAACGCACAGAAGCGCAAGAACAAAGGAACACAGCATGCTTTTCATCTTGGAGCCCTCCTTGGTCACACCTATCACAAGCAGATGTGTGCTCCTGCCAAAGTGATGTCTCAACTCTTAAAGTGTGAGCATGAAAACAAAAACGTGCTATGTTTCTCAGCGAGCACTTGCCCACATCAAGATGCAAATACAGAGGGTCCCAACTCATGTGTGAAACTTTGCACGCTTGTAACTTTGCGCCGGACTCTTGTTACAGGATGACAAGCAGTGCGTTGGAAAGCCTGTGGTGAGTGGAGCATTTAGCGAAACTTTTCATCTTGTATCAAGAGTCCGGTGGCGATCTATGCCAGATCACAGATTCAGCACCTATCTTCAAGGCAAATCAGGAAGCTTTGGAATCCCACCCAGGTCCAGCCAGACCACCAATTGACCCCATTTTTCTTGCAATGATGTCTGCTCTATCACTACTATACACCTGGGGGAAAGGGGGAAGGGGGGAGAGGGTTCAAAAAAAGTTTCCTCGCACTAACACATGGAGTTGGGACCCTCTGATGCAAATACCTGGGGACAGAAAAGGGCGCGCCATGAACAGACAAGGGTATCAAAGGAAGTGCCATCCAGTGATGATACTTGGCTAATTAGTTCGTGTGTTCACCATGTTCTGCCAAGGCATCAGCATTCCACACACCTCGCAGCCTTTTTCTCAGATCAACAACAAACTCCCTCATGACTATAGGCTGCCCAGACCGAACACAATGAGTAAACATATTGCACCTGTCTAAGCCTGTGCATGCAGCCAAAAGCTTTTGAGAAAGACTGCTCATTTCAACATCTGCTTGCAGTACCTTACTGAGTGTAGTGCTGTTGCTGCGCAGTAAAGCATTGTAAAATCTAACTGCTGCGCGAAACCAATAGAACTGTAAAGGTTCATGCCCACATTCACGCAGTACAGACTCTAGTGCCCCAAATGTAACATGCATATCTGCTAGCAGGGAGAGCATATGCTTTAGTCAGCTAGAGCATGGTATGCGGCCTGTCCGTCAGATGGTGCTCAGATGCGAATTGCCTAATCCGTCTACAACCAGCTAGGAAAGGGGCACACATGAACTCAGCACTGGCTTGCAGGTTGCGTTGTTTTGTGAACAGCATGCCATGGCAGTGCCCAAATATCTAAAAGAATCTGCACACGCCAAACGAGCTCCACCTAACGTGAAAACTGGCACATTATCGCCCCTTGAATTAAAGTGCACAATCTCAGACTTGGCAGCATTTATCACCAATCCTTTCCGCTGAGCATACGTATGTAGCTTATCTAACATCAGTTGGAGCTGATCAGGAAGGTTACTAGTGAGGCACAGATCGTCTGCATACAGCATGTGAGTGACTCGAACGTCCCTAGTGCCTGTAATAGCCCCTTGCACATTTTCTGCCAAGCAGTCCACGTCATTGGAGTACAAGGAAAACAACAAGGAAAACAACAAGGAAAACAACAAAAACATGTGGTTCGCTTCAAAAGGTCCACTAACCCACTTTGCCCTCTCCAGGCTCTCATCAATTAGACAGCACACCCCACATGCTTTCAGGCTGCCAAAATCATATCATCTCCACTGGAGATTTATGCTGGCAGCATAAAAACTGAGCGCCACAATGTTGCTGGAAGAATGCTCATCAAAGCTCTTAGCAAAGCCCTTGGGGGGCAGGCTTGGTTAACATGGACATAGGAAGTGATGATAGGTTGGCATAGGACAACTTTCAAATCCCTGCACATGCATCAAACAGAATAATACCCCCTTACCTCTTTCCAAGAAAATTTTCTAAGAGATCTTGACTCACCTCCAGCCGTCCTGATGCTATAAATGATTACTCCCTATAAAGCCAAACCCACTTCTTCTCCTTCTACCTCCTGCTTACACCATCATGCCTTACGCAGCAGACACAACCCCACACTGAGGGCCACAACAGCCAACCGCGTGAGGCAACCCCACCAACTGAATGTAAACCAGCGGCATGTGCACTTGATTGAAATCAAGTACTGTGAAGACACGAGGCCTGGACAACAGTTTGAAGTGGCACAGCGGCAGCATGCAGACCTCTGCAAACTCATTACTGCAAAAATTGTGACTCTCCACACCGTCCTTTTGGGTGTTGGTGGGACCTGCTACACTGAGCACACCCTTAACCAGTTTAAACAGCTGGGACTTGACCACCAACGCGCCAATAAACTTGCTTGCAAACTTCAAGCCCATTCTGTCATGTATGCCAACAAGCTTGTTACCACTAGGCGTGCTATGGAAAACAGTTATGCTTCTCACAGCCAGGTTATGGAGCCGGGTGCTTCCAGTAACCCTCCAGATCCCCATCAGGATATTCTTTTTGTAGTCTTCGTGGTGGAGGGGACTCACGGCTCTTTTGAGCCAATGTGTCTCCTTTTCCTTAATTGATGTAGGGAGAGTTTCCTCTGCCTACATAGTTTTTCTTTTCTGATGGAAAGGATGTAAAGGTTTCAAGTCTAGTTATGGTGTGAGAATGTTGAGTTGCTGCACGTCCGAGAGTGATGAAGGAATTCGTGTCAGGGCAGAATTTCAGTTCAACAAGGTGGATGTCCCTGTCCTGAGGAGGGATCTCGGAGGGATCAAGGTGAGCTTGTCTGCCTGGAATAGGGCGCACAGAGAGAGCATCAGGGCGGCTTTGGTGCCGGGCAGGGGAGCCAGTACCGTAAGGGAAAACACAGTCTGTAATAGCTCTTGAGATGTTTTCAGGGACTTGTATGCCCTGATCCAGGAGTCTCTCTTTACTGCAGCCATCCATACCAAAAAGGGATGAACCATACCGGCCTTTGCTGAGGGCTTTCACGCAGAGACTATGGGCTTCATCGTGTCTGTTGGTGTGCATCCCGCTCATTGTTGAGTTTGTACACCTGAGGAGTATGTGGTTAATGTGGTCCATATCATCGCGAGGAGGGCATCTTCCAGAACTGGAAGAAAAGTTGAAAGTGGAGGCGTGTCTCTGTGTGTACAGTGAAAGAAAAGAAAGAAAGACTACGCTTGCCAAGTCTGGCCGCGTGCATTAAGGAAAGGTCACCTGAAAGGCAGGGCCCCACCACACAGACCAAGAGGAAGAGGTGGCACAGAAGTCTACACCAGCAAGTTGGCCTCCACCATTGGACCTACGACACGACTGTCAGGCAGACCCTGTCCAGCAAGCTCATGACCCACCCCTAAGCCATAGAGCAAGCTTTCCAACATCTCAGCATGGGCCCCCCTCTTGCACAGGGGCCAACCAGGGCGGTGGGAGGTGAGCACACAGTTATGCAGACCCAAGCTGAGACACTCCACCTCTAGAGGCCTTCTCCACCGCGCCGACCTCTGGGACCACTCCTGCGCCAATGTCCTCCACCTGGCACTCGCGTACGCGCGCTGCCTGCGCCGCGAGCCAGCTCCAGAGGCCGCAACATGGAAGTGCTGTTACTCCGCTGCCAATGTGTGAGGTCTCTGCCGCTCCCGAGTATGTCCGGGCGTGTGCTTGCACAGCACACGAGGGCGTTACCAGGGGACACCGCGTGGAGGCGCCTCACAAGTCCCCCAAAGAAAGAAAGAAAATCTACGCTTGCTGTTCGGCCGCGTGCATTAAGGAAAGAGCCTCCCATTGACTCCAACCGACAGAGGGCATCTTTATCTCCACCCCGGTCACAAGGATTCGATCCGGGGACCTCCTCCTTGCTGTCGCCCTCCTCGCGTTTGACCAGGGCTCCGTAACATGACGGTGGCTGAGCTCGAACTGAGTGTGAAACAACTGCACCCACAGTTGTACAGTGTATCTGTTCTGTACTGATGAACACGTTTGTTCTCTGCGCCGCAAGTATCAAATGCTTTTTGAACCTTACTTCCAGGATATTGTTGAGATGTAACCTTTTTTACTGCATCAAGTGAGCTCTCAATTTGTTTATCAGTTCCTTCATCAGCGAAATGCAAAGCTTTTCTTTTTTATGTCTGAGCTTATGGATTTATTTTTGGCTGGCAGAGACCAGCCACAAGCCGATCAGCCAAACGACCTGGCTGAAGGTCACCCCCCATTGTAACCATTGTATCTGTTCGGTACTTCATTGTATTTATTTGATGTTTCAAAGTAATCTTTGGATTTTGCCAGAAGGAGTTGCTGATCTCCTTGTTAGCAAGTCGAGAGATTGGGTTTTGTGCTTCAGTGTTTGCAGTGGTGGTGGGTGGCATGGTAACGTTAAGTTTCTGCCATCTCTGGTAGTGGTAGCCAGAGTTGTCAGCAGAGCCAAGCTTGTGTTTCTTGTGCAACAGTTTTCTGTTTAGGTTTTTGAGGTAGTGGATTGAGAAAGTGTGGGAACGGTGCATACCATCAATTTGTGCACGAGAGGTCTTCAAAGACAGCCAATAAAAATTGTGGAAGGGGTCCCTGGCATCTGGAAGTGCAATGTCTACGGTGTTTGAGAGGGCTGCGGTGCGTGCGCCTGGCAGGCGTCAACCCCCTCATTGCCAATGATGCCAGAGTGGGATTTGACTTTGTAGAGATGAATAGGATAAGGGGAGTCTTCTAACAAATTTGATATAGCCTGGATGAGCTCTGCATGGATCCGGAGGTGATTCCTCATCCGCATAGGATTAAGAGTTTGTTTAGAATCACCACTGCCAATATAGAAGCTCACAACCCAACCTGTCAACTTGCTAACAAGGAAATCAGCAACGTTGCTGTTAAGTTAACTCCTTCTGGTCTACTCCTAAGATTACTCTTAAACAGATAAATGTAATCAAATACCGCACAGGGACAGTCTACACACAAAAGCATGCCATCAGATTCAATAGGTCTTCCACTGATGAAAGATGCCCGCTGTGTGATGATATGGACAGCATTAATCGTGTTGTCCTCAGATGTCCAAATCCAACAATGGGTGGTATGCACACCAACAGACACCATGGTAGCCTTAGCTTCTGTTTTAAAGCCCTTAGAAAAGGCAGGTTTGGCTCATCCCTTATTGGTATGGATGCCTGCCGTAATGAGAGACTCTTGAATCAGGGGATACAAGTCCCAGAAAATATCTCACGAGCCATTCCAGACTGGGTTTTTCCTAATGGTACTGGCTCCTCTGCCCGGCACCAGAGCCGCCCTGATGTTACCTTTGTGAGATCTATCCCAGGCAGACAAGCTCACCTTGATCCTTCTAAGATCCCTCCTCAAGACAGAGACATTCACCTTGTTGAACTGAAATTTTGTCCAGACACCAACCCTTTCATCACTTTAGAAACTGCAGCAACTCAACATGCTCACACTATAACCAGACTCAAAACCCGCAGCTCAAGGAATCCAAACAGGGACAACAAAGTGACTCTACACATCATCCTGATTGGTGTGGCTGGCACTATTTACAATGAGTACACAATCAAACCTCTTGTCAATTTGGGCCTATCCAAACACAAAGCAAAATCCCTAGCTTCCAAGCTGAGCTGTCATGCCATACAGAGACTAACCACTATCATTAACACCAGACATGCTCTTTGCTTACTGAGGGCTTCTGGGGGGGGGGGGGTCGCTGGGCGCGCGGAGATGGATACAAGGAGAAGGAGAGTCCGGGTGTCTTGGGGCATGGCCGACAACCCACCCGATCCTCATTAGTTCAGTCTCTTTCCCTCTCCTAGGCTAGCTGTAGCTAGTGTAGTTTTGAGGGACCTCTGGTGGGGCCCTTGCTAGCTTGCTAGTTAAGGGACCTTTCCTTAATGCACGCGGCCTGTGGCCTGCGTAGACTTTTCTTTTCTTTACTTTCTTTGTTTAGAAATTTGGGAGAGGCAGGATGCAGTATCAGAGGCAATGTCAGTTTGCCCTTTTTGGAGTGCATCCCTCCCAGAAGTTCCCTGAAAATGAAGTGCATGCCTGTTGTTAAATAATTGTTGTTAATAATAGTCGTTGATAATGTTTGGATAGCATGGCAAGTCAGGTTTGATGCTAGTGATTTAGCTGTTTGCCTGATTGAACCCAAGGTGATAAGAGGTTTAATGGTGTCATCGTTGTACATAGTGCCTGCCACACCAACTAAGATGATGTGCAAGGTCACCTTGTTGTTCCTGTTTGGGATTCTTGAGCTGCGGGATGTGTGTTTATAGTGCTGGCATGCTCAGCATTTGCAGCTTCTGGAGCTTCAGACATCAGACCGCAGCGTTTTGTTCGAAACGTTTTTTTTCAAGTCCAAGTTTATGAGTAAAGATTTTCTGGCTAGTCCTGGTTGCAGGCCTCAGTGCTTATGCCCAGCTGCCGTTATAGGGGGTTATAGCAATGCAACCTTATCTTACCTTCTCTAATCTGTGTGTGTGTGTGAGAGAGAGAGAGAGAGAATTAATAACCAGCCAAATGAGAACAACCCAAACAATACATCAAAGAAAACAGCAATCGCCTAGGCAATTCAATAAGGAAATTAAATAAGAGAGAGAACAAGCCATGGTCGGAAAAACAATTCATTGCTTTAGCAGTGCAGGCTTTAACTTCAAAACTAGAAGCCTCATCCATATAGAAGTCAAACAGCAAGGGGCATGGTCCATCATTCACTTTCAGACAGTAGCATATTCCTCTGAAGAGCTGACATCAACAGCTGGCATGTATATATAAGTCAAGTGTAGCTACAAACAATTACTTGCAACTTTGTTGTCTGGCATCAGCCATATTTCAATGCATACAATGACCACTTCATATTTCCACAACTTCAGCTCGTTGATCCCTCCTGCTTTGCAAGTCCATGCATGAAAGATGGTAGCAAAGCAAATATTACAGCCAACCCTCATCCCCCAGCCAACAATTTAGGCTGTGCCCCTCAAGTAAAACCTAAAAAACATGGCACGCAATCTACTCTACAAGTATGGGTACACGCTGTCCAAGGTCACGCTCAGTTTGAGTCCTCACGGATGCTAGCTATGGTCTTCTTGGCATCCTGCGAGGAGCACTCCAGCCCCTCCTCCTTGGCCAAGTACGTCTCTAATAACTTCTTGCCGCGCATGGATCTGCTCTCCATGGCAAAGCGCAGGGAGGGGATGTGCAGGTTGGCAGCCACCTCCTCAGCATCCCACTCTGCCAGGTAGTAGTCCTCCTCAGTGGCACCAGCCTTGGCAGGCCTACGCAGGTAGAAAGAAAGGGGGGAGGGACAGTGAGTTTTTGCGAAAACATCCATGTCTACAGCCACCAATTATACATGCAATAAGAGCCAGTCAACCAGCAGGTGATGACCAAGCAATAAGCAGCCTTAAATGCTCCATGCCTTAAGAAATGGTTGAAAAACAGGTACACATGCACCCTATCCATGACCCTGGTATGGGGGCTGTAAGCAATAACAAGCTAAACAATAAGTGACCCAGATCTGTGCTCACGTGAACATGCCGCCCCATGCAGGCCAGTGGAGCACAGAAATGGTGCAGGTCACAGCCATCACCATCACTCCCATCCACTGCAGACCTTCTTGGGTGGTCATCCTGCAGGTAGTAGCAGGGGCAGGAGGGAACGAGTGAGGAAGCAGTGAAAGAGGCACATGTCAAGGAGGCAGAGGAACAGCAAGGGAGCCAGGAATGAGAGTTGCACACAAAGGCAAGTGCAGTGCAGCCTCCTCGAATTGCTTGATTCAATGCATGCCCAGAGTTAGTTGGTTTTTGCATTTCACTCAGTGTCTACCAGGGTTGCTTCACAACCAAGTCAGCTGCATCACCTTCCACACTCACTTCAGACCCTCATTGTCAGCAAAGAAGAGGGCTTGGGTGACAGCCGACCCAGTGTTGCCTCCAGCGCCCACCAACCCAGCCACTACTCCATATGATCGGCGGGACACAAAAGGCACGACGCCGTAGCAGGCACCCTCAGCACTCTGCGTGTGTGATAAAGACTCAATGAGTGCATCAGACAGGTCAGTCTACTTGAATTGCATCCAATTTTTACCAATTATGCATGCTGCCAGAAAGGCCATTTCTTTCATTCTACAAGAGGATGAGTTGAAATAAGCGCAGAAAATCAGATCCTGCAGCCTGCATACCTGTACGAACGCGGAGAAGATGATCATGACTGCAATGGTGCCTCCCAGAGTCTCGTCCACAGTGCCCAGGACGATTGAAAAGACGCCCACCAGCAGCTACAGCAGGGAAGGAGGAAAGCCCAATACAGTGTCAAACCTGGTGCCAGGATGCACCATACCACAGTGTGAATGAGATGTCTCAACAAAAGTGTCTGACAATCTAAGAATAAGCACCCCATCTTCATATGCCAGAGGTACGAAACAAAGGAACAGGGGAGCAGAGCATGCGCATTTTTGCTCATTGAAGTGCACCAGATGACCTGTTTAGGCAATTGAGCAGCATGCAGCAGGGCTGTAAAAAGTGAGGAGAGCCCCTCGCACACCTGCAGGCAGAAGTAGGTCCACAGACGCCCGCGCATGCCGAAGTACTTGCCAGCCACGTCGGACGCAATGCCGCCCATGGAGCGGCAGAAGATGTTCATGAGGCCAAACACGGCTCCCACAATGCCCGCAATCTCAATGCTCAGGCCGAACTGCACACAGATGGACAACGTGTGCAGTTCTGAGTCCAAAGCAGTCAACAATGGTATACCAGCTTGTCTTGCAGATATTTGCTGCTTTACAACTTAAATAAGCCATGACACAAGGCAGCCAGCTTTTACACGTTGGGAGCTGTCAAGGAATGAAGGGCTGCGATCAGGACACACCTGGTCAAACATGTAAGCCACGATGATGTTGTTGATGGTGAGCTCCACGCCAAAGCAGTAACCATAATTCAGGGTGAGCACCCAGGTCCTGAACTCGCAAGTGGGTTCAAAACAGTTGTTTGAAACAAACGTTTAACAATGACTTGAAACAGTGGGCAAGCAGGGTGGAGCTGAACACACAAGAAAGCCATTGCTGACCTATAGAGCATTTAGAGGTTAGTCCTGCACAACAAAAACCTGTGAAATGTTGCGCCCAAAAGGAAACAGCAAAAACACAACAAAAAGGAGCTGATCCCTGCAAAAAAGAGGCACACTAATAGCACAGCTGGACTGCCGCTGTGACACAAACTTGCATCCACGTGATAATAGGAGCACTCTGTTAAAGCTGTCCCCAATCTCACCTGTAGTTCCTGATGCCAGCAAGGAAGGTCTTCTTGCCGTCCACTTGCACTGTCCTGGCTTTGCGGATGTCACGGTAGCTGCCATTGGGGGCGTCTTGAGAGAAGCACAGGCAGCCAAAAGCGAGCACCAGGAACATGGCACCAGGGACCATGAAGGACCACCTCCAAGCAGTGAAGCCAGGCACGCCGCTCTGCTTGATGCCGGTGTAAATTAGGGGCATGATGAGCTGGGTAACACCACCTGTGGCATGATGAGGAGGGGCAGGTCGAGGTCAAGTCAAGGATGCTTTTTTACTTCTTGCAATATCACACACGCGCCTTCAATCCGCATCAGATTTTTGTGCGAAGCAGATCAGCAGCTGGTTCATGGGGCAGCATACAAACAAGGAAGCCGCACATGCGCATGCCCATCCATTCAGCCTTAGCTCTCTCCATTGACGGTCAGGTCATCTCTCCAGCAGCGACTCACCGCCCAGGTTGCCCCAGCCTCCGCAGGTGGCGTTCACGGTGCCCACACAGTTGGGGCTGAACATAGTGCCAGCCCAGAACTGGTTGCAGACAAAAATGCACAGGCCGACGCCGATGAAGAAGCGCACAGCAATGATGCCTCCTCGGTCCACAATCAGGGATGCACAGAACACGCATGGGGCGATGAGCAGCAGCACGCCCGAGGTGGCCATGCGTGGGCCAACAGTGTCACAGACAGCACCAATGACCACACGTGCTCCGATGGCTCCCACCACAGTCGTGATACCTGTGAAGATGCAGCACAGGAAATCTCACGGGTCCACAGCTAGATCATGCCATGGATGTTCTGGCAAAGCAAGCAAGCATGTATGCACAAGCAAGCGGCCAGGGCTGTTACCAATTTCTATCAAAGACTGCCTCCAAAAAAAGACTGGAATCCTATAGGTTTGCCAGGTATGTAATCATTACAGAGATCGAGGAATTGTACTAGTGAGATGACTAGAGGTGTGCTCTCAAACCAACTGATTGTTATACGTGATCGGCATGCCTGGCTGGCTGCAGCAGCTCCCTGGCTTATTCTTTTGCAGGCATAAGCTCCTGAGCTTGCAAGCCTGGCAGAGACTTCACCCACCAGAGGCACCCAGGTCTGCCTTGGTCAAGTCCAGGTTCTGCCTAACTACAGGCACAAGCGCAGCCATCGCAAAGGCGGCCACGAAGCTGGAAAAGAAGGACATCCACGACAACTGCAAGGGCAGAAGGAGAAGAGGGGCAGCAGAGACAGTGTCTGCAATGTGGAAATGTTGCTTACCAGTACTCCAGATTGCATTGATTTCTAGTTAGTCAGGGATGGCCTGGCCCATCCCCCGGAGGGTTGCTGTGCGCCTTACATACATGCTTTCCATCCAATAGGATTGCCATCCATTTCACAAAAAGGAAGGGCGCTTGCTTCATATATTGCAGCTCCGCTCCTAATACCGGGAACGCAACCTCATCGCTAGGAGCACACTGTGGCGGTGGCTTCTTTTTTGTTTGAAGTTAGTGATCTGGTTGATCTTTTTTGGATGCTTGCATACCACTGCCCCAGGATCACAATTTGTTGAAAATTAATCACAAAGTTATTTGTAACCTGACTTACATGAAAAGCGCGGACATGGGGAGACTGCAGCTTCCACATCAGGAGCGCCTTGGCCTTGTTCTCTCCATCCAGGTCAAAGCCCCTGTGGCCAGGGCAACATTGCACCAAGGCAGGAAAGTCGGCAATGTGTGCATGTGTGTGTGCGTGCGTGTGTGTGTGTGTGTGTGTGTGTGTGTGTGTGTGTGTGTGTGTGTGTGTGTGTGTGTGTGTGTGTGTGTGTTGTGTAAAGGGTAGTCAGGAGTACAGGGGGAGGGCGCCTTTCGAAGGAGCATGGTTCTGTGCTGAGGGGGAGGGTAGCAACTGTGCTCAATTGCCTTCCCCTGCTAGCACTCTGCTTGCACTGCGCAAGCAGCGCTGCAGTCCTTGTGCAGTGCTCCAAAAACATATATCACTCACCACTTTTCCCTGTCGTAACCCGGCATGCCCGCACCGAAGCCAGCGGTGGCTGCGTTGAGGGGCACCTCCAGGGACTCTTTGGCCGATGTGGCCATGGCGGAGTGGATGTTGTCTGTCTTCTCCGTGCAAGTGCACTGCCCAGGTCAGCTCAAGGTGGCACAAGTGCAACTGAACAAAATTTGGAAGTGTATGGCAGCATACTGGTCGCTTTTTATCCGGGGTGCCCCTTTGGAGGGGCAACCCCTCGCGGCGAGGGGACACAAGTGAGTAAAAGCCAGCAATCGCCACGTGGCCTCCTTTGCGACAGATGGCCCTCTTTGCTTGCTTCTTCCATAGCAGTACAGCTAGTGTAAATTTAATTTTGATGCTTGCAGGCAGCGTGAGGAGCGAGGGAGCTTGGTAGCTACGGGCACCTCGTTGACCAACGCCCCAGAAAGGAACAGACTTTTCAAAAAGAGCTTCCCCGCACAATAATCGCACACAGCACACAGCACGCTTGATTTGGCTCTGCTTAGCCTGTGTGTGTTGTGCAACATAATGTGAATGCTGTGTCATTAATCAAGCTGGCTCAGCTGCATCAATACGTTGAATTCAAAGTGTGGTAGTCGCCCTGCGGACACCCTGGCATGCACTTATGCATGAATCAGCTATGCCAACAACCACTGGTGCGCGCTCCAAGCTGCTGCTTATGCTTCAGCTGGCGCTCTGGAGCAATACACGCTGCTTCTGAGAACTGGATTGGCCAGTCCAAGTGTTTGTCCTGACAGTTCTCACATCCCAGAAATGCCATCTGGCAAATGATGGTACGTGCATGAATGGCCAGGCCATGCGGCAATGCCATTGATCCAAAGTGTATGTGCCTATGCTCTGGCCGGCCTTCCATCCCTTGTACCACTTCGTCTGTTTGCAAGTATGCTAGCTTGAACATGCACTTGCCTGCAGTTCTTGCATGCATACACGCTTCAGTTCATCATCACTGAAAATGCTGTCCAGTGAGTGTATTCTTCAAGAATCCATGTCTGCGACATTCAGGGATAGGATTGTGCAAGCTCGAATAAATAATGTGTGTCAAGTAAAAGCTCGTCAGAAAAGCGTGAGGGTCCCATGGCTGTGAGTGGGGGCAGAACTGGCCACCCTCCACAACTTTGGACCCAGTCTTTCCTGTCTCATGAAGGAAAAGCAGTGTGCTTTGGCCTGCAGGTGTCCCTCTGCCAGCGCCGATTTTGGGGGTACAGTTCAGTGCTGGCAGCACCTTCATTTCCAATCTGTTTGGAGTACACAAACATGAAAGTCTGGCTGGAGCTAATGCAATCCATCCTACAAAGCTTATGAAACAACAAGAAAAATTACTGCAACCTGGTAGTAGCGTTTGGGCTGGAAATTGCATGACAACGTTGCCATTCTGACTCAAATAACACCCTCTGGAGGAAACACAGCCCCTTGCATGGTTCTCATGCCTCTCTTCTCTCGTGCTTTCAGGCAGAGACAAGACTTGTTGCAACTTTTTTAACGCAAGCTCCTGACAAAGACCACATCCGTGAGAAAAGATGATGCAAATCGCGAAAAAAACCGAGTTGGTTGGCAACAGTATATGCTCAAAAGGCTAACAGCGTCATCAGATGCTGGAACATGCAAAGCTTGACGGCCTAAGCATGTGGTGGCCAAAATAGATGAGGCTTGTGGGTGCAAGCAACACCCAGTCCCTTCATGGTCAGGGGCGTAGTTAAACGCCTAATGAGGAGCCAAATTCAGTGTTCATCACCTCTCCAACACCTTTGCTGCCAGTGGCCACTAGCTCCAAATTCCTTTTCCCTAAAACATTGTTCATGACACTCACATTCACTCAGATGCAAACGTGCAGCAGAAGAATGCTCATATACAGGCTTTGCTCCTTACGAGTCCTGTCCAGAAACTTCAAGCTTGTACCCTGCTCTTTGGCCAGGTCTGGCCTTGCATGCAGTTATGTGGACAAGCACATTATGGAATGTGTGCTAATCAGGTGTTCGACCAGCAGTCAACCAGCCCAGGCAGGTTCGTGCAACTGTCAGCATTCTTTGCACCACAATCTGAGGATGGGGTCCTACCGGCGGTAGGCTACCGCTTGGGCCCAATTGGGCCTGCGCCTTTGGTGTGTTTGACCAAACAGCATGCAGCGCACCCTCCTTAACTAAGGACTTCCCCCACTTCCCCCCTACGGCTGCTGCTTGCATGCGGAGTCATTCCTGCCGTTCATGACACCTACATGCAACACGGGAGTGCCATGGTCAGGGGCTTCTTTTCTGAATCCACCTGCCACTCGTACGACTCCAGTATCACTGCGCTCTGCTGTGTGTGCTCATGGTTATCAGCCCCCACGGCCTCAGTTGTTCTTACAACAAAAATAAGTACCCATTGCTCACAAATGTGCAGGTGGTTTCTAGGAAGAATGCTTTAATTGGTTTTTTGGGAGGGGTTGATACGGAGGGTTGAATGCCACTTTGCTCCGAGCACGCAAGGTATGTGGACGTGCTTATGATTGTTATCAATCATTGATTTAATGGACTGACATGTGCTGGCCCAAGGGCAGGCTGTCTCAACGAACGCGGGGCACGTGTGGGTGCGTTGACCTCGAAAGGGGTCCCTCAGTCAGAGGCGGTCACACCGGGCCCCCTCGCACACGGAAGGGTGCACCAGTACAAAGCCCATCGCCCTCGTCAAAGAGTTCACAACATATTAATACACCAGCGCCGAACGCACCACTCCTGCACTCTCTCTCAAGGCCTGGTTTGCAAGGCAAGCACACTAAGTAAGCTTGCACCCCATGGCGCGCTTGTCCTTGCTGGCCATTGCTGGCCTGCTCTCCTTGTGCGTGGTCCCCTCCTTCGCGGCTGTCACAGACGGGAAGACCAGTAAGTGGGGAGCTTTAGAATCGCAGCATAATGCTTGCAGGCACAGCTGTGCTTCCTGCAGCACTGTCACTGAGGATCACAGTTGTTGCAAGCTCGCACCAAGCACTGAACAAAGATAGGAACACCCACGTTCAGTGCACCTGCCCTTTGAGCACCTGTGGATGATTATGAAGGGAACAGTTGCTTGCAATTTTTGACATCTGAAATATGGGTCCAGAATGGAGCCATATCCAAAGTTCTCCGATCACATCTGCCTTTTCACCCTCCTACTTGCACAACCAGTCCCTAACATCCTGCCCCCTCGCTTGCCTGCTGCGTGCAAAGTATTCAGATATTGTGGCCTGGGGCGCAGGAAACCAATTTGACATTGTTCTGAGAGTTGGGAAGATCCCCTCTGGCAAGATCACCGACCCTCTGCAAGACGTGAGGGACCTGTCCACCTGCACAAACCAGGTGAGCTTTTTTTAGGGTCTTCCGTCACGTACAGGACTTCACACTTGGTGTGGCCACAGGTTTTATAGGGCTCTTTACCTCGCGGTGGCTAGGCACTTCACTCTGGACTCACACACACACACACACACACACACACACACACACACACACACATACACACACACTGACTGTGCACTCCTTGCCTGAGTGTGTCTTTGGAGCACAGGCTACGCAGCATCGTTCACCCTCAACTGCACGATCTAAGCGTTAGGAAGGCGCTCATGCTGGGTTCCATGGCTCCGATTGCTGTGCAGAACTATCGCGAGGGCGAGTATAGTCAGGATGCATGCAACGCCCCACCCCTCAAGGACAACTCTGCAGATGTCATCCAGGTCATTGCATCCCTGGCAGACAGCCCTGCTAGTGCTGGGTTGCAATGCCAAATCAAGGGCGATGATTTCTCGGAGGACAACAGGTGAGGCTTGCTCAGCAGCTGCAGGAGGATGCATAAGCCCGCTTGCTTCAGGGTAAGCAACATGCTTGTCAAAGCATGGCACATTCAATTGGTCAGCCGACTAGGACTGTTGGGGTTGTTGCATTTAAGTGTCTATCTTCAATTTGCTGCAACTGTGTGCCAATATGGGAATGTTGCTTTGTCAAGTGCCAGCAAAATCTGTCATCTGTCTCTTCCGGTCTGTGCAAATCTGCTATACAAGTGCACAAGGTCTGTGGAGCAAGTTTATCCCCCTCCTTTTCTCATGCCTCTATGTCATTGATGCTTGTCGCTCAGGACACCTACCAAGTCATCCACCCCTAGCAAAATTGAGGCCCGCATGTGCTACTCCAAGGTTGCATACACTGAGCGCCCCTGGCGTAAGAAGAACAAGCCTTACCCATCTGTGAGTGGCAATTTGTTGTGGTGCTGCCGAGGAATGCTCCAGGAGTATTTATGCTGCTCAGGGAAAAAGCATGCAAGTCTGGATTTTGCAGCTCAGTCTACTTGTGCCGTGCTCTTGAGGAGTACAGGGGGGAGGTGTAGATGCATGCTGGTCTCAAGTCAGCACCCCTTCTTTTGCGTGCAGCTGTCTCTGAACTGCCCCTGGCTTGTGGAGAAGGTGGACATTGACTCCAAGAACGCTGACGGCGAGTGGGTGATGACCAAGTTCTTTGATGACTTTGATGAGGTAAGGTGCATGCATGATAGGGTAATCTGTGTATATGTAAAACCTCTGACTTTACATATCAGACACACAGACATTTGTGTGTGTGTGTGCTCTGTATGCTTGCTGCCACACCATAATGCATGTAAAAATTCAAATTTCTTGTGCACAATTTTCGCAACAGGTGCCATCTGCCACTTACTTCATCATGGTGCATGCTTTGACTGATGTGGATGGCGATTCTACCGTGTGTGCCTTCTCCAGTACCGAAGAAGTGAGTGTGCTTCTTAAAAGCTTCTGTTGGCGTTGAAGTCTTGGCTTTCTGTGGTGGTCGGACTGCATTTTACAGTTCCAGCTTCCCTGACATCTGGATCGAGATCGCTATGCCAAATATGCTATCATGGTTTATTGACTGGATGCCGCCATGCATGCTGTAATGTGAACCAGACAGTGTAAGCGGTACTCAAGTGCCTCATTATTTTGCCCCATTTGTGCTTGCAGAAATCCTACCTCTTGACAGAGGTGGACATGGGCAGGACAGCAGGCGTGATCGCAGCTGCCACTGTCTTCTCCATCTTTTCAATCGTGTTCCTGGTGGTCTACACTGTGGCTGATACAATCTGGTAGGTGCACTTTCTGGTCTTTTTTTTACTTTGACAATGACATGCTGATCAAGGCACGCAGCAATGGCTATTGAGCCTGTGACCCTTGGTGACTGTACAATTGTTTCATGCATGCTAGCAGTTCCAAGTGCAGACTTAGAACATCAAGCGGATGGTATGGAGGTCCTTGTATGTGCATTCTTGCTTCTACGTTTTGTAAAGCCTTTGCACACCTCCCCTACCGGACAAACTCATGGGAATCACAACTGTCCTGCTTGCACACTTATGCAGGTACAACAAGACTGGAAAAGGGCTCACCTTTGGCGTGGCTTAGCATGCATACTATGCTACGGTAGTGCTAGTTGCTTTGTTTAATGGCATGCATGAGGAGTGAAGCTGTGCAGCAAGGTGGTATGGTCTTTGCCTGCCGTTGCCGGCGGTGTAAATTCAGTTTTACGAGCAGCTAGTTGACAAATGGATGAAAATCCTAAATTAAAGCAGGACAGGATGGCACCAACAGTTGCATTTGTGACCCTAAAAGTGGATGTATGTGCATTTGCTGTATCTGTAGCTGACCATGTATATATAAGGAAGAAAAGCAATTAAGCCATGGATGTTTCATACTCCTCGTGCCGCTTCAAGAAGATCTTCACTTGTCACGACATGAAATATGCTTGCTTGTGGCAATGCCTTCATTATTTTCCGTGCCATGATGCATGCCTTCAAAATAGTTGGAACAAGTGGGTGATTACCATCGCAGAAAAGGCTGCATGCAGGATGCAGGCAGGGCATGAAGGATTTTTTGCTTCATATTTCATTAGCACTTGAACAATTCAAGGAAAACTTCAATTATGGAATCCAAACATTGCCCAACTCGTTCTTCATGCTTGCATGCATATACCAAGTGATTTTTATGTTCATTAAACTATGGCTGAACTGCGAACTGCACACTTTTTCAATGGATGTTTTAATGTAATAGGTTGTACAATCCCTGTCAAAGTTTGACTGCCATAAGGGGAAGTATTGCAAGGTAACAAAAGGATATGATCTTATGTCAGAACATAATATTTCAATTAACCCAATTCCAGATGAGTCAGCCACTGGCAGGTAATTTGGCTGCCCAGCTTGCAAAAGTGTGCCAGTCAAACAGGAAAATCCATTATTTCAACAATGAATCGCATTCGAATCACGAGACAAACCTTTAAGGGAAGGGAAGGGTTGCGTAGCTGTACCTGCCTGCGGGGATAGCTAAGCTGAAGCAAAACGCGCCTGTAACCAAACCAGTCCAATCAAAAAGCGGTACTAGATGCTCAGTCACAGCATTTCAGTGAAAACTTTTCAGTGCCTGGCATGCAGACACGAACTTGGCTAATCATAAGGCATCAGCCTGCTCTCACTTTCAAAGCCTTCTTGGTCATAGTATCACAATAAGATCATCATGATGTGTTCAATCTCAATTTGCAGGGTGTATGTGCATGTAAGCACAAGAATGTAATTTGCGCATTCATTTCCAGCACATTCAACATGGATATGTACCTTTCAAATAGATATTTAGCCCAAAATGAAAAGAAAAGAGGAACTACGTTAGCAGTGGGAATTACTCCCCAAGCGAATGAAGGCTCCACAAACTCTCAAGCTGCCAAAATCGTATCATCTCTAACATGAAAAGTGAACAGCATACTTTTCAGTAAGATTGCTGGAAGAATGATCACAAAAGTTCTTAGCAAAAGCCCTGGGGAAGCAGGCTTGTTTAACATGGACATAGTCAGTGATGATCAGCACAACCTTAAAATCCCTGCACATGCATTGAACTGATATCATGACATCCTGCTCTAAAAACGTAAAATCGTCTGCAGCACACTCTCGGCATGACACAGCTAATCCAGTGTAAGATTTGACCAAATAGAAAGAGATGTGACCTTGAGAGGAACGGACAAGGTTTGAGATTGTCTTTAGAACATCTCCTTGCACATTATGCTTGTGCTTTTCTGGATACAGGATTTGCTGTCTAAGTTGGTGAAGTGAGGATATGCTTTCTAAGTTGGTGAAGTGAGCTGAGGCTGTCCTTGGCAATGTATGAAAAAAAGAAAGATCTACGCTTGCCGTTCGGCTGCGTGCATTAAGGAAAGAGTCTCCCTTAGACTCCCACTGATGGCAATGTATGTGTACAGCAACTGCAGCCAGTTCAACTCTTCCTACGGTGTTAATGATACCAGCACCGTTAGGCTTAACTAGATTTTTTGAGCTGCTTTTAGGATGGTACACGCCTGCCCCTATCACTTTCTTGCCTTACTGAGCCTGGCAGCTGCCATCCGTGTAAGCCCAGGACTTCCAGTCTGCAGCTTTGAGCTGGAGGTTTGGCTTGGACTGGCAAGGAGTAGGGGCAGGCATGTCTCAGGCTGGCTTATGGGGGGCCTTGGCAGTTTGTTTCTTGTCTAAGGGAGGGTTTTCACATGTTCTTATTCCAGGCATAACAGCGTGCTTTGCATTACGGATGGGGTCGAACCTCAAATTTTTAACAAGCCACTTGGCCTCTGGAATATCCTTGGCTAAACCTTGGAGCCAGGTAGGGTTCTAGTTGTTCAAGTGGACTCATGCAGCTGTATTCCAGACTGCAATAATTCGTAGGTCCCAGATATGCTGAGAGAGAGAGAGAGAGAGAGAGAGAGAGAGAGGGAGAGAGAGAGAGGGATCAATTTCCTGGCTGGGCCATGAATGGGGATTGTCATAGGTAAGTTAGTCTTTTGGATCCGAAATTTTGGAATGGTCTCAAGCTTGCAGCAAAGATGAGGGTAAGCGGGGAGGAGTTTTGATCAGATTACTACTTGCTGGTAGAAACATTAAGATGGCCGTAGCCACTGTATTGAGGATGGCAGAGTAGATAGCGTGCCACAGGGCTTGTGTCATGGCCTTATTGTCATAGATGGGGTAGCAGATGGAAATCCCTATAAATCTTGATGAGAGTGAATTGTGTTGGGCACCAAAATGAATATCTCGGGGGCCAGAGCTCCAATAGTGTTGGTATTGAATGTTACAGTCCAAGGGAGAGGCCATTTTCTCCTGGGTGGCGTGTGCCCATTCTTGGAAGGCATTGTGAATGTAGGGTGGAAGCGTCCGTGAAAAGGAGTCTTTAATCCTTTTGCTCTGATATCTGTTGTCCAATTTAGTCTTGCAGGATAGGAGTCCCATTAGTTTAGATGCAAAGCTTGCTGGTGGGGGGCAGCTACTACTGTATCAACCAAGTGCTTTGGCTTTGTGGAATGCTTTGTGGAGGACATCAAAGCGATCAGGGGTCATCATTCCAACGCGTTTGCCGCGGCCGTCCATATTGTAGATACATGCTACCCTTGATCTGTAGATTTCTGGGAGGATTAGGGTAGGTGGAATAGTAAAAGGGGGAGTAAAGGTTGCAGCATCTAGTAGAGTCTGATTGATGGGTGGCATGGGATTGTGTTTAACAAGGTTAAATTTCCGGATCCAAAACTTGCATGAGCCTGTGGGTTTGATATCTGGTTGTGGATTGGTGGAGTATATCAAAAATATTTATGTAGCTAAGTTCTGTGTCTAATTTCAGCTTCCAGGTGTTGCTTGTGTCCGGCTTGTTAAATACCTGTCTCTCTAAATTAGAGAGGGCTAGGTCTGCTGTGGTTAGGAGGAGATTCAAATCACTTGCTGGGCTTTAAATTCTTACATGCACTGGTGGAAGGTAGGTAACAACAGTTGCTCAAATCTCACCCCCTTTTCAGTCTCATTCAAGCCGGCCGTGCATGGCAGAGTTTTCCGAGACGATCAAGAAGATGTATTGTCACAGAATCCAAAACGTCGAGAAACAGCGTTTGCTGTGAATTTCACATAAATGTAAACCACTGTGCGAGTGGAAATTAAGCTAATAAACTTGTCAGAGGAGACATTGCTTGTGTGGATCTGGAAAAGGCTATGTGAACAAAATTCAATAACTACATTTAGGGCAATCGAATTTACTGCTCTTAAAGCAGGAGGCAGAATGAAACCGTGTGACCATGCCATTGGGGTGACCCACAATGACAAACAATCTCCAAGATCTTGGAGCTGTGTCTTCCCCTTTGTGACGTGCTTAGTAGGATGTGCAGTCGTAGCTTATATCACAGTGCAGCCAGCTTCGTTCTCTGCGGGCGTGAGGGGCTCTCTTGAAGGCGAGCGCGTTGACTTGCAGCATGTCATGGGCCTGTGGTCCCTGCCCTCGAGCAAGATCATCAGCTACACAGGCAAGTGTGAGACCCTTGGGAACAACCTAAAACAGTGGTGAAGTAACAAAAAAGTTGTCATCACATGGCACCCATACCCTCACCTACACGCATGGACGCACACGCACCCCACACACACAAACACACACAAACACATACACACACGCACGCATGCACACACATACATACATATACACCAACACACACACTCTTACGCGCACACACACACACACACATGCACCAACACACACACGCGCACACACACACACACACACACACACACACACACACACACACACACACACACACTCACACACACACGCGCACACACACACACACACACACATTTCTGCCCCAAGGTCAAGTCATCAACAGGACAAGCCCACACCACTGTACAAACTCACGTGTGCAAAAAGTGCATGGTTGCTCACCTTGCTCATCCAGCACCTGCAGCAGCATGGAATGTGGCAAATATTGATACTCTTATTATGATCCAATTGCTCCACTCCAGGTGACAATAGCAGTGCTTTGGAGATCTTGCAAACAGCCTCGCAGCAGTTGAGCGCCTTTGTCATCGTCACGCTTGGAAAGCAGCGGCCAGCAAGGTGGGCGCCCCTTCAGGGAGTACCTGATATGGGCTTGGAGGAACATATACACCAAGAATGGGCATACCAGAGATGGGCTTGGAGAACTGACACATGAGGACTGCTGGAGATGGGCTTGGAGAACATACGCACTAGGAATGGGCATGCCAGAGATGGGCTTGGAGAACATACGCACTAGGAATGGGCATGCCAGAGATGGGCTTGGTGCATACTCAAATGGGCTTGTTCTTAGTGCAGATCCTCCAGGGAGATGATGGTGTGCTTTTGGGCCCTAAGTAAGGTCCCGAGCCTTGAGGCACGATGAAGATGATGGTCCATGGAACATGCATGCAGTGCTCCCGTGCTGCACATGCGTCCTAGGATCATTGCAGTGGGATTTAGTTACAATCACTGCAATGCAGGCATCATCGGTCTCTGCTGTTGCACATCATCTCCTTTACAGGATAGGATAGGATAGGGTTACATAGCTGTACCTGCCTACAAGGGCAGCATCTCCTTTACGCTCCCTGCACAGTGTTTTGCACCGGCTGCCGCCGTGCAGGCAAGCTCACATCATCGGCAAGCTTTTGTATTTTTGCTTCGCTCGTCTGTTTGACGACTGTTTGTTTTAATTTGTGAACACGTGCACGCGCACGCACACACACACACACACACACACACACACATGCTCGCGCTCATCTGTGATGACGTTTCAAATTCCCGTGCAGGCGCGCTGAAGATCAGCCTTTCCTCAGGTGCGGTGTGTGTGTGTGTGTGTGTGTGTGTGTGTGTGTGTGTGTGTGTGTGTGTGTGTGTGTGTGTGTGTGCGTGCGTGCGTGCGTGCGTGCGTGCGTGCGTGTGTGTGTGCGTGCGTGCTGTTGCGCGTGAGAGCTCACACGTTGTAAGAATGAACGACATAACATGACGAACAAACGTGGCTAGGTTGCTCATATGTACATAACATGATGAACAATGTGACTAAATTGTTCATATATATATGTTGATTCACACATTTCGCCTATGCTCAAGAAATGGTGGCGCAAACATTTATTTGCACAAGTGGTTGCTCTCACATGTCCTTGTGCATGCGCTGAACTCTGTGAACGCTTGGGCCTAATTCTATCTCACTCTAATTTAGTGTGTGCATATGCTGATAAGGTGACATGCTCTGCATCCACACTTGAAACTCTTTGCCGCGCACTTTGAGCAATAATTGGGTCAGTCCAACAGCCCTTTTGGGGAACTCCTTCCCACTAAATGGTGGCCCGAAGTGCCAGGAAGCTTTGCATGATTGGTGTGTCTCCTCCTTCCCTGCCTTGTTCAACCACCTTGTCAACTTGCCACATTCAAACGGCAGGCCACCCTATCAACCTGCCATGTTCAACCATTCTGCCAACTTATCACCCTGCCACGTTCAACCACCTTATCACCCTGTCATTCTGCCATGTTCATCCATCCCTGTCACCCGATCACCCTGCCTTGTTAGAACCATCCTGTCACCCTGTCACCTTGCCATGTTCACCCATCTTGCCACCCTGCCACATTCAACCTGGCACCCTGTCACCCTGCCATGTTAAAACCACCCTGTCACCCTGTCAAGATCGACCATCCCTGTCTCCCTGCCATGTTCACCCATCCTGCCACCTTGTCACCCTGCCACGTTCAACCTGCCACCCTATCACCCTGCCACCTTTAACTATCCCATTTCCTTCCCTGTGCTTTCTACCTGCCACATTCAGCCATGCTTTGCTGCTGTCCATACCAAGCGAAAACTCTACGGTTTTGGCTTACGCTTATGGCTTGTGGCCTAAGCTTAGGGAAAGCTTGAAGCCTGCCTTGGCAATGATTTTGGAGGGACAGCTAGGGCATGCTCTGCATAGCTGTGTGAGCATAGCTGTGTAAGCATAGATGTGTAAGCAGTAAGCAGTAGCCAAAATGCTGCCATACCCTAACTGCCATACCCCAACTGCCACATCCTGACTGCCACACTCTAATTGGCGCACCCTGACTGCCACACCAGAGGGTCCTAACTTGGCTGTTTTTGGGAGTTCTGTCAAAGGGGACTGTTTAGAGCCTCTCTGGCCACGCGCCCCCCAAAAATGTCTATGCGGTAATGTTGTATGATTATAAAGACACACACTGCAAGACAATAGCGTGGGAAAATTGGCTCGGTGTGCGAGCTAGGGTGCTCAAACAGGGAATAAGGAGGCAAGGTGGTGAAAAATGGGAATTTGCCACCCTAACCCATTTTCCCAATTTAACCCTCAAGTGTGTAACAGTAATATAGCAGACACCATTGCAAAAAGTAAACGAGGGTCAATTGGTGGTCTGGCTGGGTCAGGGTGGGCGAGAACATTTGGGGGGTAAGGTGGATTTCTAAGCCCTCATCTCTGTTTTCACTCAAAGAGCACTTCCCCAGGAGCTTTGTTTTGCATTTATTTGACTATAACATCTTTTCTGTCATAATTAGGCCTGAAATAAAAAATTGGGGTCGAAATTCCAAGGTTTGCTCAGATTTCCAGCAAAGCTTTGACCAGGCCTAGATTGGCACTGGCCCCAGAATAATAAGTGGTGCTCTTGTAAGAGAATTCCAAACGCACTGCTTTTGTTCAGGGGGCCAGTGACTGGCGCAAAGTTGAAGCAGTTCAAAGTTGCACACATGAGTTTGGACCCTGTGCTGCTGTCACACCCTCACTGCCACACCCTCACTGCCACACCCTCACTGCCACACCCTGACTGCCATACCCTCACTGCCACACTCTGACTGCCATACCCTCACTGCCACACTCTGACTGCCATACCCCCACTGCCATACCCTGACTGCCTTCTTGCTCCATTTCCCTCCCCTCCACTGAAGGGTCTTCCTGCTTTTTGCTTTCGCATCAATCCTGTTAACACGAGATCCTGGCCAGCGACTTGAGTGCTCCGTGTGTCATTTGCTGCCAAGGAGCATTGCTTGTTGGAACGCACCAGCACGATCAGACACGCATGTGCACCAGTACCAGCGCGATCACACCTGCATGTGCACCAAACAGGAGCAGGTTGTGCTCAGGATTTACACAGGAGCAAATGTGCATCTGTGTCACAGACAAGCACAGGCATGAACAGCACCATCACCAGCATGATCAGACACGCATGTGCACCCACACCAGCACCAGCACGATCACACGTGCATGTGCACCAGAAAGCATACACGCCCTTGCTCTCTGCCAACAGCTCTCTTGCTTGTTTGAGTTGCGCAATACAAGCCCTGGTATGCTGCTACATGTAGCCTACATGTGGTTCCCACACATTAGGCCGCCTGTCTCGTGCCTTCGTGCTATGCGCATGTGTTTATTCCTTCTTTTTCTTTTCTTTCTTTTCTTTCTTGCAGCGTCAGCCCTGGCGTGCTTCTACCTCTGTGGCATCGGCAGTATGAAGGTTCCCACTGCAATTAAATTGCTGTCTTGCGCCTTATTGTGCCCTGTAGTGCCAGCCCTGGCGTGCTATTACCTGTGGCATCGCTGAACGCTGCTGCTGGCGTTGTGGAGCATGCCCGGGGAACCCTTTTGTACCCCCTACGCTTGGAAACAGCGGATTTCTCCAGGTTCCCATCCTCTGGTGCGCCAACTTCGGTGGAAGCAAAGGGTGAATGAGGCAGGAGGGCTTACAGCCTAGTATCACAACTGGTGCGGGTGATGACAAAAGGAAAGAGAACAAAAAAAAGACAACGCAAGCCAGGTCCTGCTGCAGGTGAACAAACTCACACTGCACCAACATTTGTTCCCCATTTATTTGGTTTCTAACAGACTACTCTAGGTGCCTTTTTGTTGCGCGTCTTTTCTAGTGCAAGCTAGGAGACTACAGACCATTGCCAAGCTAAGCGCATCACCTGCATAATTGTCTGCAGAATGCTTACCGCTGGGTCTGACAAAGTGTAAATGAAAACAGGGCCTGCGGATCCTATTCATTCATTTCATGATGCATTAATTGCAAGGTTGGGCCCCCTTTGATTGACAACAGGATTTGTACAGGGTCTGCATCGCAGGTCCCGTGCTTCCTGTGTATGGACTGGAAGAGAATCCCCCTTCAACAAAACGCATCCCAGGCAGTCTCGTCTAATAGGATGTGTGGACGACACTGCATTGCGTGCCCCGTGCTTCATGCGCAACAGTCCTTTTTTCAAACCAAAATGCAGTGCAGGCCCTTCAATGTGTTCCAGGATATGTAAACCTCACCGTATCGCAGGCCCCGTGCCTTCCTTAGCGATCTGGGAGGCAGGCAGCGGCCTCATGCTGGTGGGGACGAGCAATGTTTTTCAAGGGTTTCAAGGTTGGCCTACAGGCCAAGGCTCTGTCAGGCAGGCAGCGGCCTTGTGCTGGCAGACAAGCAGCTTGCCGCGCTCAACTGGGGGCGTGGTGAAGTAACCTGGGAGCTTGAAAGTTTTATGTGCTCCAGGATTCATAAACAACACTGCATCGCAGGCCCCGTGCGTCCGTACGTGATCTGGGAGGCAGGCAGTGGCCTTGTGCTGGTGGACGAGCAGCTTGCTGCGCTCAACTGGGGGCGTGCTGAGGTGACCTGGGCTGTGACATCTCTGTCAGACCGCCTGGCTTTTCACATCTCGACCACACTCAAAGCGGTAAGGGGTGATAAGGTGGTGGTGAGTAAGAGGGGCGCGTGCTGGCGTGACATGGGCTGTAGCACCCCTGTCAGACCGCCTGGCTCTGCGCATACCTGCGGCACTTGAAGCGGTAAGGGGTGATAAGGTGGTGGCCAGTGAGAGGGGCGCGTGCTGGCGTGACATGGGCTGTAGCACCCCTGTCAGACCGCCTGGCTCTGCACATACCTGCGGCACTTGAAGCGGTAAGGGGTGATAAGGTGGTGGCCAGTGAGAGGGGCGCGTGCTGGCGTGACATGGGCTGTAGCACCCCTGTCAGACCGCCTGGCTCTGCGCATACCTGCGGCACTTGAAGCGGTAAGGGGTGATAAGGTGGTGGCCAGTGAGAGGGGCGCGTGCTGGCGTGACATGGGCTGTAGCACCCCTGTCAGACCGCCTGGCTCTGCACATACCTGCGGCACTTGAAGCGGTAAGGGGTGATAAGATGGTGGCCAGTGAGAGGGGCGCGTGCTGGCGTGACATGGGCTGTAGCACCCCTGTCAGACCGCATGGCTCTGCACATACCTGCGGCACTTGAAGCGGTGAGGGGTGATAAGGTGGTGGCCAGTGAGAGGGGCGCGTGCTGGCGTGACATGGGCTGTAGCACCCCTGTCAGACCGCCTGGCTCTGCACATACCTGCGGCACTTGAAGCGGCAAGGGGTGATAAGGTGGTGGCCAGTGAGAGGGGCGCGTGCTGGCGTGACATGGGCTGTAGCACCCCTGTCAGACCGCCTGGCTCTGCACGTACCTGCGGCACTTGAAGCAGTTAGGGGAGGTGAAGGGGTAATGAGGTGGTCAGGAGGGGCGCGGGGATCTGCAGGCGGCAGTGGCATTCCTTTAGAGCAACTGCCTTTTTGCATTCCACTGCACGTAGGGTGGCAAAGTGGGGTGGGGTGCGGTGGAGGCAAGGTGTTGATGCGGGTCTGTCAGCAAAAGCACTGTGCGATCACAAAGCTGACCACATTTGATTCATATGATAGTTTGTCTGTTGGCAAAAGCACTGCGCGGTCAATAAGTTGACCGCATTTGGTTCATATGGTAGTTTGCCTATTGGCAAAAGCACTGCGCGGTCACAGAGCTGACCACATTTGATCCGTATGGTAGTTTGTCTATGGTACGTACATAAATTTACGATGTAGGCATAGGTGTACTGCAAACAATAATTGGCTCGCTTTACTTTCTATGGGTCTGCTGCTGCAGGATGTGCATGCTAAGCCCACGACAACAATGTGGTCGGAATACACACGCACACACTTACACATACCAGCCTCCTGCAAGAGCGCAACCTTCATGAGCCCCGCACATAGGCAGAGCCTCAGAAACATGCATGCAGGTGGCCGCTACCACATCCCAGCAGCCCCTCATGAAATGCTCGACCTGCATGTGGGACAGTGTTCGGCATAAGGAGTGGTGCTTGGGGCCTGCATCAAGAGCAGTCTTGAGCCTGCATTAAAAGCAGTGCTCGCACAGCATGATAGGCCCTGCGAGCCTAATAACTTCCTTGTCGCTCCCATGTTTTTTCTTTTCTCGTATGCTTGCTTAGCACCATCATGGTGCGGTCTCATCGCTGCCATATGTCTTTGCGCCTCCGCAGCATCATGGGCCCAACCTTATAATGGTCTTCTTGTTGCTTCGATGTTTCTCGTCGTGCCTGTTTGGCATCATAGCCTCTGGCAGCCATAGGGCCCATTGATCCTCTTGCCGCTCCCATCTGTGAGGTTCGTAGCGCCTGCTCAGCGTTATGGGCCCGTACATCCCAGGTCACCATTCTGATTGTAGTGTTTGTATTTGCACTGTTTTGGGATGCAGGCGCTCACAGCAGGTTCACAGCAGCCCCTCCTGGGTAGCACCTGCGTGCCATCACGGGCCCCCTTCTGACTGTGTTAGTTGTGTTGAGCATCGAGTATTGTGTTTCTTTCATGCAGGAGGTCACGGCAGCTTCACAGCAGCCCCTCCTGGGCAGCACCTGCATGCCATCATGGGCCCCATTCTGATTGTGTTGATTGTCTTGAGCATCAAGTTTTACATTTCTTTCATGCAGGCAGTCACGGCAGCTTCACAGCAGCCTTTCCTGCAGCACCTGCACGCCATCATGGGCCCCGCGCTGGCTGCCGCCGTGGCTGCTGCATTTGTGGGTGCGCCGCCGCTGTGGTTCTGCATTCTGTGCCCCACGGTGCTCGGCCTTGCGGCTCCCCTGATCGTCAACCTTGCCCTCAACCAGGTGTGTGTGTGTGTGTGTGTGTGTGTGTGTGTGTGTGTGTGTGTGTGTGTGTGTGTGTTCGTAATTGTGTATTTGCTCAGGTTCAGGCTAGCAGGATGGTGCCCCTCTCTGTTGAGACATGATAGGTGGAAAAGGGCACTGACACATACACACACAAACGCATTGCTGTGTCCTGGGCTCGTATGATGGGCACAAAACTGTGACATGAGCCGAATTTGGGCTTCGAGTCCAACCTCAATGAGAACTGGAGACAGGGTCGACACTCATTGGGGGGTGTCCTGTCTGTGCTGCCTGTCAGCATTTCGCATGTCCCATCTGTGCTGTATACCAGTATTGTGTTCCCCATGAGGGGTGGTAAGAGCACAGATCTTATAGAACCCTGAAAGATTATCGTTCCCGCAGGATCACCAGTAAGAAATCAGTCTTTTGTGTTTGATCCCCATGCAAGGTGACCAGTGCATTGTTGTGTACAACCTATACCGTTCCCAGGTCACCGGCTATCTGTGTGTGCACCTTTCACTACCAGATGATCAATGCTTTGACCTCCACCTTTGCTGCTCTTCCTCTGCTGTTCCCAGGTCGCTGGCTACTTGTGCACGCACCTCTCACTGCCAGATGATCAGTGTTTTGACCTCCTCCTTGGAGCGTTAGGGCTGGGGTTTGTTCTGTGAGTGGTATTGATTGCACTGAGTGCATTCTCAGCGTGTGTGGGCTGGGATCTGTGTTATTTTATGGTGCCAAGTGCATCTCCGACACAACTGCGAAGACCCTTGCTGTGCATTTAGGGCCACTAGCATGCATTCTTGGCGCTTTTACATCTGTGCTTGTCTCAGAGAACCACTCTCAGCACTGCAAAGATGCATGCCGTGCATTTAAGGCCCCTTGCTTGCACTCTTGGCGCTGTTGCATCTGCTTGGCGCTGTTGCATCTGTTCGTCTCAAAACATGGCCTCAGCTGTGTCTTTTGGCCCTCCTTTTCTAGGCTTCCTATTCCATCATCTCTCTGCCTTGCCAGGCCACCACCATGCTGGACCTGCGCAGACGTGATTGAAGAGTCAACAGCGACTATAACTAGATTGAAGCTTTGTGTTTGCCCAGTATCTGCACTTGTACGCGCACACGCGCACACACACACACACACACACACACGTACACACACACACTCACACACTCACACACACACACCTTTTTTCTGTTATGCCGCAAACCCTCCCTCCAGGTCGCTGGCATCAGCCATCCCCATCTTCACTGTGTGCCGGCTGTTCCAGTGTAGCCACCGTGATGAGCGCCAGAAGGCAGCCTAAGCTGTTCCATTGCAGCCAGGAGCTTGAAGGCAGCCCAAGATAGGAGGCAGCCTAAGTTGCCTAAGCTGTTCCATTGCAGCCAGGAGCTAGAAGGCAGCCTAAGCTAGAAGGAAACCTCAGTGGCTATAGTGAAGCTACCATGATGCCCACTACGATGAGTGCCAAAAGGCAACCTGAAGCAGAGGATGCGTAGGAGCTGCTGCACCGCTCATGGAGTCAGCGCTTGCTCGGAGCCTGGTGTGGTTGCCTGGGTATTTGTTTTGTACAATATAGGAACGAGCTGTATAATATTTGTGAATAAAACGCACAATGGAAAAAAGCTTGATCAGGTGCATGTCCATGTACCTCAATGCTGCTCAGACACTCCGAAGGATGAGACTTAGAAAAGTGTCCTTCCTGCGCAGAGGTCAAGCTATTGCGTCTTACCTGCATCATTCCAAGTTAAACATATGGAGATTGTCGTGGCTGGTTGCTTCCTTTTTAGACTTATTTGGCTGCATGCGGGCAGAATGCAGTTGCGCAGTGCCTTGTACCATTATGATGTGTGTGTGCCAATATGCGAAGTGCAGAATATGTCGATCCGACCAATTGCCAGCCTGCCATCAAATTGATTGTTTGCTGTACCCTTAGCATGTTGTTACATTGGTTCCCTTGTATGAAACTCGTGTACATTACTCGATGACAGTCTTATCCATGTATCATATGACTCTCCCAATGCGTTCTTTTACACTTTTCCTTTCTTGAATGTGCTCTACTGTATATTTCAATGTTTTGTCAATACTTTCTGAAAGTGCTTACAGCACAACGAGAAGATTCTCAAAGATTTGTTAGAAAAACTTTTAAGCTGTTGTCAAAGACCAGCAGCATGAATTGTCACCTGACGCTGGGAGCACTATTCAAGCATGAACAGTTGCTGAGTGACTTGGAGTTGGGGAAGAAAGCTAACAGGGGTTGACGGCCATGCTCCTGGCCACCCGGACTCACCTTCTCCTGTTCTACACAGCCGCATGCCCAGCAGCCTCTCCCCCCCCTAAGTTCTTCTATGTAGATGAAAAAGGAAAGGGTTACACAGCTGCTCCTGCCTATGAAGGCAGCTTACAAGGTTTACAAGGATAAGGCCTTCAGTCAAGAAGTGCTCCTGCCTACAAAGGCAGCTTACAATGGGTTACAATGGGGTTTGACCTTCAGCCAGGTAGTTTGGCTGCTCGGTCTGCCCAACTGTTCCAACTGCACAAAAAATATCCATGAGATCGGAAATAAAACGATAAGTCTCATTAGTTAGCTTCTGCCAAGAATGAATGGCATCCTCAGAGCTAGCTTAAGAATAGTAGAAAGTGCCTGAATCGTCCAGAAAATTTCTATGAGAAGAGGGGAAGTCAGAAAATAACTGTGCATAAGTCCTTCGAAGAGAACACAGAAGCGCAAGAACGAAGGCAGCTCACCCACTGCAACAGCGCTCTACTTCACAAGTTTATTCATGCGGACATCTCCCTCAGCCCCAGAAATTCCTCCAGCTGAACATCCCATCTATTGTCTGCCATGAATGGCCTACATCATGCCCATCATTTCCAGCAAAAGACACGCTCTGCTGATCCTTTGGACTTGAGTCAGCTTGTTGTGGATCTCAGGTCTCGCCATCTCACATGTTGGAGACAATTTTCTGGCTACGACCCACGAGACACAAACTGCAAAAAATTACTTATCATCACTGGTGTGCTCTCCCAACCAAGCCTGCACACGTAAAATATTCTCCTTATATTCTGCCCAAATATTTCCGGCTTAAATATGCTTCCTTATTTTCTGGTCCTCTCCTCTCTTTATCTCACTCTTCCAGTAGGGTGGCTCCCTACGTACCTGGCACTCACTATGTACAGTCTTATCATATCTCTTCCTTCTTGAATCAAAACGAGCTTTTTTTGTTTGTTTCTGAGCTTATGGACATTATGTTGGCTGGCGAGGACCAGTCACAGGCCGATCAGCCGAACAGTCTGGCTGAAGGTCCCCCTGTGTAAATCTAAATCTAAATCTTGAACCAAAATAGTTACCGGTACAAGCTTTTTCCTTTCCTACATGAATTATTGCTTTTTTATGAGCAGGCTAGCAGTAAAACGTTTTGACTGGAGGCCTTCTTTTTTCTGTAACCTTCTGTAGCTGGCATAACAAGCGACCAGAGCATATGCTCAGATTTGTGTGAGTCGCCCTGCGTGCTTAGAATGATGGGCCAAAGCTCACATGGGGCACATAGACCCTAGTTCGGTGCTTTTTTTTTTTTTATATGGGAAAATGGCTGAAATCACCATAAAACACCAACCACTGGGTCTTTTCACTCCATTTCTTTTGCAATAGTACTTTTTTGTTACAAGGTCTCTAAACCACCAAAACTACCAATTTGGCGCAATGGGTGGTCAGATGTGGGTTTTTGGTGGTAAAAACTAGGGTTCACGCCGTAGCAAATTAGGCACATGCCCCTTAACTGGCAGTACCAGAGGAACCCAAACTTGAAAACTGCCCATTACGGGGCACATATGCAAAGGAGCATGCAAAAAACAGGCAAATTTGGGCCTCAGATAAAATATCATGGGAAAACATGCTAAAAGAAGTTAGCAAATAAGGAGCAAGATGCAATGTCAAGTGTCTGCGACCTGATGCCTTGTTCAAAGGAAGAAAAATGAACAGGTCCATAGGTTTGCTCATTCAAGCATGCTCTGACCACAGTGAAACCCCATGCACCATCGCTGTCGGTACGCTCTTCATCACGTTCTCCATCATCACGTTGAGTCCCAACTCTAATTCAGTCATCACGTATCACAGTCAGAGCAAACACACAATGCGTCTCCTTTTCCTTCATCAACGTAGGGAGGGTTTCCTCTGCCTACGTGGTTCTTCTTTTCTCCTCCAGGTCACACACAACAAGTTCCCAGGTGTTCATTCCCAGCTCCTGTCGGAAGTCACGTCACCGCATTTATCCTTTTCCTTGCGCAAGCAGCACTACAGAAGCGACCCTAGTGTAGCTGGATAATGCCCACAAAACACTACAGTGAGTGGCGAATCAAACAATGCTATTGGATAAGCTACTTTACTATAAGCAATCGTTCATCATGTTAGCATGGATGGCATGCATGAAGAACAAGGATGCAAGCAGACATGCACAGGGCTGCCAGCAGTGGGAAGTGCTGCTCACTCAGCACCAGAATCTGAGCTACTGCTGTAGAAGAAATCGGTGTTGAAGACTGCCGGGTTGGCAGCACGTGTGCCAGGTGGCTGACTTTCAATCTGAATGCGCGCGCGTGTATGTGTGTGTGTGTGTGTGTGTGTGTGTGTGTGTGTGTGTGTGTGTGTGTGTGTGTGTGTGTGTGTGTGTGTGTCTTTCTCAAATCCTGCAGCATTGGCTGGCATGACTAAAACTCAAGGCAACCCCCCCATGGGTTTCATTCCGTTTTTCTTGAAAAACACCTTCCCTTCCACCAAACATCAAATAGACAGAGCAAAGACAGGGGCACACCATTCGCGCACAAGCAAAGCACACAGGAGCTAAGCACACGAGCAATGCACCTGCCTTCAAACCATGCAGTAAATATAAACTCAAGCAGCCTCCATCATTTCCATGCACCAAATAATGCTGCGGCCAAATGCCACGCAGAAGATATGCATACAAGCACCCGCCTTCATTGCCAGCCAGCAAACACAGATACAAAAGAGGCTCCTTCCATCCGTCCAACATTTACACCCTTGTTGCAGGAGTTATTGCTTTGCAAACCAAGATGGCAGCAGAATCCTCATGGGTGCCCACAGGAGCAGGAAAAAACACACATTGAAGGTCAGAACTTGGCTAGACCCTTACCAAGCCAAGGGATACCAGTTTCTGCTTCTAAGGTTGGTGCCCAAAATCCTTCTGAGGACATTTGCATCTATGTTTTTTCTTATGTGTGCGTAGAAAGGTCTACCCGCCTGCCGGCGGAGCTGGAGATACTGCGCGACCACAAAAGGAGCAAAAACAATAGAAAAGACACCTATTGACAAGACACCTACCTGCAAAGATGGCGGCGCTGCAGGTCCCTCATGCGAGCCCTCAGCAGCAGCAAACGGGTTGCCAAAGGACCGGAAGCCACTCAGTGCTTCGCCACCACCATCTTTTCCACTGTCACCTCCTTCCCTCCGGCCTTGCCACGCAGGCCCTCCCCAGCGCCCCTCCTCCCCTGCTGCAAAGCCAGGATCTCCTGCCTTTGAAGAGCGGCTGCCACCGCCACCTGCAGAGCAGCGTGTGTGTGTGTGCGTGTGTGTGTGTGTGTGTGTGTGTGTGTGTGTGCGTGTGCGTGTGCGTGTGTGTGTGTGTGTGTGTGTGTGTGTGTGCGCGTGTGCGCGTGTGTATATGCGCTTGTGTGCAGGAGACCCCTCTCTGCCTCACCATCAGCAAAGGGGTTGCCAAAGGTTCGGAATCCTGAGGCTGGGGCAGCTGATGCTGCCGTGGCTGCAGGAGCGCTTGCCCTTGTGTGCCCCCCATAAAACATGCTGCCGTCGTCGCCGTCGTCCTCGCTGCTGGTCAGGCCCTCCATGCCTGCCCAGCTCGGAGCGTGGCCAGCAAGCTCTCCCTTGTGCACACCTGTAGCAGCAGCAGTGTGGAGTGCGCAGTCAGCACGCATTGAGTTGCACATCAAGCCATGCCTGGAGTGCCCTCTCCATGCCTGCCCAGCCTGGAGCGAGGTCAGCTGGCCCAAAACTCATGCACACCTGCAGCAGCAAGAAAGTGTGGAGTGTGTGTGGCCAGCATGCAGGGAGCCATACACACGATGTATGTTCAGCCTGGAATCACCCCTGCACACCTCTGCCACACTCTCCATTGCAATGTGAGCTACAACACCCCTGCTTGCATGCCCTCCTGGCCCTCCCGCTTCAGGCAGCATACCCCTCGCTTCAGGCACACCAGAGCAGGGACCACACCACCACCCTCTTCATCGCAATGTAAAGTACAACCCTGCTTGCACGACCAGGCCCTCCCGCTTCAGGCAGCATAACCCTCGCTTCAGGCACACCAGAGCAGGAACCGCACCACCACCCTCTTCATCGCGATGTCAAGTACAACACCCCTGATTGCATACCTTGGCCCTCCCGCTTCAGACGGCATACCTTGCTCATGCACACCTGCAGCAGCAGCACCACCACCTGCGGCACCACCACCACCATCTCCTTTGTGATGTGCATAATCCGCATGACCAGGCTCCTTTACCTTCATTGGACCCAGACACTTCCCAAACCTCATCACCTTCCTCACCTCCATCATGGTCATGCCCAACATTGACGTCGTGAGACTCCACTCGACAACCTTCAGGCAGCACCCCCCAAAATCAAGCTCACCTTCCTCATCTCCATCGTGGTCATGTGCGGCACTGATGATGTGAGACTCCTGCAACAATCTTCAGGCAGTACCCCCCAAACTTGAGCCCACCTTCCTCATCTCCATCGTGGTCATGAGCAGCGCCGATGGTGTGAGATCTGCCCAAATGCCCCTGACCCCCATCCTCACTGTTGTCATCGTCAACAGTTGCATGGTTGCACGTGCCGCCGTCACTTTGTAGGCCACTGCCTGCCCTCTGTGCATGGGGACCCCGGCCATCGGTGCGCTCCTCGTCCTCCTCACCACTGCTGCTGAGGCTGATGCCATCGTCATACAATAGCGCGCGCCCCAACGTCGGCCCCCCTGGCAGCTCGTGCTGCTCACCATCATGGTGCAGCTCTTGCCGCTCACCATGCTCCTCCTGCTCATTACGATCGTGCTGCTCACCATGATGGCGCTGCCCGTGCTGCCCATCATGCTCCTGCCCCTGTTCTGCAGCCCAGGAGCCATCGCTCGTCTTGAGGACGGCGCCTGAGACTCCTGCACCCACACCCCCACTTTCGTCCTCCCCCGAGCCCCCATCGTTGGAACCCCTCCTCAGCTCCCACCGGTGTTGCTTTGATGCCTCATAACTGCCATCATCATTTCCATCATCCTGGATTGGATGCAGGTTCACTATCCCATCCCCCTCCTTGGCAGCCGCCGCACCAGCAGCCGCGCCTGCAGCATTTGCCGCAGCAGTGGCATCCTCGTCCACTTCATCATCATCATCATCATCAGCTGTCGGCTCAGGCACGTGGCTCATGTGGCGACTTGCCCCTTGGGGCTCCTCAAGTTGGGCCTCATCCTGATGCTCCTCGCCCTCACCATCACTGCCACCGCTTTTGCTGCCAGGACCGGATTCCCTGAGGGCCACCTGCTGCTGCTGTTGCTGCTGCTGCTGCTGCTGCTGCGGTTGTCGCCCCTCCCATGCTGCTGCTGCTGCTACTTCTTGTTCTGCCTCAGCCTGCTGCTGCTGCTGCTCCACAGGGTCTGCCTGGCCTCGACCCTCCCATGCTGCTGCTGTTGCTACTCCTCGTTCTGCCTCAGCCTGCTGCTGCTGCTGCTGCTCCACAGGGTCTGCCTGGCCTCGACCCTCTCCTGCTGCCGAGTGCACGGGGGCATCCGCAGAATGCTCGTCGTCACTGGAACCCATTGCACCAGCAGGAGCAGCGGGAGCATCTCTGTCATCTGCTTCCACACTAGCAGCAGCAGTAGCAGCCTCGTCCCCAGGGACAGCAAAACCAGTTGCTGCGTGTGCTGTGTGTGCACCTGCTGCTGCTGCTGCTGCTGCTGCGAGAGCTGCCTCAGCCTCGGCAGCCTCTGCTGCCGCTGCGGACGCCTCAGCTTCCAGGCCTTCATCCACACCTGTGTGCTCACAGCAGCAGCATATGTGTGTGTATGTGCGTGTATGTGTGTGTGTGTGTGTGTGTGTGTGTGTGTGTGTGTGTGTGTGTGTGTGTGTGTGTGTGTGTGTGTCCTCTCCTGCATGCTCCGTGCCGGTCTAAGCAGCACTGGCACCAACTTGCACCCTCTCACCACAAATCCAAGCAACACACCCACGCAACCTCTGCTTACCGGCATGGCAGGTACAGCTACGTAACCCTTTCCTTTCCTTTCCTTTCCTTTCCTTTCCTTTCCTTTCCTTTCCTTAACAGTATGGCATCCACGCCTTTGCCCCTCTACAACCTCGATCAAGCGCACACCTCTTCTTTGTCCCCCTTTTCATGTTGGCCCTCACCGAGTCATGCACCTGTTTTGTCCACCTTTTGTGTGCACAGCTTTTGTGATGGCAATCTGCTTTGCTCATTCACTTTTGGTGCGCGCCGCAACCAAGCAATGCTCTCATGCCTGCTGGTGCCTGCTTCTGTGTGCGCAACTTTCACGGAAGCGCTCACCTCTTTTGTGTTTTTTTTTTGTGTGTGCACCCCTATCACGCAATGCTCCCCTGCCTCAGGATGCCTGCTTTTGTGTGCGCACCACTCATTTTGTGGAGGCGCGCCCCTCTTCTTTGTTTGCTTTTGCATGCACCCTCTGTCCACACAACGTGCACCAGAGGCCCTTTTGTTTGCTACAGGATTACCTCTCCTATAGGAATGCCCACAATGCTGCCTCCTTGTCCACATGCTCGCTTGGGTCATGTAACAACAACAACAAAGGTGCCCTGCTCACATGCTGCCTCCACCTACTGATCACTGAACAAGCCAACTTGTCAGCACCTGGCCCTATCAAGTCACATCTCCAGCGCCACCTTGCACTGCCCAGTTGACAAGGATCAGGCTCGTGTGTGAAATGGAATGGAATTCTATCTGGATGCACTTCAATCGTGCACAACCCAACCTCAGCCAGTGCTTTATCCCCCTTATTTGTCCTTGGGGAGACATGCCAAAATCGGAGCAGTATAGAGAGAATCAGCGAGGCCCTGCGCAAGGTTGACAGCCAGCACTTTGACCCCTTCCACATCTGACAATGTAACCATCCTCAGCACAAAATTCAACCTCAGCAGAGACCTTGCCCCCTTCCCCCCCAGGGGCTGGAGTACTAAGGTTGCTCCCTGCCTGCACATCCCACAGGTGGCTACTTCCTGGCACTGTTTGGGAAATACACAATTTTAAGCCTGGCGCGGACCGGATTTCAGACTGGGGACCCCCTCAGGATACTGCGGGCACTTTGCACGCACACAGAGTACTCTACTACGGCTTTGCTGCCACTGTTGGGTGGGGCAATAGGCAAGCAGTTCCTCTAGTTCCCTTTGTACCGCAAATGTACTGCAGATCAATCAGCTGCCCACTCCCACCCTCCCCCAGCACACACACCCACACCCACAGACACACACACACACTGCTAATCAGGGTTGGGTCATACGTGATTCGTGAATTTCAAAGAACACTAAAAACAACCTTAAAATCGTGAACGCTAAAAGTGGCTGTATGGAGTGCATGGTAAAATTCGTTGGTGAAATTTTTGGGGAGGCCTCTCTCATGAGAGACCTTCAGCTCCCATGTTCTGTAACCATCTCATACACGTAAATCTAAAAACAAATATCTCACTGGAGCTGGTTTGCTACCCAAAATCCTACCCTACGTCCTCCTCTTATCCTGTAAACCAACCCCTCCCCATCACTGCTGGACCCCTCCTCATCCTCATCAACACCCAAGAGTCCTCAGATGCTGTACACTTGGCCACCTCACACAGCCACAAACTTGCAAGAGGTGTAGCCTGATGCGCGTGGCACCTCCATGAAACACATGCATATGCTCACGTGTGCACATAGCTTGCATGCACGTGTTCTTCCTTTGCTTCATCCGTGCCTTCATGCTGAACCAATGTGACATAATCCCACTCAGGGCCCTTCTCTCTCGGCACAGTTCAATGTTTATGGCTGTGGGGGTGGTTGGGGGGTAGTTGGGACCCCTTCCTGGGGACCCTCTCCCACCCAAGACCTCCCTTCCAAAAATGGCCCTCTAAATTCGCGTATATACGTGACAAACGCGTATCTAACACGTACATACGCGATCGCTACCTCCCAAACCCACGAATGACCCAACCCTGCTGCTAATACAACAGTAAAAATCCTGTGAGGACCCTGCACGTGCTCCCTTTAAGTGGGGCACCATGTAGCAGCATTGCAGGTCCCTTGCATCAGGTTCAAGCATCCAGCTAGACTGCGCACCGTGCCCCAAATAGCCGTTCAGAAGGTGGGATCCAACAGGGAGTTTCCGATCACCCTCTGCACCCTCATCTGCGTACTCCTCATGCACGCCAAGTCCGCTCCTGTTTCCTAGCACAGCACACTGGCAGGTGAAGTCAAAGAACACAACTCACCCTCTGCACCCTCTGCGTTCTCGTCTGGGTGTAACTCATCTACCAGTCTGCCCCCGCGCCGCATCAGCTCACGATTTCGCTGGAGCACGCGCTCAGCCAGTGCCTCTGCCAAGTGTGTGTGTGTGTGTGTGTGTGTGTGTGTGTGTGTGTGTGTGTGTGTGTGAGGGGCGAGGGTGTTGAACGCGTGCAGGCGGTTGTGTGCTTGCGTAAATGAGTGGCATGACTGTGGGCGCATGTAGTACATGTGCAAAACAGGCGCGGATGGATACATGCAGCAGCCAAGTGATGGGTGTGCTTGCACCAAGTTGCAAGGCTGTGCACGCATGTAGTACATGCGCATGTGCATGCACTCGCAGTGCCACCCCTCACCCACATAGCTGCTCCTGCGTGCGTTGGTGTACGATGTGGGGGTGCTATGTGTGCAGCATGCTGTCCCTGTATGTACTGTGTGCTCTTGCTGCGTACTATGCTGTTCCTGTGTGCTATATGAGTACTCGCCTTCCCCTGTGTGCATTGTGTGCACTGTGTGTGCTATATGTGTACTATCCTCCCCCTGTGTGCATTGTGTGTACTGTGTGCACTTTGTTTCTTTCTCTGTATGTACTGTGTGCTCTTTGTGCGTACCATGCTGTCCCTGTATGCTATATGTGTGCTGTCTTCCCCTGTGTGCACTGTGTGTGCTGTGTGTACTATGCACTATGCTGTCCCTGTGTGCACTTTGTGTGTACTATGTGTGTAACGTGCTGCCCCTCACCTGCAAAGCTCCTCCTGTGTGTTGCTTTAGCTGCAAGGGCTCCAGCTGTAACGTCAGCAGGTGGAAGCTGTGCCTGGTTTGAGTCCTTGTGCATGTAAGTCTCTTGCTGCTGTTGCTGCTGTTGCTGCTGCTGCTGCTGCTGCGCCAACTGCTGCGGAACGTCATGGTCCTCTTCCAAGGTGGGGGGCAGCAGCAGCTCTGAGATGGGCAGCGGGGGTGGCAGGTCACCTGCGGGGCCAGCAGTGAATTAAGGCATGGCAACAGTGAGACACTCCTGATGTGGTGCCCTCGATAACATGGGGAGCAGTTGCAGCTCTGAGATGGGCAGCGAGGGCGGCAGGTCACCTGCAAAAACAGCAGACGGGAACTGTCGTTCTTGGTGGACAGTCTCCCTCCTGGTTCTAGGAGCATGACATGGTGATACATACAGCATGGTCTGCTCAGGGGGTGCAGCAGCGGCTCTAAAATGGGCAGCAGGGGCGGCAGGTGAGGGCAACGTGAGAACATTGCATATGCTCTGGCAAGGTGCACGGGCAAGCAAAGGCAGAGTGCAATGGTAAGGTGTGGAACATCGCATGGTGCTAGGGCAAGCAAGGGCAGGGTGCATTGGTAGGGTTGTGGGACTCGCATGGTGCAAGGCAAGCAATGGCAAAGTCAATCGCGAGGTGTAGAACATCGCATGGTGCAAGGCAAGCAAGGGCGAAGTGCAATCACGAGGTGTAGAATAATGCTTGCTCCGGTGAGGTGTAAGGGCGAGCAATGGCGAGGTGCGATGGTAAGGTTGTGGAACATGCCATGCTGCAAGGGCAAGCAGGGGCAGGGTGCGATGGTAAGGTTGTGGAACATTGCATGCTGCAAGGGCAAGCAGGGGCAGGGTGCGATGGTAAGGTTGTGGAACATTGCATGCTGCAAGGGCAAGCAGGGGCAGGGTGCGATGGTAAGGTTGTGGAACATGCCATGCTGCAAGGGCAAGCAGGGGCAGGGTGCGATGGTAAGGTTGTGGAACATTGCATGCTGCAAGGGCAAGCAGGGGCAGGGTGCGACGGTAAGGTTGTGGAACATTGCATGCTGCAAGGGCAGCGACGGCAGTGCTGCAATGGTAAGGTTGTGGAACATGCATGCTGCAAGGGCAAGCAGGGGCAGGGTGCGATGGTAAGGTTGTGGAACATTGCATGCTGCAAGGGCAGCGACGGCAGTGCTGCAATGGTAAGGTTGTGGAACATGCCATGCTGCAAGGGCAAGCAGAGCTCCATCTGTCGCTCCAGCTGTTTCCCGTGTCAAAAGGAGTGCATGCAGCACATTAGGGCACCTCGTCTTGCCCACACTCGCACCTTGTGCGAGCACAAGTGTCCCTCTCCTTCCAGGCTGAAGACTACCTCCATACAAGTGGTGGATGAATCAAATGCCTTTTCAGCAGGAAAGCATGTATGATACAAGGACACCTGGGCATGCCCAAACCTCTCCTATGGAACACTCACGCTCGACTGCCTCCTTGTCCTTAATTGATGCAGGGAGAGTTTCCTCTGAGCACCCAGTTTCTCTTTTCCTCTTTTTCAGACCCAAATGCAGAGGGCATCCAGGATGGGGCACGAGCCATCCAAGCCTTCCAATGCAGCAGACATCCCATCGCAGCAAGTCCACCCTCCCAGACCCCAAATGCAGCAGCCATTGAGTCACAGCAAATGACATAACACGTATATGATCCAAAATTGCACCTTTGGATAGGCCATGCCGAACCCTGCGTGAAGACCCTATCTTGCAGGTGGGTCATGCATAGCATCCTGCAATTGTTGCTTTGCCCACAGCCATCCAAAGCCACGTGTTTGCAGATGGGTCGTGCCTAGCGCCCTGTGCG
>OU611765.1:2867698-2990198 GCA_914767535.2 Dunaliella primolecta
CAAGCTTGGCATTCAGCCCCACCACGCGCGAATGCGCACGCTGCAGCTCCCGCTCACAGTACGACAGCGAGCCCTGCACGCACGCCCACGCGCACACGTGTGTGTATGTGTATGTGTGTGTGTGTGTGTGCGTGTGGTGTATGTGTGTGTGTCTGGGTGTGCTGCAGCCCCTGCTTGCAATTCTACAGCAAGCCCTACCCAAGTGTGTGCATGTATGTTGCGTGCGCTCTTGTGAAATGCAGCAATGCTGCATTCCTTGCATGTCTTGCCTCGCAGCAAGCCCTATTCATTTTGTTACAAAATGTCACCAAAGTGTGGAGCAATGAGCGCATTTTGCACATTGTTTCCTTGGCACGCTGCCTCAAGGTGCCATCACAATTGGAGCGCAGTGAGCACAATTTGTAAGGAATTTGTACAATGCTTCAAGGTGCCTTTACAGTGTGGAGCGGTGAGTACGTGTTGGAAGTAACTCTGTACATTTGTACGATTTGTACACTGCCTCAAGGTGCCATCACAGTTGGAGCGCAGTGAGCACAATTTGTAAGGAATTTGTACACTGCTTCAAGGTGCCATCACAGTGTGGAGCGCACTGAGTATGTCAACAACAAAATGAAATTGTGATCATGCTCAACAGATTAAATACTCACTTGGTTGGTGCGCACAGCCTGGGTGCCCACAGATGGCAGGGGCCTGCACAAATGAGGACAGGGAGCAAATTGTTGGTACCATGGCAGTAAAATGCAAACTTTGAACGCCTGGATTGCACTGCGTTGCTCTTCAAGCAGTCTTTTACCCACAGACGGCAGGGGCCTGCACAAATGAGGGCAGGAAGCACACAATTGGTGCCACGGCAGTACAATGCGAACTTCAAACGCCTGAAACGTGCTGGTTGGCTCCCATTGCAGCTTTTGAAATGTAGGGCTCAGTGTCTGCAAGTAACGACACAGAGGCATGCGGGGTAAATGTCAGAACTAAGCCCATCGATGGCAAAAAGTGTGCTATCAATGCTCTGCTCACTGCTGGCAAGGCCCTGCACAAATGAGGACAGAACACAGCGGAAACAAAACCGTTGACTCCATGGCGGCACAGCACAACCTGTGGAGGAGTTGTGCTGGCTGGTTCCCTTAGCAGTGTTATGCTCACAGCAAGGTCTGGGAGTACAAGTACTGTTATAGAGACATGCGGGCTACACATTTAAAGTTTGCCCACTGATGGCACAAGGCTTGCTATCAAATCTCTGCTCAATGCTGGCAATGACGCACGCACAGGAAGGTTTTGGTTGCACTGAATCAAAATCCATCATAACAGGGTTGTGGTTCCTTGTTGGCTCGAACCTACAGGCAATGAGGGGTTAATTGGTCGCACACTACACGCCCTTTAAAGCTATAATGCATTAAGGACCACATGCTACACGCCCTTTGAAGCATGAAATTTATTGACACCCTTTAAAAACATTAGAGATTTAAGGATCACATGCTACACGCCTTTCAAAGCTGGATGCCCTAAGGATGAGAGCTTTCAAGACCACATGCCACATGCCCTTCAAAGCAGGATGCTTTAAGGATTACATGCTACACACCCTCCAAAGCATGAGGCAGATGGTGCAGTGGCGAAGTCGGAGGCTGTACCTAAACTAGCACCTCCTAATGGCTTTACCTCATCTTGCATGATGGCTGTACCTCATCTTGCATCCCCAAGAGCAAAGGGTCTGAGCGCAGCCTCCAGCGTTCGTACATGTCTTATATCGAATTGGATAAGAACCTGATGCATTACCTGCTGCCTCTTTGCAGCAGCATTTGCGCCCAGGCATGCCTAGAAGGATTTTAATTTCAATCGCGGAAACCTTGCATCACAGTGGACAAGTACCTGATGCATTACCTGCTGCCCCTTTGCGGCAGCACCTGCGCCAAGGCATACCCAGAGGGATTCTTCTTGAAAACTTTCGAGGCAAAACAAGCTTGTGAGGCGATACCTTGCATTCTTCATTGCAAGAGTCAAGGATAGGAGCATGGCTCACAAAAGTATAGAAACATGAGCATTGCTTCAAGGCTTCGCTTGAACAGACTCATCGGGGGTGAGTTTGTGTGGCGCCGCTTCAAAATCATCTGTCGTAATGGCCATTGACATAACATCAAAATGGCCCCCAATCTCACTGCATATGCATGCGCGTCGCAACTCAACAGGGTGCAGTGCCTGCATTTGTAGAGCTTGCATTTGCGGTGCCTGGATTTGCTTTGCAACTGAGCTGGGTGCAGTGCCTGCTGCTGCAAGCCTGAGCGTTGCAAGCCTGCGTATTGCAAAGCTGTGTGCAAGCCTGCGTGTTGCAAAGCTGTGTGGAGTGCCTGCTGCTGCAGGCCTGCGCATTACAAGCCTGCGTGTTGCAAAGCTGTGTGCAAGCCTGCGCGTTGCAAAGCTGTGTGGAGCGCCTGCTGCTGCAAGCCTGTGTGTTGCAAGCATTTGGCAGCATCAGGCAAATTGTGTTGTGGCAATCAGTTTGGCTCTATTTTGCCACACTCCTGCAGATACACAAACAGGAGAAGCTGGTTGATTCACTTTGCTCAGGGACAAAGGGCTGGGCTGTGAACACCAAGAGCAAGCCTCCCTGTCTCAATTGATTGCTGGAATGCACATACCTTACCTGTCACGGCAGGTAGAGCTATTGCCAAATCAGGAGTTGTAGCCTACCTACATTTATTATTACTAAATCAGGAGCTCTTATAACACCGAACCCTTACCTGTCACGGCGGTGAGAAGCAGAGTACAGAGAGCCGGTGGGCGATGTGAGGTTGGAGTAGGAGTAGTGCATGGCACGAGTTGAATCGCTGGTGTGGCCCTTTGCATGCACCCCCCAGAACTGGAGGTCGCTGCCGGCCTCACTACCCTCCGCTTCTCCTGCGAGTGTTCCAAAATTTTTACAACAGCTTTTGCATGCGCTCAAGTGTGGGTGTGTTTGTGTGTGTTGTGTGTGTTGAGTATACTTGATCGTGAGTTCAATAGAGTCTGCACAGGCGCCTTTAAATGCGATCAGCCCTTTCGCAGTGACATTTCCACCACCACCAGCATGGCAGGCAAAGGCTTATCACAGGTGGGCCTCCCTCAACCCACATGGCCTTCATTGCCTTCCATCTTTCTCATGAGCGCCTTCTTCGCCTGCTCATGACCGTGTGTGCCTTCACTCTCATAACCAACCCCCTTCACTCTTATGAATATTATAAGCGTGGATCAACCGCATAGCGCATGGAACTCCTGACACAAGCCTGACCATCATCATCTTGGTTCAACCGCACAGCACAGGACCACCATTGTCGAGGGCCAACCGTACAGGTTGTAACATGTTAGGGAGATGATGATGCACGTGATAGAGACCAATCCCACTCACCAGTGGAGCTCGGAAGCTTCACGCGGTGTCCCACGCCCTCCAGCCCCTGTTGTTGAAAATGCTGCTGCTGCTGCTGCTGTTGCTGCAGATCTGCATTGAGGCTGTGCACAGGTAGCAGCAGGTCGTCCGAGTCCTGGGGGTCATCCAGATCCAACAGAGACTGTGCCTCGATGTGGGCGAGTGGGTTGGACACACGTGCTGCCCGGCCTGCATGGGAGGTTGTTTGCATATCAACTTGCGTGTGTGTGTATGTGTGTGTTTGTGTATGTGTGTGTGTGCGAGCGCGTGCGTGCGCGTGTTTGCAAGCGCGCTTGAACCAGACAATTACAATCATCTCGCCATCTTCTCTCCTTGCAAACAAGCCTGAGGAGCCTGGGTCAAAGACTGCTATGCAGCAGCATACAAGTTTCCTGTGTGCATCTAGTGAGCAGGCTGACAGAGGTTTGAGATGGCGCATGGCTTGCAAGCCCACACGCGAGCACACACACTCTCCTCTTCCCTAGTTACACATTTAGAATCTGAAAACTCTTAAACAAGTTCCACAGCTTCTATTGCGCAGGCTGGCGTGACACTGAAATGGCGCATGAGCACGGACCCATAATAAGCACACCCACCCCTGCTCTTCCCCCACTGCACATTGACCACATTGAAAGCTCCAAACAAGCTCCCCAGCTTCTATACTGTGCAGGCTGTACTGGCAGGACACTTGTATGGCACTTCTACTGTACTGGCACGTCTAACGCCACGTCTACTGTACTGGCAGGACACAGATGTGGCACTTCTACTGTACTGGCACGTCTACTGCCACGTCTGCTGTACTGGCAGGACACTGATGTGGCACTTCTATTGTACTGGCACATCTACTGCCACGTCTGCTGTACTGGCACGTCAACTGCCACGTCTGCTGTACTGGCAGGACACAGATGTGGCACTTCTACTGTACTGGCACGCCTACTGCCACGTCTGTTGCATTGGCAGGACACTGATGTGGCACTTTTTACTGTACTGGCACGCCTACTGCCACGTCTGCTGTACTGGCAGGACACTGATACGGCTCATGGGCATATGGGACCATGCATGAGCTCACACAGACCCCTCTTCTCTTCCCCCTCAATACGATAAGCACATCAAACATGCACCTTCATTCGAGCATACAACCTCAAGCACGCACAACCCTCCTTCTCCCCCCTGACATAAGGAGCACATACCTCCATCTAAGCATGTGTACTCAAGCACACACCTCAAGCACGCCCCCCTCCTCCTCCTGCTCCTCCTCCTCTTCCTCCTCCCCCTCTGCCACCTCCACACCAATCAAATTGAACACACACTTCATTCAAGCTCAGCTGCCCCAAACGTGTTCACACGACCTCCATTCAAGCTCAACCGCTCGTATGACATTCACACACAGTTTCATTCACGCACCTTTTTCAAAAAGCTCAGCCGCCCATATCATGTCCACACACACCTTCATTCAGGCTCAGCCGCTCATGTACGCTGAGGTCACGCATGTCTGACGACATCCTGGCCATGCCATTCGGGTGCCCCTCAATTGACTGCGCGCATTCCCATACATCAAGCGTTGCTCAGCGCTGGGGTGTGCAATGGAAGCAGGACGCTCCAGGAAGACGCCGCACTGGATTCGGGTGCACTCATGCTTGTGCAATGCACACAGTGCAAGGAGAAAGGCATCCTTTTGCAAGTATCCTTCAATGAATCTCCTCGAGAGGCAAATGCAAAAAAAGGGCCACACGTGCGAGCAGCAGGACAGGAGAAAGAGGAATGGCGCTTTGGCAGGCAACAGTGCAGGCGTCTTGCAGTCTTGGGAGGCTCACCAAACCAGCCAACAGAGTCCATGGGCAGGCGCACAGTGGGTCAGGTACTCAGGGAAAGCCAGATGTGGGTGCGTGTGCCTCAAGCTACAAATGATGCAGGCACTTCGCATGGGTCCATGATCTTTGTCTCAAGCTTGAATGCCACAGGCTGCAAGACCGCTGGTAGTATGCCACAGGCAAAAACGTCTCAAGCTGTGATGTTACGTGCTGCAATGCCACAGGTAAAAATGGCACGTGCTGTAGTGCCACGAGCTGTAGTGCCACGAGCTGCAATGCCACGGGCTACAATGTCACGTGCTGTAATGTCACCTGCTGTAGTGCCACGAGCTGCAATGCCACGGGCTACAATGGCACGGGCTGCAATGTCACGTGCTGTAATGCCACCTGCTGTAATGCCACGAGCTGCAATGCCACGGGCTACAATGGCACGAGCTGCAATGTCACGTGCTGTAATGTCACCTGCTGTAATGCCACGAGCTGCAATGGCACGGGCTACAATGGCACGGGCTGCAATGTCACGAGCTGTAATGTCACCTGCTGTAATGCCACGAGCTGCAATGCCACGGGCTACAATGGCACGAGCTGCAATGTCACGAGCTGTAATGCCGCAGGCGGCAATGCCACAAGCTCAAAATGCGTGCGATAAGGATCGGGGTCAAATACATGGCCAGTCACCAGCGTGTGATGCTTTGATACCTTTTCATACTTGATCACAAATCATGCATGCTACGTGTTCAGGGGGGTAAGTCCTCCTTTTTGAAAGTGAATTTTAACACATGGTCACGCTGAGCTGTCCCAGCCTTTTGTTCCTGTTCTCAGGCATCTGTTTCTATCCAAGGCTTTGGTTCCCTGTGCCTCACATGTGCAGGTTGCAAGCTGTGGGAGGACAAGCTTGATCTGAGTACTGGTGGACACAGAAACCGTTGCTTCCTATTTGTTAGTTTCACAATGCCCACCTTCGCAGATTGCAAGCTTTGAGAGGACAGGCTTGATCTGGGTACTAGAGGACGTAGATGGGTGGGGGTGGCCGCTTGCATCGGACGCTGGGCTGCAGATGGCGTCAGCTGGCGGGTCTTGAGCTCCAACTGCACCAATAAAACAAATTATGAGCAGTGGCATTCATCACAAGGGGTGTGTGTGTGTGTGCGTGTGTGTGTGTGTGTGTGTGTGTGTGTGTGCGTGCGTGTGTGTGTGTGTGTGTGTGTGCGTGCGTGTGTGTGTGTGTGTGTGTGTGTGCACTTATGAGAACATGCGCATGAGGCGGAGTGTAGAAGCAGCGGTGGGTGACGGATAGCAAATTGTGAGGTCATTTGCATTTGTACATGATCATGGGAACAGCACAACAGCGTGCTCATGGTCCACATGAGCATGCACACCTTTGTGCATGCTGTCATGCATTTGCTTTGAGGTGGCCAGCAAGCACTCATAGATCATCTGAACAAGCATGGAGCATATCGTCTACGCCGTGCATCCTCGCGCATCACCACACTCAAAACATCCTCCTAGGCAGGATCAGAGCATCGTACACAATATGTGCACCCTTGCGCACCATCACACCAACCACGTTTTTTTGCCAATCATGCACCAATGTAGGAGCATTAAGCCCTCACCTCACACAAACCCATGTGCCTGCTCTACATGCTAAATCTGCTGCACGGAGTGTGCGGCATCCATACCCACACATACACCCAGACAGACACGCTCACACAGCAGCACCACTTCGACTCCTTCACTCACACCCACACTTGCTCTACTGCAAAGCCTGCTGCTGCTTGAGCTGCTTCCTTCTACATTCACGCATGGGTCCACACACCAATAGCTGCACGCCTGCTCCAGACGCACACACACACACACACAGCTGCACACTTGCTCCACCACCAGGTCTGCGTGCGCCTGGTGCCACCCACACTGACAGTCACACACCTGCTCCACCATCAGGTGTGCTGCAGCCCAATAACACCCGCACGAAAAGCTACAGACACACCAGCTCCACTGTCAAACCTTTCGCAGACCGGTGCTACCCACAGCAACAGCTACACATCTGCTCCACCACCACATCTGCTACAGCCTCATGATGACACACATGCCTGGTGTGTGGCAGCTACCTGCACAAACAGCTACACACCTGCTCCACCGCCAGATCTGCGGCTGCCTGTGCCGCCTCCAGACGCTGCTGCTTGGCCAGCAGCTGTGTTGCCATCTGCTCAAGCTGCAGCCGCAGCTCACGTGCCTCCACCTGTGTGTATGAAAGTGAGGGGATGTGTGTGTGTGTTTGTGTGCGTGTATGTGTGTATATGTGTGTGTGTGTGTGTGTGTGTGTGTGTGTGTGTGTGTGTGTGTGTGTGTGTGTGTGTGTGCGCGCGCACGCGTGTGTGTGTATGTGTGCAAGCGCGCGCATGTTCGTGAGCAGGGGGGCAACGGGTGTAAGGTCATCTGACCCAGTTACAGCCGCCGCAGCTCACTTGCCTGTGTGTGAATGTGTGTGTGTGTGTGTGTGTGTGTGTGTGTGTGCGTGCGTGCGCGTGCGTGTGTGCGCACGTGCATGTATGTACTGTATGGTGCTTTAAACCACAGAAAACCACAGAACAGCGCACCTTGTCTGGGCTGAGATCGCTGCTGCCAGCTGTGCGTGGCAAGTTTTGCAGCATGGGGTCATGGCCTTGATTGTGTTGCCACATAATGAGGCGCGTGTTCAGCTCCTCCACTTCATCCTCCAGCGCACGGATCTTACGCATGCCTTGCCTGCATGTGAGCGACAGCATCTGAAAGAAGTCATACCGAGTCTTTCATGTTCAATTCCTCCACCTCGTCTTCCAACTTGCGCCTGCACATGCGCACCCAGCATGTATGAGAAATCATATTGGCACATGTACCGTATGCACATGTTCAGCTGTTTGACCTTGTCCTCCGGTGCATTGATCTTGTGCATGGCGCACCAGCACAAGTGGAAATAGCAGGGTAGGGAGAATCCATATCAACCTTTTTCTAGAGGGGCATGTTCAGCTCCTTGACCTTGTCCTCCAGCACATGGATCTTCTGCATATCTTGCCTGCACACAAGCCTAGTATCGTTCCATCTGCAAGTTTGGATGCATTTCACACACACATACACACACACAACCCACACACCTGTGCGTCTCCTCAACCTCCTCCAGCTGCTGCTCCAGCGTCTTCACACGCTGACTGCGTATGATCAGCTCATCACTGCGCTCATTCAGTTGCGCCTGAGCAGATGCCAGTGCCTGCGCCAGTGACCAGATAGGAACCCCAAAGCAAGGATGAGGACAGGTTTTCAAGGTTGGAGTGGTGCGTAAGAGCAGCTCATTGCAGCTCTCATTCAGCTGCACCTGTGTAGTTGCTGGTGCTAGCAACAACAATTTTTTGAATAAAAGACAAAAAGTGAATGCACATCTTTTCAAGAGCAGAAGGGCGTGGATGGCAGGATATAGCAATGAAAGAGGCTAGATTGATGAGGAAAGAAAGGAAAGGAAAGGAAAGGAAAGGAAAACACCAGCCAAACGAAGCCACATTCACAAAGGTTGTTGAGTCAGCTGCGCCTGCGCAGCTATCAAGGCCCGTGGCACCCAAAGAGAGATCCAAGAGCTCAAAATAATATTTGCTGCTGAAGGTTTGATTATCCATTTAGCTTTGCCTACGCTTGTTCTGGGACCTGCAGCAGCATCCAAAATTAGTCTCAACGCTAAGGGCGCCCAGCAGTAAGGAATCAAGGGCCAGATTTTCCAGGGGTGTGATGGTGCAGATGACGGACAGCAGCCATGGAAGAGGCTTGTGGGTCAGAGGCTTTTTAGGGCTTAGAGTGTTGCCATCACCCAAAGGCTCGTGATGGTGCAGATGACAGGTAGCAGCCATGGAAGGGAGGCTCGTGAGTCAGAGGCTTGTAGGGTGATGCCATCACCCAAAGACTCATGATGGTGCAGATGATAAGCAGCAGCCTTGACAGGAAAGCCCATGATTGAGCACAAGATACAAGCGAGCTTCTGAAATGTGAATAAGGAGAAGACACCAGTGTGCTTTTGGTGTGTGTGTGTGTGTGTGTGTGTGTGTGTGTGTGTGTGTGTGTGTGTGTGTGTGTGTGTGTGTGTGTGTGTGTGTGTGTGTGTGTGTGTGTGTGTGTATGTGTGGGCGTGTGGAAATACAGCTGACAACAGCGTGCTTTTGCTGTGTGTGATTGGAACAAAGTTGCGAGGGTGTGCTGAGGGGCTTGACAAAGCCGACTTTCCCTTGCGCACCACTTGTTACGCATGGATAAGGGCTTTGGGTGATGGCGCAAGCAAGAAAGGTTCAACGGGTTAATAATGCTGATGATGCGCAAGTACCAATCATCCCAAAATAGATGTATGAGTTGTTTGTGGCACCGTGCCCACAGAAATGACTATATTCTTAATAGGTATATTCATATGTGCAACCTAATAAGACGATACACCTGCAGAAACAAATGAATGATCAAATAATTATGTACATACATACATACATACATACATACATACATACATACATACACACATGTATAAATATTGTATATTTAAACAATATAGGCTGTGTGTGGAACCATGCCCAAACCTGCTCCAGGTGCTGGGCAGAAGCAGCATCGCCCCGAGACTTCCGCCGCCTTTGCTGCTGCTCTGCCCCACCTGCAGTTGCAGCATCCACACAAGTAGGACTGAGTGTGCCACCATGCTTGCACTCACAGTTGCAGCAAGCAGCAGCTGCAATGATCCGCCCCACCTGCAGCTGCAGCATCCACACAGGCCCCCTCCTCTGTCGCGCCATGGTCCGTTTCATCTCCTTTCTCCCCTTGCTGCTGAGCCTGCAACACCCCAGCATCCCCACATGCCAGCCCCTGCCCACGCGCAACAGCTTCTGCCAGCTCCTGCAGCACAGCTGCAAGAGCTGCTGCCCTGGCAACAGCTTCAGCTGTCGCCCCAGGTGCGCCCGAAGCCCCAGCACCCGTACCATGCACAGCATACGGTGGCCTGACGAGTGCTACATCCTTGGATGCTCCAGCAGGTGGGTTGCTCATGCTTGAGGAGCTGAGTGCGTGGCTCGAGGGATCTGTGGAAGTCAGGAGCACCGCTTGCAGGCTGCCCAGTTTGGCACAGGCAGTACGTAGTGCGGACTGCAGCTGCTGAATGCGCGCGGCTCCGCGCTCGATCTGCTTCTGCTGCTGGGCCTGGAAAGCCTCAGCTTCACTGGGTCCTGCGCCGCCACCATGATGTGAAACAAGCCAAAAACAATGCGTTGATTGCAAAGAACCACAAAGATGGGAAAGGCAGGGACATAAACCAGGAGGCCTCTGCCTCGCTGGGGCCTGCGCAGTCACCATGATGTGAGATGAACAAAAAAGATGCATTGATTGCACAAAGCCACAAAGGTGGGAAAGGCAGGGACTTAAATGGGGAGGCCTCTGCCTCACTGGGGCCTGCGCAGTCAACAAGACGTGGAACAGGTACCAAACAAGCGCATAAACTGCACAGATGGTGAGTGCACAGGCGTAAATGGGATTTCCCAGGGGTGTCCTCTCGTTGGGGCCTGCGCAGTCAGTACAAAATGTGGAACACATGCAAGCACAGATGATTAAGCTGTGTGGGTACCACACCATATGGTAGGGAAGCTCACAGTTTTAGACGCGAGGAATGCCACTGCACTGGGGCCTGCACATTTGGTAATCAAAGGAAAGAGTGAAAAGTGCTGCCTTACAGTGGCATGCGCTTTTGCCAATAGGAGGGTTTCACAGACAAGTACACATCCGCAGCATGTCAGCTGCGTGGCTAACGCTTGAAGACCACCAGCTCGTCCGCATTGTAGAGAGCTCCAGAGTCCAAGAGCTCTATCAACACTGCAGACTCCCAACAACAGAGCCTTGCCTTCACCTCTCTCTCTGCAGCTGACACTGAATCTCCTCCATTCTCTCGGACTTTTCACCCCACCCTGCGGATTTGCATCAGCTTTGCGCCAACAACTGCGATCATAAGCCAGACCCTCTCTCTCAGTGCTACAGCTCTCCACAGCACCAATCTCCTGCATTCTTACCAAATACCTTTAAACTACATGCTGCGCAATGATGCACCCCAGCGCTCTAACAGCTGCTGCAGGATTGCTGTATCCCACAGCCGCCAGCAACACCACACCACCCTCACAGCCCCCAACCCACGCACCTTCCCGCAGCTGCAGCTCCCTCTCCAACGCTGCGATCTCTGCATCCGTCTCGCTGACCACCTCACTCTCAGCAGATTCAGACGGGCGCGCTGCCCCTCTGGGGTTGGTTGTGCCCTCATGCAGCAGTGCTTGCAGAGCTGCATGCAAGGCACTCAACTCGGAGGCTGCGGCGTGCGCGGAATTTGTGTGTTGCTGTACCTGCGTGTGTGTATGTGTGTGAATGTGTTGGTGTTAGTTGCGGGGGATGTGGCTTTGGTGCAGTACCATCCCGGTGATGGCCCATCACAAGAGTTGGCCAGTTTCATACATTCATGCCACGTATTTTTACACCCTCTCTGCAAAAAAGATTCAAAGCATGGCATACGTATACTGAACCAGCTAAAACTCCACATGATCAGGCGCACATAAACGCAAAAACACCCACGATCAGGCACAGTAAAAGTTAAGGCAATTGAGCGTGCATCGCAGCACATAACAAATATTTCCATTTAAAACACTGCAACGCTATCGTTGCTCCTCCTGAGCAGATGTCGGCTAAGGATGCTGATTTTGGCATTGTTGTGGCTCTCTTTTTATTAGAGCACAGCATATGGAGGTCCTCTTAGCTGGAGCACAGCACACGGTGGTTGTGTTGATGGTTGGATGCACCAATGAACATGATGCTGAGTTTGGCTTTGGTGTGTGTCTTTTTGTTAGAGTTCAGCATATGATGGCTGTGGTGGAGGCAATGGTGGCGGTTGGATGCGCACATGCGTGTAACATATGCTGCTGCCGACCTTGCCTTGTACACACATCTCAGGGAATCGGCATTGAGGTCTCGAAGCACAGTGGACATACACGTGCACACCTGTTGCTCCAGCAGCTGCTGCAGCCCTTGCCTTGGCTACGCACTCCCAAGCAACCAGCATTGGAATCCAGGATGAGGCGCATGCACGAACGCACCTGCTGCTCCAACAGATGCTGAAGCCCTTCGGCCTGTGTTTGCGCGCCCTGCAGCCGTGTTTGCACATGCTCAGACAGAGCATGCGCGCTTTGCTGTTGCTGCTGGAGTGCGTCTGCACGCGAGGAGGCCTCTGCCAGCTGTTGCTGCGCATCTGCTGCGCGCGCACTTGCATCATCCAGCTGCTGCTGCAGCACAGCCGCCTTGTCATGTGCTTCTGCCAGCTGCTGCTGCGCATCTAGCACGCGCACGTTTGCGTCTTCCAGCTGCTGCTGCAGCACAGCCGCCTTGCCCTGCGTCTCTGCCAGCTGCTGCTGCGCATCTGCTGCGCGGGCGTTTGCATCATCCAGCTGCTGCTGCACATCTGCTGCGCGGGCGTTTGCATCATCCAGCTGCTGCTGCACATCTGCTGCGCGAGCATTTGCGTCATCCAGCTGCTGCTGCGCATCTAGCATGCGAGCGTTTGCGTCATCCAGCTGCTGCTGCAGCGCGGACGCCTTGTCCTGCGCCTGCGTTAGCTGAGCACCCTGGCTGTCAATGCTCGCTTGTGCCTCAAGTAGCTGCTGCTGCGCCTCTGTGAGCTGTTCACCCTGGCTGTCAATGTGTGCGTGTGCTTCATGCAGCTGCTGCTGCGCCTCTGCGAGCTGGTGCTGCAGCGCCGCAGCCGCTGAGCCTGCTGCCTCGTCCTCTTGCTGCTGCAGGTGCTCATGCAGCTGCGCCGCCAGAGACGCCACCTCCGCTTGGGCCGCGTGCCAATGCTGCCTTAAGAGGGCTGCCTTGGCCTGGGGCATAGGGAGGGAGAGGCAAAGAATGAGCAATGGGTAAGGAAATGAGGCTTGGCGTGAATGTACACTGCATCTGCACGATGACCAACACACATGCCAATGCTGCCTGAGGAGGGTTGCCTTGGTCTGGGGCATAGGGAGGGAGAGGCAAAGAGATGAGCAACAGATAAGGCAATGAGGCTTGCCGTAGAATTTGCACGGCATCTGCATGATGACCAACACACATGCCAATGATGCCTGAGGAGGGCTGCCTTGGCCTGGGGCATAGGGAGGGAGAGGCAAAGAGATGAGCACTGGGTACAGAAGTGAAGCTTGGCGTAGAATTCACACTGCATCTGCACGATGACCAACACACATGCGAATGCTGCCTGAGGAGGGCTGCCTTCGCCTGGGGCATAGACGAGGAAGCACCGGATTTTGAAGCAGCCAATGTGCAAACGAATTGCAGTTGCATGTCAACACACAGGTGCCAAGGCTACCTGAGGAGGGCTGCGTTAGCCTGGGGTGCAAGGAAAGGCAGGCAAAGAGATGAGAAATTGACCATCACCCAAGAATAAAAACCCAGAAGCCAAATGTAGGACACAACATAAACCACCTGAATGTGGCAAAATAAAGGAGGGAATGCAAGTCACTAGAATAAAGCCCAATCCACAAAAATAGCAGCAAATGGAAGCAACAAAACGTTTGCACTGCCACTGTATTACTTTAAAGAACACAAAATCCACACCAGTACCGTGAAGAAGCACAGCCTGCTGCAAGGCTTTGGAAAAGGTGTACTATGCACTCAGCGGTTGTCATCAGAAGCCATTCAACCCCCTCAACTACTACGCATGTGCGGAAACATCCTGAATTTCCCGAGTTCTGAATCATTTGTGCTCTGCGCTCAACTTTTCCATCAGGAGCTACCAACTCCCCTCATCAATCTCAGGTAGGTTAACCAGTTGACACAATTGCTTCACACCCGTAGGGACACCCTGCACCGGAGTCCAACATGGTTGTCTTGCATAGAGAAAAGGGCAGATCTGTACATGGACCACTGTGCAGTGTGTCCTCAACGGAGAGCAGGCAACTCTAATTCCCGCGCTCTCTAGCCCAAGCGACATTAAGCGCTCATTACCAGGGTATCCAGGCAAACCCAAACACCTTAGCTCGAGCCACAGGAGGGCAGTGGTCCCTGGATTCGGGCCCAAAACTCTCATGATCATATGGTAACTCTTATGGCCACACAACCGTCGGAGCACGCACAATTCCTCCACCATCTGCCATCCAAGCATGTGCGCGCTTGTGCTCTATGAAATGGCCAAGCTCACCACTCACAAGGCTCAAGGCTTACACTCGGCTCATCACGCATGTGGCTCAAGGCCATGCAACCCTTGCTCAAGACCACACACTCGGCATACACTCCGCTGTTCACGCATGTGGCTCAAGACCATGCAACCCTTGCTCAAGACTGCACACTCGGCATACACTCGGCTTTTCACGCATGTGGCTCAAGACCATGCAACCCTTGCCCACGCATCCCCAGAGGAACAGACCTAAACCATGACGCCACCCTGGTAGAGCACAGACCCTGATCATGACACTGTACACTGTACCAGAGGAGCACAGACACTGATCATGAAACCAAACCAGAGGAACATTTGCGATGGTCATGTCACGATACCGGAGGAACACTTGCGCTGGTCATGGAACCACACCAAAGGGACACTTGCGCTGGTCATGTCACGATACCAGAGGAACACTTACGCTGGTCATGTTTCGATACCAGAGGAACACAGACGCTGGTCACGACACCATTCCAGTGGAGAACATAAGACCCTGATAATGACACCAACAGAAAAACAGAAGCACGCCGGGAAAAGCTCACCGCCATGCCGTACCAGCCTGGCTGGTACAAACACATGGTGGTGGGTGAGAGTGCAAGTACAGGATTGCAGAAATGGGTGGTCAAGCACGTCGCCATGCCGCACCAGCCTGGCTGACAAAGACACATGGTGGCAGGTGAGAGTGCAAACATAGGGTTGCAGAAATGGGTGGTCAAGCACGCCGCCATGCCACACCAGCCTGGCTGATAAAGACACATGGTGGCAGGTGAGAGTGCAAACATAAGGTTGCAGAAATGGGTGGTCAAGCACGCCGCCATGCCACACCAGCCTGGCTGATGCAGACACAGGGTTACAAAGCATCCTCCTACCTGACACATAGAGTGAGAACAAGCATCCTTCGCATCCGTAGCTGAAGCCACCTTCTACCTGACACGGACACAGGCCATCAAAGCATTTCTGCAAAGGGCAACCCAACCTTGCGTGCGCCCACGTACACACACACACACACACACACACACACACACACACACACACACACACACACACCTGGGATGAGCCTTGCAGCGCCACCAGCTCCTCCTCTTGTTGCAGCAGCTGGTGCCGCGCGCACACCGCCTCCGCCCTTGCGCACGCCAGCTCAGCATGCAGCAGCTCAGCCAACGCGAGCACCTCCCCACTGTCCTCGACTCCAGTATCCATTGCTGAGGATGCTCCTGATGCCTCGTCGTCGCTGTCCTCCACATCCATGTCCTCCTCCTCCTCCTGCTCCTCCTCCTCTTCCTCCTCTGGAGCCCTGGCTGCATGCTGCGTTCCCTCATTTTCGCCCTCCTGGGCAAAATCCTGTTGCAGCTGATGCTCGTGCCCCTCTTCTGCACCCTCCGCCGCCCCTGTGCTCATTTGCTGCTCCCCATTATCTTGACCACCCAGGTCAGCGCTTTGCTGCTGCTGCTGAGCCACACCGCCACCCTCAGCTGCCCCTCCGCTCAAACGATGCTCCCCACCATTGTGATTGACCTGGGCAGTGCCATGCTGCTGCTGAGGCACATTGGACCCCTGCTCAGTAACCGCGCGATGGCCCCCCTGCCCCTGCAGCTGCTCCTTTAGCTGTTGCAGCTGTGCCTGAGCAGCAGCAAGCTGCGCTGCAACCGTGTGTGCAGCCTCTAAATCTTGGGCTTGGGCAGAGGCCTGCTGCCGTAAGCGCTCCAACTCGGCCTGCACGTCCTCCAGCAACTGCTGCTGGCTGCTGTGCTGCGCGCGCGCTTGCGCCATGCGCGCGCGGTGCTGCTGCTGCAGGTGCTGTACGACATGCGGGTCAACCTCGTGCTGCAGGGCTTCGATGTGCTCGTGCAGGCTGGCCATCTGCGTGGTATGTGTGTGTGTGGGGGGGGGGGGGGGCTTGTGTGATGGTCTTAATCAGGCAAGAAAGTTTGCTCAGTTGAATGTCTGAGCAAAGGTTCAGTTCAAAGAGGTGGATACATGTCTCTTGGGTTCATGTGTGTGCGTGTGTGTCCCTGCACATGCTCAGCAATCAGCAAATACATGCAGTCATTTAGGCCTGTACACACTCAGCATTAGTTTGCATGCAGCGATCCAGGCCTGCACACGCTCAGCAACCGGCAAATGCATGCAGACATTTAGGCCTGTACACACTCAGCATGAGATTGCATGCAGCAATCCAGGCCTGCACATGATCAGCACTGAGCAAGGCATGTAGCCATGTGAAAAAGCCTAACAACAAGGCATGTAGCCATGTGAAAAAGCCTAACAACAAGGCATGTAGCCATGTGAAAAAGCCTAACAACAAGGCATGTAGCCATGTGAAAAAGCCTAACAATTGACCTCTTAGACAGAGGCATCGCAGGCGCAAGGGCTTCAGAAATATTCAGGGTTGGCCAATTTTATATGCATATGCCATAAACTTAAGCTATGTGGCAGGAATTACAAAGCAGCACATGGCACGTATAGGACTTGCCTTTTTTACACATATGGTACATGGAGCAGATGCATCACTTTGGAAGAGTGACAGAGGCCAGCATGATAAGTGGGAAGCGCCTGCACGACCACTCCAGATCCAGCTCACCTCATCTTGAGAACTCCACAACTGTTGCTGTACGCGCATCAACTCTGCACGTGCACTTTGCTGCTGCTCCTGTGTGTATTTGAGCGTGGCGTGCTGAGTGTGTGTGTGTGTGTGTGTGTATGCCCAGCTGCTTATTCCGACCTACTTATTCAGCACGAGTACCAATTGTCATGGCCTCCATGCCAGGGGATATAAGCACTTCTGTCAAGGTCAGTATGCCCCCTAATTCATTGCAAGTACCAAACACTGTCATGGCAAGCACGGGGATGTGGAAGCAACGTTTTCATTGCCAGCATGCCCATGTATAAGCACTGGCATGGTCATTATGCCCACTAATTCATTGCATGTACCAAACACTGTCATGGCAAGCACAGGGATGTGAAAGCTGCGCGCGCAAAATTACTAAGCCCACCTGCAGCTGCTCTCCCAGGTTTGCATACACCGAGCCACACACAGCATGCATGCACACAAAGCCCACCACCCACCTGCAGCTGCTGTCCCAGCGCTTCTGCATCTGCGCGGGCAGAGACAAGCAGCTGCTGCAGCAACCTCTCCTGCACGCATGCATCAGAACGCAAGCAAGAGTTCATCAGCAGGAGCAAGCACGCATGAGCCATTACTGCAGCAGCCTCTCCTGCACGCATGCATCAGAGCGCAAGCAAGAATTCATCGGCAGGAGCAAGCACACATGAGCCATTGCTGCAGAAGACTCTCCAGCACGCACACATCGGCCCTCAAGGACGCATCATAACAAAAAAGGAAGACCAGGAAAGGCTATGCACGCCAGGTCTGGCTACCCTGCCAGGACCTGCATCAAGGAGGACCTGGTTAGACCCTCGCCAGTCTATGCTAGACCTGTGGGCCTCGATGGTGGGGCCCTAGCTAGCTTGCCAGCAAGGAAATCTGTTCTTAATGCATGCAGCCTTTTGGCGTGCATAGTATTGTCTCAATCTCCAAGGTCAGGCTCCATGACCGGCAACCTAGCTGGGGCCTCACCATCAGCCTGCACACTTGCATCGGCACTGACACAAATGCCTGGGCAACAAATGCGCTGCATTTGCAGGCTGGGATTCATTTCAGACTACTCAACCAACCAAAAAGGGAAAAAAGGGAACAGGGGCACTATGGCAAAAGCATTCTACAGATCTCTGAACAGGAGTAGGGGGCCTGCCTCACGGTGCAGTGCGGCAGCACTCCCATACTGATGCAGGGCTGCAAAGCAGAGATTATGCACTGCCCCGAAAGACGTTATGGCGACCTCTGCAGAGGAAGATATGAAGCGCTTTAAGGAGCAGTGCGGCAGCACTCCAACACTGATGCAGGGCTGCAAAGCAGAGATCATGCACTGCCCCGAGACACATCGTGGTGACCTCCACAGAGGAAGATATGCACTGCCTCACGGTGCAGTGCGGCATCACTCCCACACTGATGCAGGGCTGCAGTGCAGAGATCATGCACGATTAGAGTGACCACCACCAGCGCGTAGAGTCGGCCATGCAGCACTGGCATGTACATGCTGAATACTACTGCTTTCTGGCAGGGAAAGTGTGACATTTATGGGGCAAATGTGTATGGGGTTGACCAACCCTTCTGAGGTATGGAAGATGCTTTAGTGCAGTGCTTGGCTGGGGACCATGCGCAACATATGACCAGAGGTGAGCTGGAAGAGCTGGAAAAGCTAATTGCAGCATGTCTTTGCAGCATGTCTTTGCGTCCTACTGTCTCGTGTCCTGTCCCTCCAGCATGTCTCTGCGTGCATGCTTTTGCAGCATGTCTTTTCCTCTTGCAGCCTTGTGTCTGGCCTTTCCAGCATGGCTTGATGTCTTGCTGCCTCGTGACCTGTCTTTGCAGCATGTCTCTGCGTGCATGCCTCTGCAGCATGCCTTTCCTCTTGCAGCCTTATGTCTTACCTTTGCAGCATGCCTTTGCGCCTTAACATAACATCAGCTACACCAAACCCAGACGCACTCCGAGGGCAGCCACACGCAACGTGTGGCACAAAATTGCTGCACGCCTGGCCTCACCGCCTCAAGGGCCTTAATCCCAACAGAAAGTGCTTACCTGCTTCACCTGTCCCTGAAGCACAAACAGCCAAGCGCAACATGTAACACAATATTGCTGCATGCTTACCCTCATCCTTCAACCAAACACTGTGTGACACACTGCGCATTGCACACTAGCACACACATACACACACTGCGCATTGCACACCAGCACACACATACACACACTGCGCATTGCACACTAACACACACATACACACACTGCGCATTGCACACTAACACACACATACACACACATGACGTGCCACATTAATGTATGCAGGCCCCACCTCGTTGCGGAACCACTGGTACACAGCGGCCATCTCTGTGTCAAAGTGCTTGGGGAGGGGAGGGATGTGTGTGGGCAGTGCCTGCAGGTGCAGCAGGGCAGCAACCCAGACGTGTGTGTGGTTGTGTGTGTGTGTGTGTGTGTGTGTGTGTGTGTGTGTGTGTGTGTGTGTGCGCGTGCGCGTGAGTGCGTGTGTGTGTGTGTGCGCGCGCGTGAGTGGTGTGCGTGTGTGTGTGTGTGTCAGCAAAGCCTGCAGGTCTAGCAAGGCAGCATCCCAGGCACGTGTTGACAAGCAAGTAAAGGATCGCGTGAGCATGCAAGTGGAGGAGTTGTGGACGTGCAAGTGAACAAACAAGCAGAAAGGTTTGCGCTGGCAAGTAGTACCTGTAGGCCCTGTGGCGCAGCACCCCAAACGTTTGTGGACATGGATGCATGCTGCCAAGAGCGTGCTTGCATGCACCGTGTTGTCATTTTAAACACACACACACACAGACCTGTCGACAGAAAATGGCTTCCAACCCAGTCACCAAAGCAAGTCCTCCCCCCCTCCCCCCCTCGAACCTCACGCTGCCGAAGCCTGCGGAAGCTGGCCCAGGGCCAAGGCCCTCCATCCAGCGCTTACAGCAGTCTCCCATGAGACCCCAAAACGCATCCACCTGCTGCGCAGCTGCGCGTGGACTGCCCTCAACATCTTGTCTCTCCATCCAGTCCTAACAGCAGTCAACCCAGAGACCACAAAACACACCCACCTGCTGCGCAGCTGCACGTGGACTGCCCTCCAGGTCCTGGCTCTCCATCCAGTGCTTCACATGCTCAGCACCAGCCTGTGACTGCTGCTGGTCTGCTTGGGACTGCGCCTGCGATGTGAACAGGGCAGGCGGGTGTGGGTGTGTGAACTGTGGCGTTGGCATGAGTGTGTGCATGTGATTGCATGCGTGTTTACGTGGTGCCTTTGTGCACCTTCTTTTTCAATTTATGGTCGGGGAGTGCTCCCCAGAGCAACCTCACAGCACAGCAAATTAAGGGCAGCAAGGCTGCAGGCAGACTCAGGATCTGCTCTTGCCATCCATGCTTGGAACAGTATGCATGACTCATCATCTGCTGACGCATCATCTGCTCTCTCATCATCTGTTAACGCATTGTGGCTGCTGGTAATTCATCATCTGCTCTTGCTACTCATGCATGCAGCAGCACGCAGAGCGCTTTTACCTGCAGATTCAAGAATACATGCATGCTGATGTCCATAACTGGAGCAGCGCCTGCTGACTTCAAAACATGCATGCATGCTGGTGTGCCTGAATTGCAACAGCACCTGTTGACTGCAAAACAGGCATGCGCGCTGATGTTCTTCAATCGTAGGAACACGCCTATGGACTGCCCTTTGAGCGCCCTGCTTGCACTTGGGTAGGGCTAAGTAGGGGCTTTGTAGTGGCACACAACCTTCCCACAGCGCGCCCTGCTTGCGCCTTGGTGAGGCTAAGTAAGTGCATTGTAGTGGCACATAAGCACACAGTCCATGCAACAGCAGAGCGCTCAGCTAAAAACGCAGCATTTTGTGAGCTGTGCAGCCGTGCTCTCCATCAGTGCTCTGACGAGCCATGCAGCTGTGCTGCCCATCTTCATGCAAGTCATTCACCCATGAGCGATCCATGCAAGCCACGTAGCATTGCTCACCACCTGCTCTTGCAAGTCATGCAGCTGTGCTGCCCATCTCCATGCAAGTCATTCACCCATGAGCGATCCATGCAAGCCACGCAGCGTTGCTCACCACCTGCTCTTGCAAGACTTGCAGCTGTGCTGCCCATCTCCATGCAAGTCATTCACCCATGAGCGATCCATGCAAGCCACGCAGCATTGCTCATCACCTGCTCTTGCAAGTCTTGCAGCTGTGCTGCCCATCTCCATGCAAGTCATTCACCCATGAGCGATCCATGCAAGCCACGCAGCGTTGCTCACCACCTGCTCTTGCAAGTCTTGCAGCTGTGCTGCCCATCTCCATGCAAGTCATTCACCCATGAGTGATCCATGCAAGCCACGCAGCGTTGCTCACCACCTGCTCTTGCAAGTCTTGCAGCTGTGCGACCTGCTGCTCCAGGGCATGCACCCGTTGCAGAGCCTCCTCCAGCAACCTCTCCTGCTGCTGCTGCTGCTGCTGCTGCTGCTGCTGCTGTCCGTCGTTCAAGCCTTGCCACGCTCCCTGCTCTTCCTGCGACGCTGCCGCTTCTGCCGTTGCTAGCACCGCTGCCTGCCCCTCCTCTGGTGCTGTTTTGCGCCCCTGCTCTGGTGCTGCTTCTGGCGCTGCTGCTTGCTCCTCCCCTGGCGCTGGCGCTGGTGCTACAGAGCGGCTCACGGCATCAGGGACCACCTGTTGAGCATCAGCATCACATCCTTCCTCGCGCTCATCATCACAGCTACCACCAACGCCATCTGTTGTACCAGCTGCACCTGCATCCCTGCCTGGGAGCGCGCCTTCATCCTCAAACCGAGATGCTTGTTGCCAGTGGTCCTGCTGGGGTGCTCTTGCCTCGGCACACTGCTGCATGGCCTGCGCTGCCTGCTCCGCCGCTCCTGCGCGCTGCTGAGCAATCTGCAGCTCCTGCTCTGCTTCCTCAAGACGCTGCTGCATGGACTGCACTTCCTGCTCTGCTGTTTCTGCACGCTGCTGCATGAACTGCACTTCCTGCTCTGCTGCTGCTGCACATTGCTGCATGAACTGCACTTCCTGCTCTGCTGCTGCTGCACGCTGCTGCATGAACTGCCTTCCCTGCTCTGCCGCCTCTGCACGCTGCTGAGCATTCTGCAGCTCATGATCTGCATCCTCAAGACGCTGCTGCATGGACTGCACTTCCTGCTCTGCTGTTTCTGCACGCTGCTGCATGAACTGCACTTCCTGCTCTGCTGCTGTTGCACACTGCTGCATGAACTGCACCTCCTGCTCTGCTGCTGCTGCACGCTGCTGCATGAACTGCCTTTCCTGCTCCGCCGTTTCTGCACGCTGCTGAGCATTCTGCAGCTCACGCTCTGCTTCCTCAAGACGTTTCTGCATGGACTGCACTTCCTGCTCAGCTGCTTCTGCATGCTGCTGAGCACTCTGCAGCTCAAGCTCTGCTTCTTCAAGACGCTGCTGCACGGACTGCAGCTCCTGCTCAGCTGCTTCAGCACGCTGCTCCATGGACTCCAGCTCCTGCTCTGCTGCTTGCGCACGCTGCTGCATGGACTGCACTTCCTGCTCAGCTGCTTCTGCATGCTGCTGAGCACTGTGCAGCTCCTGCTCTGCTTCTTCAAGACGCTGCTGCACGGACTGCAGCACCTGCTCAGCTGCTTCAGCACGCTGCTCCATGGACTCCAGCTCCTGCTCTGCTGCTTGCGCACGCTGTTGCACGGAATGCCTTTCCTGCTCTGCCGCTTCTGCACGCTGCTTAGCACTCTGCAGCTCATGCTCTGCTTCCTCAAGACGCTGCTGCTTGGACTGCGCTTCCTGCTCTGCTGCTTCTGCACGCTGCCGAACACTCTGCAAGTCATGCTCTGCTGCTTCTGCACGCTGCTGAGCGCTCGCAACTCCCTGTTCTGCGCCCTGCTGGTGCTGTTGTATTGGCTGCAGTTGCTGCTCTGCTGCTTCTGCACGCTGCATGGAACGCAGGTGTTGCTCCGCTTCCTGCACGCGTCCCTGCATACTTTCCAGCTGCTGCTGCACTTGCTGCTGTGCTTCCATGGCCTGCTGCTGCGCCTGCTGCTGCACTTCCAGCAGCTGCTGCTGCGCCTGCCGTGCACAGGTCATGGTCATACAATTGTTATGCATGCGTTATACATGCGTTACACATGTGTTATACCTGTGCCTGATGTGCACAGGTCATGGTCATACAAGACATCATTGTACCAGCATTACATCATCCTAGAGGTCAGCCAGGCAAGAAGTGAACTGACTTGTGGTCGCTCACCTTGAAAGGTGGTTTCAACACACACACACACACACACACACACACACACACACACACACACACACACACACACACACACACACACACATCATCATCATCATCATCATCACCACATACATCAGCAGCAGCAGAGGCAGTAGCATGGCCCCATTAAACATTCAGCAAGTCAGTCCACATCGAGGACTGACACAAACTGACACAAAATGTTTTTCCTAAAAAGTCTTAAGCCTCACCTCAAACGTCAACCGGGCAATGTGCATGTCACTGGCAACCAGCTGCTGCTGCAGGTCATGCACCAGCTGCTGTGTTTCTTCCAGAGCACGGCTCTTGTGCAGGTCTGCGCAGGAGCAGCACAGTATGTGTGTGTGGGTGTGTGTGCACGCACGTGCGCAAGCGCATGTGTGTGTGAGAGCACACAGCCCCCATAGCTGGTGCGTCAAGGGTCATGAAACGCCTGTTCAGCAAGTAAGAAGGAAGACAACAAAGCCTGTGCACAAAGTTAGGACGCATCCACAAACAGATGATGCCCAGAATCCACAAAAGGAAGCACTCCCAGGATCCACAAAGAGGGAGCATACACAAAAGGATGCATTCTCACGATCCACAAAAGGGTGCATTCCCACGATCCATAAAAGGATGCATTCCCACGATCCACAAAAGGGTGCATTCCTAGGATCCACACAAGGATGCATTCCTAGGATCCATAAAAGGATGTATTCCCAGGATGCATACGCATAGACCATGTTCCTGCATTCCCTGCATCCTTTTGTGGATTCTGGGATGCATTCCCAGGATGCATACGCATAGACCATGTTCCTGCATACGCATAGACCATGTTCCTGCGTTCCCACGATCCACAAAAGGATGCATCCCCACGATCCACTAAAGGGTGCATTCCTAGGATCCACAAAAGGATGCATTCCTAGGATCCATAAAAGGATGCATTCCCAGGATGCATACGCAGAGACCATGTTCCTGCTGCACATAGCTGCTGCGACAACTCCCTGAGTACATTGTTGCTGAGAGGGCGCACGCACGCGCACACACACACACATACACACACATGTATGAAGACCACACCTGCTGCATTCAGCTGCTGCTGCAGATCCTGCACCAGCTGCTGCGACTCTTCCAGCTGCCGCGGCTGCTGCTGCTGCTGTTGCATGCTGCTTTTGCCCCTCTCATCCTCCAGCGCACGTTGTAAGCCATCTGCGCGTTCCCTCTCACCCTTGAGCAACACCTCTGCATGCTCTGCCGCCACCCTGTGCGCAAACAAGCACAGGCAAAAGGAGCTCTGTGTGTGTGCTCTGCTGCTGTCATGTCCCCCCCCCCCTCTGTAACAACGCACGCTTCCTGCGTGCACATATGGATGAATGACCTGGCAATCCATAAGATACTGGGACAAGCACAGGAGAAGTTGCCAGCCAAATAGGCAGCTCACATTAAGAATGGGTTCTGTGGCTAGCAACCTTGCAAGGGTCTCGCTGCAAGGCTGCCAGGGACAAGCAACTTGTAGGCTAATGACATAGGCTGCAGTTTGTAGGCTAACGACATGGGTTGCAATTTGCAGGCTAACGACATGCTTTGCAGCTTGCAGGCTAATGACATGGGTTGCGACTTGCAGGCTAACGACATGCTTTGCAACTCGTAGGCTAAGGACATGGGTTGCAACTTGCAGGCTAATGGCATGGGTTGCAACTTGTAGGCTAAGGACATGGGCTGCAGTTTGTAGGCTAACGACATGGGTTGCAACTTGCAGGCTAACGACATGCTTTGCAACTTGTAGGCTAAGGACATGGGTTGCAACTTGCAGGCTAACGACATGCTTTGCAACTTGAAGGCTAATGGCATGGGCTGCAACTTGCAGGCTAATGGCATGGGTTGCAACTTGAAGGCTAATGGCATGGGCTGCAACTTGAAGGCTAATGGCATGGGTTGTAACTTGAAGGCTAATGGCATGGGATGCAACTTGCAACAGATGGAATCGCTGGTCTTTCATTGGGCCACAGGGCCCTCACATTGAACGGCAAACACACAACAGCATGCCTCATCTTAAGGCAGCCTCAAAACTTGTGCGCATGCCTTCTGCCTCCTCTTTGTGCAATGTACACCAGCATGCCTCATTTTTGGGCGGTGTTCATGATCCCTTGATAACTGACTTTTGGGCAAGGCTGTGCGAAAACACAATCAAGCTGCAGCTGAAGGGAAGGCCCCATGGCACGAAGCAATTGCAGGGCTGCTTTAATAGGCAGGCTGCAGAAACTTGCAGAGGCACTGAGCAAATGGTGATCTGCACACAAAGGCCCCATGGCACGAAGCAATTGCAGGGCTGCTTTAATGGGCAGGCTGCAGCATTTGCAGAGGCACTGAGCAAATGATGATCTGCTCATAAAGGCCCCATGGCACGAAGCAATTGCAGGGCTGCTTTGATGGGCAGGCTGTAGTATTTGCAGAGGCACAGAGCACATAGTGATCTGCATACAGAGGCCCCATGGCGTGAAGCAATTGCAGGGCTGCTTTAATGGGCAGGCTGTAGCATTTGCAGAGGCACTGAGCACATGGTGGCCTGCTCTCAGAGGCCGCACGGCACCGCATCATCGCTGAGCAGCTTTCTGTAGCAGTCTCATGCACCAGCGGTAGGCTCATGCACTGCCATACACCACGTACACACACACACATACACACACTCATGCACTGCCATGCACCACGTACACACACACACACACACTCATGCACTGCCACGCACTTGCGGCAGGCTCATGCACTGCCATGCACCACGCACACACACACACACACACTCTCATGCACTGCCACGCACTTGCGGCAGGCTCATGCACTGCCATGCGCCACGCGCACACACACACACACACACACACACACACACACACACACACACACACACACTCTCATGCAATGCCATGCACCTGCGGTAGGTTCATGCATTGCCATGCACCACGTACACACAATCACACACACTCTCATGCAATGCCATGCACCTGCGGCAGGCTTGCGCACCAAGAAGCGCAGCAACACATGACGCCTTTCTCTTTTACACTGCCTGCGCGGGTCTTTGCTTCTGTTCTCTTGATGTGCAAGCGCTGCTGCTGAGCCTTGTTGCTGGGCTGCTTCAACGCCTCAGTGATGTGCCATTGGCACATCCTGCCTCATTTTGTGTCAATTTGCTGCGCTGCCACACTTTGCCACGCGATGCAATGCCATCACTGCCCCTTGCATTCCCATCACCGTCTCTCATTGCTGTCTTGTCGTCTCATGTCTACCTCATTAACGTGCCATTGACCTGTCAATCATGTTGCTGCCTTACTGTTTCATTGCTGCCGCATTGCTATAGCGCAGTTCACCACAACACATCCATCACAATGCAGTGCATTCCATTCCATTCACCCATCGCATAGTGCATAGCATCACCGCCCCTTGCAGTCCCATCACTTTGTCGTTGCGATCTCGCCATCTCATGTCTGTCCCATCATAACTCCATTGCTGTCCGTTGCAACCTCACCATAGCTCTGTTGCAGTCTCATTGTCCCAGCGTTGGGCAATTCAGTGTCCCTTAGTTGTGTGACCGCCACATTGCTGTCTCATTTAGTTTCTTTGCTATCACATGGCCACAATGCAATGGCATCATGGTCTCATCGTAGCCCCATTACTCTCTCTCTCTCTCTCTCTCTCTCTCTCTCTCTCTCTCTCTCTCTCTCTCTCTCTCTCTCTCTCTCTCTCTCTCTCTCTCTCTCTCTCTCTCTCTCTCTCTCTCACACACACACACACACACACACACACACACACATAATAGTCCCGTTATTTCTTGCAGTCTCAGTGCTCTCTCGTTGCACTGCCGTTGCCACATTTCTACCTCAATACTGTCTGATTGCTATGTCAGCACAGTTCCCTTGCTGAATTGCAGTCGCTCTGCAGCCTAGTTATCCCATTGTCCCCGGCTGCTCTTTGGGCAGGCTAGGCCAATACCTCACTCACTTGGCTTGGTTGAGCTGTTGTCGGGTCTCGTTGCTGAGCTGCAGCTCTTCATCAAGGGCGGTGTGCACATCAGTCAGCTCAGCCTAAAGTCAAGGCAGGCGTTATGTTCATGTGTTTCAGTAATAATCTGTCTCGTTGCTGGGTCGCACCTCTTCGTCAAGGGCAGTGTGCACATCAGCCAGCTTAGCCAGAAGTCAATGCAGGTGTTTTATGCGGGTGTTCTTTTTTGCATCTGTCTCATCACTGAGCCGCAGCTACTCATCCAAGGGACTGTGCGCACTGGCAGCTTTTTTGCACATGTGCTTGATTCTATTTTTCTAATCTCTGCTCCATAGGCTCTTCTCTAAAGACAGAATGCACATTTCCAGCTCAACCTGGGGTCAATTCAAAAGTTTTCTGCAACGATGTTTGAAATGCAGCTTCCATATGCAAAACACCAAATGCCTGAACATAGGGGGGCGTATTTGGTGAAGAAGGTGTGCAGCAGCTCAGTATGGTTGCCATGATGTATCACCTTACACACATTGAGAACAGCCTATGCTTTGGGATATGAACCTGCCTATTGTTTCAGGGAAAGAGGGCGGGCCTCTCTTGGGGATCTGCGAGGTAATCTGTGATATGGAGGTACTGGATGAGACAAGGTATGGTTGTGATGATACGGAGGTGCTAGATGGGAATATCAACCTGGCCCTTGGTTCAGGGAAAGAGGCAGGCCTCTCTTAAGATTCTGGAAGGTTGTGATATATGATATGGAGTTGCTGGATGCGCCCCAGCCCAAATGAGCACAGAGGATAAACCATGATGTGGAACGTCCAACAGGTGCGTGCCTTGACTAGTACTTCTGCAGCTGGCCCTGAAGCGCCTCCAGCACCTCTCTGTTTGTTTGCTCATTTCTTTTGCTTTAACATGCCCAACCAAACAGGCTTGCCTGGTATTTCTGCAGTTGGCCCTGGAGTGCTTCCAGCACCTCTCTGTCTGTTTGCTCATTTCTTTTGCTTTGGCATGCCCAACCAAACAGGCTTGCCTGGCATTTCCGCAGTTGGCCCTGGAGTGCTTCCAGCACCTCTCTGTCTGGTTGCTCATTTCTTTTGCTTTGACACGCCCAGCCAAAGACTTGCCTGGTATTTCTGCAGTTGGCCCTGAAGTGCTTCCAGCACCTCCGCCTGTTTACTGCTCAGGCCTTGGAGGGCCGTGGCTTGGGCAGACAGGGTCGTCAGCTGTAGCGCACACACACACAAGCAAAAGCATTTCCTGTTTGAATTGTTTGTTTGCTTCACAGGCCTCTGCTGTTTTTGCTTCACAAGCCTTTCTAAGTCAAGGCCTGGGCAGATAGGGTCACCAGCTGTTGTGTACACAAAAGCAGAAATTCTGTCCTGTGTGGTCTGTGAAATGTTTTTGCTTCACAGGCCATTCTAAGTCAAGGCCTGGGCAGATAGGGTTACCAGCTGCGGTGTACACATGAATCCTGAAGTAGTAGAGAGCGATGCTATTTAACCTGCGCAGGTCCTTGAGGACTGGATGAGGTCTAACTCACAAAGCAGTCACTTGTGCACATCCACCACGAAGGGAAGCCTGAGGAATGCTGCAGTTCAATAAGCTGCCTAAGTAGCAGATAGCAAGGGCAAAAACCAAAAAACATTACGTCAGGTACTACAAGGGTCTGTCCATCGATGTATGATCACAGGGTCATGCAAGCGTGCGCGCGCGCGCGCACACACACACACACACACACACACACACACACACACACACACACACACACATACACACACACAATGCGGTGGCGGCCTCTGGCACAACGGCAGTGAGAATGCTGGGGATGCTGGCGGACACTAAGTTTACTTAAAGCAAGACCCTGACTGGTCATTGCACCACACAGTGCTGCCCAAGACATAATGATCAGGTGCGGTGACCATTGCACCACAAGGTGACACACATCAATTGCACCACATAGTGCTGTCCGTTAAGGCATGGTGATCAGGAGCAGTGGTCATTGCACCACATGGTGCCGCCCATTTGGATAGATAACCAAGTATGTGATCATTGCACCATATGGAAGGTATGGTGATGCTCATCATTTGCACAACATGGTGGCGCTCATTGATTGCTCAGGATGGTGTGGAGCCTGTGAGGCAGGTCAGGCCCCTGAAGCAATTGTGAGTGCACAAGCGCATCCTTGAGCTTGTGTGCATCCAAGGAAGCCAGCATGCCCCTGCCTGGCCCCTGAAGCCGAGCGGCAGTGAGTCGGCTGCTGTTCAGCATACATAAGAATACAGCACCTTTAAGAGCAATATCGCTACATAGCGAAATTTAGCGCGCGACAAATTTGGCTGAAATATAACAACACACCGATCCTTACTCATGACATGCAGGGCTTTGCAATAAAGCGTAAACAGAGATCATAGGACAATGTGGAAAGGAAGCTCCGATCAGGCGAGATCGTGAATGCATAATTCCTTTGAGACCCTCGTGATCAATGTAGCGTTAACACACACTGGGTTTCCATAGCATATGCACATCTTCCTCCTCTTCTCTTCCAGCAGCTTTACTGAGCATCAGCTATTGGTGCTTTGGTGTAGTGTTTGCACAATGGAACCTGTTTTGCGCACCCCCTCTGCATTTCCTGCTGGTCCTTGGCTAACAGCTGTAACATTTCAGTGCATGGATTCAATTCACACACAACACCTGCTCATGCGCACCTTCTCTTCGTCCTCCTCCAGCTGCTCCTCTGCCTGCATCAGCTGCTGATCCTTGAACCTATACTCCATGCTCACACACTAAAATTTCTTGTGCACACCGGCCCTGCATTTTCTGCTGGTCCTTGGCCAATAGCTACGTAGATCAGTGCACACACGATACCTGCTCATGCGCACCTTCTCTTCGTCCTCCTCCAGCTGCTCCTCTGCCTGCATCAGCTGCTGGTCCTTGGCCAAGAGCTGCATGGATTGGGAGCACACGACAAAGTTGATGGGTCCTGAACTCATGCCAAGGCTTGCACAGACAGGGTGCGGATTGTGTGCGCACACTGCAGCCAAGCCAGAGAGCAAGCAGCATTCCTAACTCAACATACCACTGTGCAGAGCACTCCAGAGCACATAACTCACCGTCACTCACATGACTCACCATCACTCACATAGTCGCCTGACTCACACTCACATGACTCACAAGCTGGGATCTCTTATACTCCATTGCACATTGCAGCCTCATTCATTCCAATGCACAAGCCCCCCCCCCCCAACACAGTGCAGTCTCAAATTCCAAAGCGCGTGCATCACCTCACCTGCGCCACATACAACGCAAATCAGCCTTAGGCAGCCTACAGTCTCAGGCATGCACAGTCATGCTCACAGATCACGGTCTTAGGCATGCACCGTCATGCGCACAGATCACAGTCTCAGGCATGCACAGTCATGCAAGCAGATCACAGTCTCAGGCATGCACAGTCATGCAAGCAGATTACATCTCAGGCATGAACAGTCACGCGCACACAATTCACAGCCTCGGGCAACCCACGATGTCAGGCACGCAAACTGGTGCAAACAAAGTAGAGAGCTTTCCCCAAGCTCATCCAACAGCTTGCAGCCCAGCCTGTCCCGCACTCCTTCTTCACCTGCTGCTGGTACGCCTATTCAGCTGGGGTATGAGGCGTAGGCCCTCTTGGAATCCCTTGTGATTACTTCCTAACTTGCTGCTGGTACGCCCAATCAGCCACGATACCAGACTGTAGGCCTTTTTGTAATCCCTTGTGATACTTCCTAACTTGCTGCTGCTAATACGCCCAATCAGCCATGGTATCAGGCTGTAGGCCTTTTTTGTTATCCCTTGTGAACACTTCCTAACTTGCTGCTGCTAATGCGCCCAATCAGCAACGGTATCAGGCTGTAGGCCTTATTGTTATCCCTTGTGATTACTTCCTAACTTGCTGCTGGTACGCCCAATCAGCCACGATACCAGACTGTAGGTCTTTTTGTAATCCCTTGTGAACCTTCCTAACTTGCTGCTGCTAATACGCCCAATCAGCCACGATACCAGACTGTAGGTCTTTTTGTTATCCCTTGTGATCACTTCCTAACCTGCTGCTGGTACGCCCAATGAGCCACGATATTGGGCTGTAGGCCTTGTTGTTATCCCTTGTGATCACTTCCTAACCTGCTGCTGGTACGCCCAATGAGCCACGATATTGGGCTGTAGGCCTTGTTGTTATCCCTTGTGATCACTTCCTAACCTGCTGCTGGTACGTCCAATGAGCCACGATATTGGGCTGTAGGCCTTGTTGTCATCTCTTGTGATCACTTCCTAACCTGCTGCTGGTACGCCCAATGAGCCATGGTATCAGGCTGTAGGCCTTGTTGTCATCTCTTGTGATACCTTCCTCACCTGCTGCTGGTATGCCTCAAGCCCGCTCTGCATTGCCATCAGCTGCTGCTGCGCCTCCTCCGCCTCTCTCCCTCTCACTGCCACGCTGAGCAGCGCGCCTTCCAGCTCCGCCTGCACAGCGAGCACCTGCTGTCGCACCTCCTCCACTTCTCTACATTTTGCAGCTTCACTGCTCCGTGCGTTCTCCAGCTCTGCCTGCACAGTGAGCACCTGCTGCCGCGCCTCCTCTGCCTCCCTGCACTTTGCAACCTCACTGCTCCGTGCGCTCTCCAGCTCTGCCTGCAGCACATGCACCCGCTGCTGCCCCTCCTCCACTTCTTGGCCTCGCACTGCCAAAGTAAGCAGCGCACCCTCCAGCTCCGCCCGCACAGTGAGCAGCCGCTGCCGCGCCTCCTCCGCCTCGTGCCCTTTGGCAGCTTCACCATGGCGCACAGCCTCCAGCTCCGCCCGCACAGTGAGCAGCCGCTGCCGCGCCTCCTCCGCCTCGTGCCCTTTGGCAGCTTCACCATGGCGCACAGCCTCCAGCTCTGCTTGTACAGCGAGCACCTGCTGCCGCGCCTCCTCAGCTTCATGGGCCTTGGCAGCCTCCCCATGCCGCGCCGCTTCCAGCTCCGCTTGCACAGTGAGCACCTGCTGCCGCGCCTCCTCTGCTTCTCTGCACTTGGCAGCCTCACTGCTTCGAGCGCCCTCCAGCTCCGCTTGCACAGCGAGCACCTGCTGCCGCGCCTCCTCAGCTTCATGGGCCTTGGCAGCCTCCCCATGCCGCGCCGCTTCCAGCTCCGCTTGCACAGTGAGCACCTGCTGCCGCGCCTCCTCTGCTTCTCTGCACTTGGCAGCCTCACTGCTTCGAGCGCCCTCCAGCTCCGCTTGCACAGCGAGCACCTGCTGCCGCGCCTCCTCAGCTTCATGGGCCTTGGCAGCCTCCCCATGCCGCGCCGCTTCCAACTCCGCTTGCACAGTGAGCACCTGCTGCCGCGCCTCCTCTGCTTCTCTGCACTTTGCAGCCTCGCTGCTCCGTGCCCTCTCTAGCTCAACACGCGCAGCCCCCAGCTGCTGCTGCACATCTTCCAACTCCGTGCGTTTGGCAGCCATGCTTCGCAGTGAGCCTTCAAGCTCCTGGTCTGTAGCCTCCACCTCCTCTAACACAGCCTCCAGGTCCTGCACATCAAACATCGGGAGTGGGGCAACGCACTCTGCTGCTCAGGACTGCTTCTTTATGTGGCCTCAATCTGTTCCAACACAGCCTCAAGGTCCTGCAAATCAAGGGGCAGTAAGGATTTGGAAGCATGATATATCACCTGGGTTTCTCCACCTATGCCTCCACCTCCCCCATCTGAACCTCCACACCCTAGTAATGGAGGGGTGGTGGGGAGCAGGAAAGGCAACCTGTTACTTACAACAAAATCATTGTAACCCCCACTTCCATCACAACCCCCAGACCCTAAAGAAAAAGTGAAAACGGGGAGTAAGCTATGGAAGAAGGCATGGAAATACTGAGGGTGTTGCAACAACCCTTTGACCTCTCTAAAATCCAGCTCCCGTGTCCAGATAAAGTAAATCAACAGTAGATTGAAATCATGCTGCCCAGAGCTCCTGGTCCCTGGCCTTGACCTATACTGAAAACCAGCCGCTAATGAGTGCAAGAATATGTGGAGCGGATAAAGTGAGGCGGGAAATGCACGTCATCCCACAGCCCTTTGACTGTGGTCTTGCCTCCGAAATATGCCTTAAACCTGAGAAAAAAAATAACCAGAAGCAGTAGAAGTACAGGAGAGAGGAGCAGCTCTCCCCTGCCTCGTCCGGCACAGCCTTTAAGTGACAAATGGAGCAGGCTAGGCAATAGAATAGAATAGAGAGCCAAGCGGACCGGACAGCGAAAAGAAATGCAGCAGCACGAAGCACCGGCGGAACCAGAAGCACGCGGCAACAAGTTATATGAACAATAACGCACAGCAAAAGTGGTAAGGGTTGATGGTCAGGCCAGGCCGCAGCATGAGGCCCCAGTGGAACAGACAACACAGCAACAGCAGACTGACAAAACCAAGGGGAACAGGCAGCTGAGAGGCAATAGGGTGACTTCGAAGGCAAGTGTGTGTGGGGGGGGGGGTGCACACAGGAATTGGCTTGGAGCATGCCTGACAGACCCAGACAACACACATGGCAGCAGTGATGGGTGGCATGGGGCAAAGAGGGGGAGGTGTACACAGCAAACAGCTTGGAGCGTGCCTGACAGACCCATGGCACACATGGCGGCAGTGTTGGGCGGCGGGTAGGGATGGGTGTAGAGGGATGAGCATCTTTGTCAAGAGGATCTGAAGAGGGACAAAGAGGCCCAAAGAGGCAAACTCGTGCAATGTCCTTTAAAAGGCTTTGTTTCTGGACCAAAATGCCAGCCAAAATGCTTTGTTTCTGGACCAAAATGCCAGCCAAAATCGCGCACACACACACACACACACACTCACACACACAGCATGCCCCTGCCCCACCTGGCACTTGCCCTCCAGCTCCTGCTGCACGCGCGCCAGCTCGCTGCCCTTGGCTTCTGCGTCAGCCCGTGCTGACTCCAAGCCCTGGCGCACAGACGCCACCTCTTCACCCAGTTCCTCCACCTCACTGCGTGCTGCTGCCAGCTCTTGGCGCAGCCTGCCCAGCTCCTCCACCTCACTGCGCACTGCTGCCAGCTCTTGGCGCAGCCTGCCCAGCTCCGCCCCTTTCGTCTCTGCATCAGCGCAAGCAGCTGCCAGCTCTTGGCGCACAGAGGACAGCTCCTGCTCCTTGGCCTCAACTACCTTGCGCAAGCCCTCTAGATCCCGCGTTGGTGCCTCCAGCTGCAGCGTGGCGGCTGCCAGGGCTTCCTTGCTGCGGTCACCCTCCTGCTTTTCCTGGGCGAGGTCAGCGGTCAGGACCTCCAGCTGCTGCGTGGCGGCTGCCAGGGCTTCCTTGCTGCGTCCACCCTCCTGCTTTTCATGGGCGAGGTCAGCGGTCAGGACCTCCAGCTGCTGCGTGGCGGCTGCCAGGGCTTCCTTGCTGTGCTCACCCTCTTGCTTTTCATGGGCGAGGTCAGCGGTCAGGGCTTCCAGCTGCTGCGTGGCGGCTGCCAGGGCTTCCTTGCTGCGGTCACCCTCCTGCTTTTCTTGGGCGAGGTCAGCGGTCACAGTTTCCAACTGCTGCGTGGCGGCTGACAGGGCTTGGCGGCTTGAGTCCAGCTTATGCTGGCTAGCCTGCAGGCCACGGTCATAGGCCGCCAACTCCTCCTGCAAACAAACGCGCGCGTGTGTGTATGTGTGTGTGTCCAGCCTGAACTGACTGCAGGATGCAGCCATGGCTTCCAACTCCACCTGAAATGCATAAAATGTGTGTGTGTGAGTGTGTGAATATACGTGCATGCGTGCGCGTGTGTGTGCATGTGTGTGTGTGTGTGTGTGTGTGTGTGTGTGTGTGTGTGTGTGTGTGTGTGTGTGTGTGTGTGCATGTGTGTGTGTGTGCGTGTGTGTGTGTGTGTGTGTGTGTGTGCGCGCGCCCGTGTGCGTGTGGTCATGCTTCGTCCTCCAGCCCATGATCAGACTCCTTGCACCTCAGCTGCTCTCACATTTACTGCAACCTTGGCTGCCATCTCATGAGATCTACCCGCTACTAACAAAACGAGCAGGTCATTGCAGCACGCTGCAAGCCTGTCAGTATATACCTCACTCACCATCTCAATAAGATCTACCTTGCTCCTTACAAAACTAAGTGGGCCATCCCAACACATCATCAGCTTATCAGCGTGTGAGTCACCCACCACACCCGCGTTGTGCAAGTACCCCACCACCCCAGTGCGAGTCCCCCACCACACTTGCGCTGTGCAATTTCCCCGCTACCCCAGTGCGAGCCACCCACCACACTTGCGTTGCGCAAATTTCTGTCGTTTCTACAATGGTCTTGAGCTCAGCAAAGATAATGCGTGTCCTTGATGCCAAAATCCAAACCATTGAAGCCAGGATTGAAAGAAAATGCTGCATGCTCTGCAGACATGATGCATGCCTTGGCTGACAAAACCAGGGATAGGACACTTACGAGTTAGGGGACTGCAGTCCGCAAATACATATACAGGGCTCAAAACTTCACATGTACACAATGGTTTCATGCAGTATTTGGGGAAGGAGGGTTTAGGGTGGGAGAGACCCTTTAATCAACCCTAACTACCCCCTCTTGCACCTCCTCAGGCCTTGAATAGTGGACCATTTCATGAGAGAAGGGTTTTGAGTCACATTAATTACAGCATAGGCTGGGCCTGAAGGCACAGATAGGACATGTGGAACATGAGGATTGGCCGGCCCCACAGATCAGGCTGGCCCACCGCAGATCAGGCTTATTCTGAAGATCAGGAAGGTCCCACATTAACCCAGCGATCTGCCTGGCCCACCACAGATCAGGATGGCTGTATTGTCCAGTCAGGCCCCACAGCAACCCTGCAACTCGCAAGCTAGTGCCACTCACCCTCACTGCTTCCAGATCCTGCCCCCTTACTTCAAACCTCTGTTGCACCTCCTGCTGCGACCTCAACCTGATGACGCTTTCCATGAATCTTTTATGGCCCCCAAGAAACGCTTGAGCACGCAAGCTATAACACCACTCACCCTCGCTTCTTCCAGCTCCTGCTCCAGTTCATCACACCTCTGCTGCAACTCCAGCTGCTGGTGTTGAGCATGCTGTGCTGCCTCCTCTTCTGCAGAGGCCAACCGCTGCTGCAGCTGCTGCTGCAAATCCGCCGCAGAAGCCAACTCGCTCTGCGTGTGTGCGTGTGCGCATATGTGTGTGCGTACGTGTGTGTGTTTGTGTGCGCGCGCGTGCGTGTGTGTGTCTGTGTGTGTGTCCGTGTGTGTGCATGCGCGTGTGTGTGTGCGTCCTCAAGATTTTACTTGTTTGTCTTTTTGCATAAGGGCAGACTGCTGCGGGATACGCAGCTTTGCAACAACAATAACAACAACAACAACAACAACAACAACAAACAACAAACAAGGAATGACCACAGCCGGCGCACTGCCTGGGCAGTCTCTTTCCCATCTTCATTTGAAAGCCTGCAGTCCCTCAAACATTGAGCGAACAAAACAGCAGCCCCAGCAGCACACCATTTCATGGCCCAGCCACACACTCTAGACAATCAAAGGTTGCGCATTTGCAGCACTTGGTGCTGCAATTGAAAGCCATGCCATTCCATTGTCCGGCCACAAGGCCTAGCCAACATGCACGCACGTATGAGCACACACATGCACAAACAAACACACATTCACACACACACGCACACGCACACACACACACATACACACACATACACACACATGAACACACATACACACACATACACACACCTGCAGCTTTTGGCGCTGCAGCTGCAAGTCGTGCTCCCGCTCCAGCGCCAGACGCAATTGCTCCCCTGCAGAAAAGAGGGTGCATGCATAGATGTGTTACATGTGTGTGTATGAGTGTGTATGTGTCAGAGAGAGAGAGAGAGAGAGAGAGAGAGAGAGAGAGAGAGAGAGAGAGAGAGAGAGAGAGAGAGAGAGAGAGAATGTGTAAACTGTAGCAATGCCTTCTCTTTATTGCTTTGAGCACCATGAGCACAGTCAAGTTAGTCAGTAGATACATGATCCCAAGTCCAATCAGACCAAGTACTTTACTCCCACAACACTGAGTTGATGTTCATCCAACAACCCCATCCATGTAGCAATCTAAAGCCTACTCACACCTGGCAGCCCACAAATTGTGTTCCATTTCAGTGCACGAGAGGACCACAAGCCCCCACTAAACTGTGCAAAGGTCCATGATAAACCATGTATGGGTGATTTAATGGTGGGAATTTACACCTGCTTGTATCCTTCTTTCTTGCATGGTTGGGACAGGCCCTAGCCAATAATCATGCTCCGTATCCGAATGGGGGGCACGCAAGAACCTTGAGCATACCCTGAGCAATCCCTAATCCAAACCCTCTGAATAGGAGTCGAGCAGCTCATTGACTGCTCTGAACACCAAGAAACCCCTCCATTTCCATGGGGATGTGCACCCGTCCTTCACCCCAATAAAATGAAGCACCCCAGTGAAACAAAGCACCCCAATGAAATGAAGCACTCCAATGCAATGGAGCACCCCAAGGCAATGGAGCACCCCAATGAAATGAAGCAACCAAATGAAACAAAGCACCCCAATGAAATGGATCAAGTCGGCTGCCCATCACTGTTTCCAGGAGTGGTGACGCATGTGCCCCTGCGCCTTTCCCTTCTCTTCTCTTTTCTTCTTTTCATTTCTTTGCAGCACCTGAGCCCTCCGCCTGCTGCTGCGCTGCTGACATCTGCCGCTCCGCGTGCTCTGCCCTGTCGAGCGCGCCCTCCAGCTCTTTCTCCGCCTGCATTTCAGATCATCCGTGGGTGAATTGTAAGGAACCCTTGTGACATGTTGCTTGCATGAGCCCTTGGAAAAAAAAATTATATTGGAAAGACTAGAGCTCCAGGTTATCATTTAAATGGAATAGGAGAGCACTGTGTGTTTGGTGCCCCTCTTGGGCCTCTGCTGCTCTGCATGCTCTGCCCTGTCAAGCGCACCCCCTCCAGCTCTTTTGCTGCAATGCATAATTTACGAGCCAGGCAGGCTGGACCAGGCACATTTCGTGTACACTATCCTGCCTTACACGCCCTTCAATCTTTGCTGCGCCTGAAAACATGACTGCGTGTATGCCTGCGCATGTAAAATGACATCGTGCATAATTGTGCCTGCAACAGATGAGATTTCTGTTAAACTCTCGAGCAATTTCCATCAGCATTCTACCCTGTCTAAAATGGCTTTGGCGCTCTTGCCCGGCCTGCAGGATTTCAAACTTATGTACACTTGTGTGTAAATGTGTGTGCGTGTGTGTGTGCGCGTGTGTGAGTGTGTGTGCACGTGTGTGTGTATGTGTGTGTGTGTGCGCGTGTGTGTGTGCACGTGCGTGTGTGCCTGTGTGTGTGTGTGTATGTGTGTGTGTGTGTGTGTGCGCGCGTTTGTGTGTGCGCGCGCGCGGGCCTCCGGATGCAAATCTTTTGCGTGGTAGTGCGCCTGCAGCACTTTGTCTTGTGTGTGAGTGTGCACCTCCAGAAGGCGAGGACTGTGTGTGAGTGCGCGCCTGCATCAACTCATCTAATGTGAGTGTGCGCCTGCACCAACTCATCTTGTGTGTGAGCGTGCGACTGCAGCATTTCAACCTTGCGTGTGAGTGAGCGACTGCATCACTTCAATCTTGTGTGTGAGTGCGTGCCTCCAGAAGGCAAGAACTGTGTGCCTCCAAGCAACATGTATGCCTCCATGCAACATGCTTGCCTCCATGCAACATGTATGCCTCCAAGCAACATGTATGCCTCCATGCAACATGTGTGCCTCCAAGCAACATGTATGCCTCCAAGCAACATGTGTGCCTCCATGCAACATGTATGCCTCCATGCAACATGCTTGCCTCCATGCAACATGTGTGCCTCCAAGCAACATGTGTGCCTCCAAGCAACATGTATGCCTCCAAGCAACATGTGTGCCTCCATGCAACATGTATGCCTCCAAGCAACATGTGTGCCTCCAAGCATGCTTGCTTGCCTCCAAGCAACATGTGTGCCTCCAAGCAACATGTGTGCCTCCAAGCATGCTTGCTTGCCTCCAAGCAACATGTGTGCCTCCAAGCAACATGTGTGCCTCCAAGCATGCTTGCTTGCCTCCATGCAACATGTGTGCCTCCAAGCATGCTTGCTTGCAAAACTGCAGTGGTGCTGAATATGAAAGGTGTTGGGCAAAAATGCTGGGGACATCGCCTGAGGTGTGGCTAACCTGAGCGCAGGTAGGACATCATTAAAAATGGAAGGGAAGACCAATATCTGTGAAAGAAAACGGAGCCCTAAAATAGACCACAGCTCAGGTGAGCTGGGATAAGAATCCCAAGCCAATATCAAGGAAAATCTAAATATCTTAAATATAAGACCACAGCTTGCTTTAGCTGCACCGGCTGGCTGGCACTGCCCCACCTGCTCATCACGCACCAAGCATCCTTAAGAATAAAAGAAAAAGACATTGAACAACAAGATTACACCTCATCCTTTATGGAGCTCCAGCTGCCAGACGCTGCTCTGCCTGCTCAGCACGCACCATGGTACCACCAACGGACAGAAAATCAGCAAGTTGCACGCACTTGAGGCATCGCTAGCGATCAAAAATACACCCACAAGCTGAGAAAGGACTGCATCTAACCTGGGCGGCACTGGCTGCCAGGCGCTGCTCTGCCTGCTCAGCACGCACCTGAGGCATCGCTAGCGACCAAAAACACCCACAAGCTGAGAAAGGGCTGCATCTAACCTGGGCGGCACTGGCTGCCAGGCGCTGCTCTGCCTGCTCAGCACGCACCTGAGGCATCGCTAGCGACCAAAAACACCCACAAGCTGAGAAAGGGCTGCATCTAACCTGGGCGGCACTGGCTGCCAGGCGCTGCTCTGCCTGCTCAGCACGCACCTGAGGCATCGCTAGCGACCAAAAACACCCACAAGCTGAGAAAGGGCTGCATCTAACCTGGGCGGCACTGGCTGCCAGGCGCTGCTCTGCCTGCTCAGCACGCACCTGAGGCATCGCTAGCGACCAAAAACACCCACAAGCTGAGAAAGGGCTGCATCTAACCTGGGCGGCACTGGCTGCCAGGCGCTGCTCTGCCTGCTCAGCACGCACCTGAGGCATCGCTAGCGACCAAAAACACCCACAAGCTGAGAAAGGGCTGCATCTAACCTGGGCGGCACTGGCTGCCAGGCGCTGCTCTGCCTGCTCAGCACGCACCTGAGGCATCGCTAGCGACCAAAAACACCCACAAGCTGAGAAAGGGCTGCATCTAACCTGGGCGGCACTGGCTGCCAGGCGCTGCTCTGCCTGCTCAGCACGCACCTGAGGCATCGCTAGCGACCAAAAACACCCACAAGCTGAGAAAGGGCTGCATCTAACCTGGGCGGCACTGGCTGCCAGGCGCTGCTCTGCCTGCAGCACGCACCTGGTAATTCCTGATAGGCATCGCTTGCTATCAGGAAATATTAAGAACAAAGAACCCTCCAGCACACCACAGCGGCTCCAGCCACCAGGCACTGCTGTGCTCTGCCTGATCATCACGCACTCATGCAGGCATTGCTAACGATCAGGTAATGATTCAAACAGTTAAGTCCTCCAGCCCACCTGGGCGGCTCCAGCTGCCAGGCGGTGCTCTGCCTGCTCGGCACGCACCAAGGCATCCTCAAGCTCTTGTTGCAGCTGCGTGGAAGGAGTTCACACGAAGCACAACACAAAGCAGTGGATGTAAAACTGCAAGTTTCGTTGAAGGGGGGAGTCGTTTGCGGCCTGCCATCAGCTCCTTGCAGAATAGGTTGCAATTATCTTTGATGAACACAGGCCATTCTGCAAGGAGCTCTGATGGAAGCAAGCTGTGACCGCCTTTCCTATCCAAAACTTGCAATCTTACTAGTTTCAGCGTCGGGATATCTTGAGGCTCTTTTTGAAGCTGTGTGTTGAGAGCAGGGATACGGAATAGTGGATGTGATTCATTTCAACCACTTATGTGTCAGCAAGTCAACAGGTCAGCGTGAAGGCTCTTGAGTTGCACAAGGAAAAAAGGGAGGATGCAAGGGTCATTAATGCTTACTGTGCCAATGCATCTTACATCTTGAGGCTCTTGCTGCAGCTGCTCAAGGGGAGTAAAGAGGACGCAAGGGTCATACATGAATGCAATTACACACAAGGCTTGGCTTGAGCCACAAGTAGGGTGCGGAATATAATATTATATTTTCAAATTATATATTATATAATATATTATATAATATTATTTATTATATAATAAACCCCAGAATTCAAGAATTCATTTCAAGTTAGGTATGGTGGGGTTTCTGCACCCCAGGAGTTGATTGGTTAAGTCCCTGCAAGGAGAAAATGAGCAGAAAGATGGTTAATTACACAAGCACAGTTGTGTGCAGTCGCACAAAAGTTACTCGGTTCAAGCAGTTGTTCAAATCCACTCTGAAGCTGCCCAAAAGAGCATTTGCAACTAGGTACCTCAGAACTAAAGCACTGTAGCAGCTGCACAATGGCTGCTTTGTCCAAGCGGCTGTAAAACTATCTCATGTTGCCCACGCTGGAGCCCAAACAAGCATTTAAAAGAGGGTACCTCCAAAGCTGCCCAAACAAGCATTCACAACAAGGTATCTCCAAAGCTTGAAGCTGAATAGCTGCATCTGCATCAGCTGCATCTGCATCAGCATTTAATTAGGCAAGAGAATCCATCTCTATCTGGCATGTAGGGGGTGACAGATGACTGCGCCTGGCGCTTGTCAGGGCGGCTGGGGCCTGCTTCTCCATCACCATCATCCAGGTCGACCACCTCCTCCACCTTGCGAGGGCGCTTGCACAAAAAGCTGTGCTGCTTGCATGTTTGCGAGGGGTAGCTGATGCTGAAGACCTCACCACAGCCTTTGCACTGTAGCATGCATGGCCCATGCTCCTGGTCTGACAATATCACCACACCATCCCCTTCCTTGAGCTTCTTGCAATGGGCCTCAAGGTGCTTTTTGGCATCAGCAGGGGTCCTGCGGGCCCCCATGCACATTTGGCAGGCAATGTCATCTTTATCCTTTTCGATGATCTTGCTTCGACATCTACCCATCTGTTTTAATGCCGGACTCGCCCAGACTCCGACTGTTAAGTTTTTGCCACCCTGGCAAAACTAATATTACATGGACCTTATGTAATATTATATAATAATAATATTAGTTGGGCGTTCCGCACCCTAGCCACAAGAGAACTAGCACAAAGACAAAAAGGGAAGAAAAACTATTCATGTGATTTCACTCCTTTTCACAGAGCACAAGAGCTTAACTACGCCTCCCACCCACCACCCACCCAACCCCAGACTGAACACACACACACACACACACACACACACACACACACACACACACACACACTCACATCACACGCACACGCACACGCATGCGCGCGCGCACACACACACACACACACACATACACACACACACACACACACACACACACACACACACACACACACACACACACACACAAAACCACACACACCTGCTCCTGCAGCTCCTGCAGCTCCTGTGCTGCTTGCTCTTGCACATGCAGCAGCTGCTCCTGCGCGCGCTGCTTGTCCTCTGCCATACGCCCCTCCATGCGATCCGCTTGATTTTGGGCCTCCGCCAGCTGCTGCCCCAACTGCAGGTGAGCAGATGACAAAGTAAAGAGGAAGCAACATGCGGCTCCCAACGTGATCCGCTTAATTTAGTGCCTCTGCCAACTGCTACTTCAGCTGGAGCCACAAACGCCGTAAAAACATTGGATTGTTCCATTTCAGTGCGCAACACTGAGTTGATGTTCATCCAACAACCCCACCCATGCAGCAATCTAAAGCCTACTCACATCTGGCAGCCCACAAATTGTGTTCCATTTCAGTGCGCAACAGGCAAGAGGACCACAAGCCCCCACTAAACTGTGCAAAGGTCCATGATAAACAATGTGTAGGTGACTTATTGGTGGGAATTTACAGCTGCTTGTATCCTTCTTTCTTGCATGGTTGGGACAGGCCCTAGCCAATATTCATGCTCCGTATCCAAATGGGGGGCGCACTTAGCAGTGCAGGATGTAGGATAGGAAAACCCAGCTTGTGACAGGCTGCTGACAGGTCACCTGCTGCTGTGCTGCTGCAAGATGCTGCTTCAGCTCCTCCACCTGTTGCCCATGTTCCTGCACACTGGCGAGCTGCTGCTGTGCTTCCTCAGCACGCGCCTCAGCGTCAGCCACCTGCTGCTGCATCCGCTCCTGCAGGCTGGTGAGCTGCAGCTCCGCCTGCCGGGCACGTGCCTCCGCATCTGCCACTTGCTGCTGCATGCGCTCTTGCACATCAGCAAGCTGCTGCTCCGCCTGCTTAATTCGTGCCTCAGCATCCGCCACTTGCTGCTGCATCTGCTCCTGCACCCCGGCTAGCTGCTGCTGCGCTTCCTCAGCACGTGCCTCAGCATCTGCCACCTGCTGCTGCATACGCTCCTGCACCCCAGCTAGCTGCTGATGCGCTACCTCAGCACGTGCCTCAGCATCACTAAGCGCCAGCTCCGCCTGCTGCACACGGGTGTTTGCAGCAGCCAACTGCCCTTGCAGCTCCTCAGCTCGCTGCTTCCACACCTCCCCTTGCTGCACACCCTCATGCGCGCGCACCAGCTGCTGCTGCGCCTCCTGCACTGTGTCCAGTTGCTGCAGGCGCTGCTGCTGCTCCGCTGCCACCTGCTGCTGCAGCTGCTGCAGCTGCTGCGCATGCAGCTGCTGCTGCTGCTCCAGCTGCTGCTGCACTGCCGCCAGCTCCTTGTCCAAAGCGTCTGCTTCTTGTTTTGCCAGGGCAAGCTGCTGGTCCTACATGAGGCATAAAGTCCATCAGTAAATAAGCACCAAGGCTTCAGCCAGTATTGCTTTGCAAGGGCATGCTGCCGGTCTTGCATGAGGTATCAAGCGCGTCGGTCATAAGCTTTAACCACATTCGATGCTGGCCTTGCTACACCAGAAGGGCACACTGCTGGTTCAGCATGAGGCATAAAACCCGTCAGTCATTAAGCATTAGAGAATCAACTAGTGTCGCTTCGCTAGGGCAAGGTACTGGATTAGCATGAGCAAGGGTGGTTGAAGGGAGTCAAAGGATGCAGTGATGACGCTCAAATGAGGCTCCAACTAGCCTCCTCTGCCCTCTGAGTCACTTTGTAAGAAGAGTCCTCCTCAGCAGCCTTCCACCTGACTGCCAAGTGAATTGCTGCTTGCTCTGCTCAAAGGTGAGCAGGTACTTATACACAAAATACATCATTGTTTACTGACAGCAGGAGGACCTGCACCCTTGACCACAAAAAGAAATGCCTGATGAGAGATGGACTTCACAAGAAAGCCCTCTCCAAATTGATAATGCCATTGCAAAAAGAACTGGGAGCTGAGGCATGCAAGCACAGCCCTCCTTGTAGCTGTCCCCACCACCCACGCACCTCTCATCACAAACACACACATTCTGCACAAGCGAGCCCCACATGAATTAAATAAGTGAGCATGAGTATCAAAAGAGAGAACAATAAAAAGAAAAAAAAGGAAAGGAGAGTGCTGGGTAGGCAGGCCAATGCCCCTTCCCGCCTGCTGCAGCTGACAAAATTCTCAAGGGAGAGGAAAAGATCGAAGGAAACAAGAGAAATGCTTAGAAGGCAGCCTCGTTCTTTCCCACCTGCTGCTGCAGCTGACACGATTATCGAAGGGGATTAAAAGACCCAAATGAGGGGAAAAAGAGATGAAAGAACCAACAGCGTGAAAAATGATCATGATGAGCAGGCAGCCTATCCTCCTTACCACCTGCTGCCGCAGCTGACACGATCCTTAAGGGAGAATTTAAGACAGGCTGAAAGGTGGTACAGCTGCAACATGCTGAGCAGGCAGCCTATGAATAATCCCACCTGCTGCTGCAGCTGCTGCTGAAGGCCTCCCTCTGCCTTTGCTCGTGCCTGGTGCTCCGCCAGCTGCTGCTGCAGGTCCTGCAGCTGAGCCCCAGCACTCTGGCGGGCCTCCTCGTGCTTTACACTCATGCGCTGCACATGCAACCAACCGTGTGTGTGTATGTTTGTGTGTTTGCGAGTGTGCGTGCGCGTGAGATATTGCTGGTGCACGAGCATGCTTTTGATACCCGGGTGTTCCTGCATGCGGCCTCTGCTTGCACAGGCAACAGCTACAGTTGTCCCTGGTCCTTGTGGAACCATTGACAAAGCTGCAAAGTATTTGCTACGAGGGGCTGTGTCACGCGCGTGCGTAACATGGTAGGGCAGGCTCTGTTAACAGCAGCGTGGCCCCTTGCACTCAGGCACAGCAATGAAGCAAAATGCATGGCTGACATGGGTGCCCGTGGCTGGCATCTGTACCTTGCAGTCATACAACTTGGCTGATGAAGCCTACTGCAACCTTTATGCTCTAGCGTGGCAGTCATGAAACTTGGCTGATAACGACAACTGTACACCTTAACACTCTAGCGTAGCTGCCATGCGCGATGACTGGTGGCTCCTGCTGTACACCTTTACGCTCTAGCATAGCTGTCATGCGCGATGACTGGTGGCTTCTACTGTACACCTTTACGCTCTAGCATAGCTGTCATGCGCGATGACTGGTGGCTTCTACTGTACACCTTTATGCTCTAGCATAGCTGTCATGCGCGATGACTGGTGGCTTCTACTGTACACCTTTACGCTCTAGCATAGCTGTCATGCGCGATGACTGGTGGCTTCTACTGTACACCTTTATGCTCTAGCATAGCTGTCATGCGCGATGACTGGTGGCTTCTACTGTACACCTAGAAACCATGTTGAACGTTTGGCTGCAGTACAGCTTGCTTCAGCACAGACCAGGATGACAAAAGACTGTGGTCGGCCTGTTGTGTTAGTACACACATCCACATAGAAACTGATGCCCTCTTTTTGTGACACACTTTTGGCGACCACATATGGGACATATAAATAGGTATGACATTGGCCAGCGTTGCAAACGACCCCACAAAGCAAGGGCAGCAGCACCCAATGGCATGGTCTTTGCTTGCATGTACCCACCAACAAGACTTTCATTACAGGCACCACCCTGCATGTTGACCTCTCCAAGCATACACCCACTTGCAATGAAGCAAACACATACACCCCTCTGCATGCCACGCTCCGCATCCACCTGCAACCACCTGCCAATTAATCTCCTATGCATACGCACCCGCCTACTTGTCGATCTCCGCATCCAGCAGTGCTCTACGCAGTTGACGCCACTTGTTAATTAAAATGGTACACAACAACAAGCTCAGCACGCACCTGCATGTCGATCTCTGCATCCAGCAGCGCTTTGCGCAGCCGCTGCTGCTCATCAGTGGCCCTAGCGAGTCCCATGCCTTTCTCCTGCAAACCAAATATGCAGACCAAGCAATGGATTGCGCACCCAAGGGAGAAGAACTGATGTTGCTTGCCAGTTGCCAGGGTGAACCCCATGCCCTTTTCCTGCAAAACAAAACATGCACACGCCAAAAAATGGATTGCCCACACAAGGCAGAAGAACTGATGTTGCTTGCCAATCCCCCTGAAGAGGCTCATGCCCTTTTCGTGCGAAACAAAACATGCACACGCCAAAAATGGATTGCCCATATAAGGCACAAGCACTGTTGCTGCGTGGCTGTCGCCCTAGAGAGGCTCATGCCCTTTCCTGCGGAACAAGCACACACGGAGCCATGACTTGCGCACACGAGGCACAAGGTTTGATGTTGCTCAACTGACGCCCTGAAGAGGCTCATGCCCCAAGTCTGTGGCACTGAACATGCACACGCTGAGAAAGGAGTTCTGGATACAGGGCACAAGCATGTTGTTGCTTGCATGATCCCATGGTGAGGCCCATGCACGCTGAGAAAGGAGTTCTGGATACAGGGCACAAGCATGTTGTTGCTTGCATGATCCCATGGTGAGGCCCATGCACGCTGAGAAAGGAGTTCTGGATACAGGGCACAAGCATGTCGTTGCTTGCATGATGCCATGGTGAGGCCCATGCGCTCTTTTCCTGCATACTTCGTGTTCTAAGTATGCACACGCCGAGCAACGATTTGCGCACACACAAGGCACTTCATAGGTGTGGAGAACAGTGTGAATACAAAGGGTCTCAATGAAAGAGTATTGGAGGCTTTGACTTGGAGCTGTTTAAGGAAATCATTGTTGATGTGTGTAAAGAGCTTAGTGTTGAAACGATTGAGCTTCCACGAGCAGAGGCCGATGACATAAGTGCTTTGTCAATTAAAGCTTTGAGAGCAAAGACAGACAGTACAGTTTATAGATACTGATGTTGCTTGCCAGTTGCCCTAGCAAATCCCATGCCCTCTTTCTGCAAAGCTGTACTCGTGAAACACACAAGGCTCTTCTCCAGTGAAAATCACATGGGCCATTGCAGACAGGGTACAAGCGCTCAACATTGTCACCCATGCTGATGTGGCCTGCGCTGATGTTGCTGCTCGGGCTGACATTACTTGCGTTCATGCTGCTTCTCTTGTTGATGTTGCTTGCGATAGTGTTGCTTGAGCTGACGCTGCTTGCAGATTGCCACAGTGGGACGCATGCACCTCCCCCGTGAAATGCTTGCTCTTCTATCTCAGTCGGAGATTTTTACCTTGCAAGGTCCTTGCCCATGGCCTTCTTCTGTGGAATGTGTTTTCTCTTTAACTTTATTTCAGGGGGGGGGTCTCGATCCTTGCCCCTGTCCTTTTCCAGTGGGATCTTTATGGCGTTCAGGACCAATCCTAAACCACTCAGTGACTGACAGTAATCCGTCAGCAGGTGTGTTTTCAAAGCAGGATCTTTGCCACTGACAGCAGCCTGTCAATGTGTGCATCTTCAAAGCGGGGTAAGTGAATCAATACGTCAAATAAAGCAAGATCAGGTCCCCTTTGTTACTGACAGTAGCCCCTAAGCACGCGTGTCTTCAAAGCAGGCAAGTCTGCACACACAAGCCTGCTCACACCATGCACCCTCTCTAAACGCAAACAGGGCACAAGCACTGGTGCTGCCTGTGAATAACTTGCTTGCGCTAATGTGCTCGTGCTGATGTCACTTGTCAGGTGCCCGGGTGATCTGAGACCAGTTAGAACCATGTTCCTTCCCTCTCTGCACAACTTGCTGCAAAATCTCTGCACGGCAAACATTTGCCCCCACCCCTGCGCACGCACCTCAACGCACTCAAAGCGCTTGTGCATACATGGCGTGCTTACCTCCAATCATACATTTCTTCAGTGCATGCGCATTTGCCACAGCAGGATCGTCGCTCTTCCTCCAGCACCTCCATTCACAGTGCTTTGTGTTGTGGGCAGATTCATCACAACGCACACGTGGAGTGCATGGTCACTGCACATTGTTTCGCACACGCTTTCATCACACCTTTCACCTGGAGTTCATGGCTAAGGATCCCGTCGGTCTCAATAACCCATGAGCCACATGTTGCTGCATGATGTAGGGAGATGTCCTTCTTAGACCAACCACCCTGAGAAAAGCTGCCAGTGACACATGGAGGGAGATGTTCCTGTCATTTACGTGCAGTGATGAACAATGGTGCGCAGTGATCAATTATGTGACCAGCCTCCCTCTGAGGAGAGCCCTGAGGAGAGCTGTCAGTGACATATGGAAGGAGTTGTTGCTACCCACAACTTCACCCATATATCACTCACGGCTCTCCTCAGAGCTCTCCTCAAGAGGGAGGCTGGTCACATGAGTGATACCTGCACGCACCCTTGTTCAGCTGCCACCTTCCTCGTTGGAAACACCATGTGGTGATGACCCTGGATCACCTTCTGTATAACTAACAGTGTTTCCTGTTGGTGTACCAGTACTACCGTATGTTCTCGACCAATGCGTCAGGCTGACCCCAGAAAATTGTTTTTTTGCACTTCGTCAGAGGTTCGTCAGAGGTTCATCAGGGAAGAGAACATTTTTTTTCCAGAAATTCGCCTAGTTTTTGCTAGGTGAAACCTGGGAGTAAAATATTTTGGGGGGGTTGCCTAGGGGCCGTCTGAGGCTCCAGAGTTTAATTTTATCAGTTTGTTTTGTGGCCTCAGAACTAATTAATTGACAAGTTGGTTGTGAACAAACGGTACCTTGTTTTGGTTGCCTTGCGACCACATCATGTGAAACATGCTATTGCACAAAAGAATCCTGAGGCAGGACCATCATACTGCACACCTGGAGTGCGTGACCACTGCACATCACTATGCATCACCGTACATTGCATTGCACACTGTTCCATCACATAACACACACATAGAGTGCAGCATTGGCAGCCTTACGCGCCCATCACACCTCGCAGCTTTGCAATGTTATCACATAGTCTGCAGTCTGCATCATGCGAATATATACATATATATACATGTTATGATATATATATACATATATAATATTACTAATGTTGTTAATTGAATTCATCACAATTCACACCTGCAGTGAGCCATAAGCCGCCTCCAGCATTTGCATGGCCTGGACACTTCTGTTTGCACACACCACTCATCGCTGCACATCATTGTACACTGTAAATCTCCTTGCACACACTTCCATCACACAGCGCACCTGCAGTGCAGCATTGGCAGCCTCCAGCTGGGCCTCCAGCATTTGTATACGGTGGTGGTGCCCGTCCTCTTGCTGCTGCACATGTAGTATGTGCACATGGGCAAATACACACATGAAGAACTGATGAAAAATAAAAGGGTGTGAAAGTGAAGGCGCATGGCAGTTGCCTGAGAAGTCACGGATGTGTGTTACAACGGATGTGTGTTTATGTGCGTGTGCGTGTGTAGAGACGAGTGACACCACAGGGCTTGGTGATCAGGGACTGAGGGTCCAGAAGGAACATAAATAAGGCTTGCCAATCCCATGTAATTGTACTTATGGTGTGGCATGCGAGTATCTAAAACACACGCTAAACACAGCTTAGGTGTGCGGACTCGGCCAACCCCAAGCATGAGGCTTGAGGACACGTGTCAGTTTATGACGATGCAGGCCTACAAAGCAATGGAAAAGGGCATATAACAACCAGTTGCTACTCTTCCGAATCCACTTGCATCCCTCGGTAAGCCCTGCACAGCATGCTTGTGCACACAATGCATGCACACAAACACACACACACACACACACACAATGCAGTCAGCTACCTGAGAACGGGGCGCGCTGGGTGGAGTGCTGGCAGCAGAGGTGTTGTCCACAAACTCTTGGATGGCAGACCTCACAGCTGCAATGTTGGCTGGGTGGTGTGGGTGAGGGTGTTGGGTGTTCCATGCAGGGGCAGGCGTGTGAGCGATGCTGGAGGGGGTTGCAGCTCCATGAAAGGCAGGGGCACCTGTGTGAATATGTGTGCATGTGTGTTTGAGGGAGGAGGGGGATGACTGTGGGAGCGCTTTGAGGGTGCTTACCACCAACACAGTGCTCTCCTTGCCATAAACCGCCTTGCACGCCACCAACCACCCAGCTCACCATCAATATGGTGCTCTGCTCACCACCAACCGCCTTGCTCGCCACCAACCACCTGTTGTGCCAGTTACATTGCACTTCTTACACCACTAACAGCCTTATTTGCCACCAATATAGGGCCTTGCGCGCCATCAACATGGTGCCCTGATCATCACTGATGAGTCATCACCCAAGCAGCATCTGACACAGCACACACACACACACACACACACACACACACACACACACACACACGCACGCACCTGGGGGAGCAGGTGCTTTGCTTGCTTCCAGCATGCTAGCAGTCAGCGCCGCTGCACGCGCAGCCACAGCAGGCAACAGGTCCTCATCACTGCGCTGCTTCTGCTGTGCTAGCTCGAGCTGCAGCTGCTGCAACTGTTGCTGCTGCTGCAGGTTGAGGCTGTGCAACTCCATGGCAACAGCAGCCCTGTGAATGGGAGTGTGTGTGTGTGTTTGTGTGCGTGTGTGTGTTTGTGTGCGTGTGTGTGTGTGTGTGTGTGTGTGCGCGTGTGTGTGGTAATGATGATGATGAGCATGATGATGATGAGCATGTGTGAGCTCCCTGTTGCGATAGGAAAATGACTGTTTTTGAAATCCTGCAGAAGCACAACACTACCGAAGTGCAAGCAAACATGTGTCAACGACAATAATACGCGTGCTGGTATGTGTGTATGCTTGTGTGTGTTGTGTGTGTGTGCGTGCATGTGTGTGCGCGTGTGTGTGTGTGAGGACGAGCATGTGTGGTTTCCTGTTGCGATGAAAGAACAGTTGTTATTGGAATCACAGCAGGGACGCTGGCAGTGCAAGGAACATATTTTACAGACAATGTTACTTCAATCATGCTTCCCTGCTCATCAGCAGCAATCGTTTGATGATAGAATGGATGCCTAAATTCTGGCAAAAGTTATTTCATGCCCCACACATGAATTGCTGGTGGTCAACGAAACACAGTTTGATAGATGGATAGACAGCGGGAGCAATGCTGGGCACCCACCACTGCTGCGTCCTGTCCTTGGCCATCCTCTTAGCAAATTCTGCATTGTACAGCTTGATGGCCACATGCTGCTCAATCTCTGCGCTGATGTTGTCCTGTGATGAGCAAGTTGTAAGAAGGAAACAGAATTGCAGGGCTTTGCTGGCATGGAGAGAGTACGAACTAAAGTAAATGATATCTGTTGGCAACAAGGATTGTAGGGTGCATCAACTTGTGAGCTTCCAAGCTTGGAACACCCACAACAGAGCAAACAGCAAACTTTGAACAGGGTTCACCTCTCCCAGCGGTAAAGACAGCAGAAAGGACTCAATGGATGCCTTTATCTGGGCTTCAATCCTTGATGCATCTTGGTTTGGTGGAGGGGGCCGGACATGGATAAGAGCTCCTCCCAGAGATGCATCACTTGCATCCACATCATCATAATCGCTTGCCACGGAGCTGGCCATGCCACAAGGCGGTTACTGTCTGGACATGAAGTACATTGAAATGTTATTCCCACGCTGCTTCGGAAATAGCAGGTAAAGTTTTTGGCTCAAAGCTTTGACTTTCGAATTCGAAGAAGGACAAGTTGTGCACGCTGGCACCTGCAAAAAATATAACAGCCTATTATTGTGCTCTCACTGCTTATGATGCAGCTCTATCGAAGCAAAGGGTGCTCAGGACGGTTGAACAAGTTCTCGATTGTGCCAATCAAAAAAAAACACATTACTAGATATTGCTGATGAGAGTTGAAAGAAGTCTACTCGAGAGCGCGCCCGGTGCTGGCAAGTTTGCAAGTATACTGGACAGAATGAGCATGAAGCTTCCGAGCAAGCTTGGTGGACTTGTGTCAAGACCAAGCTCTTTAAGAGGATCCTAAGTGTGTGGGGTATTGATGTGCCCGCCCACACCTAACAAAAGAGTATGGAGGGTGACTTGAGCTGAGGCCCTTAAAAGATGGCGACATAGGTTGCGGTACTGCTGCTTGGAGGCCTCGAGCTGATTCTTTGGCCGGGTATCTTCACTGTATTTGGCTTCCACAAGATGGACGTGCCTCTGTTCTCCAATTTGTCTTGCGGGCTAAGAGTCCCACTAGTTCAGATGCAAAGCTTGCTGGTAGAGGGCAGATGCTACTGTGTAGGCCAAGTTCTTTGGCTTTGTGGAATGCTTTGCAGAAAATATCAAAACAGTGAGGGGTCATCATCCCAACGTATTTGCTGTCTGGATTGTAGGTACAGGCCACCCCCTTGATCAGTAGATTTCTGGGAGGATAAAGGTCAACGGGATAGTAAAAGGGTGAATATGGGTTGCAGTATTTGTTGGAGTCTGAATAGGGGTGACCTGGGATTGTTAACAAGGTCGGTTACCTGGATCCAGAACTCGCATGAGTCTGTGGGTTTGAAAAAAGAAAAGAAAAACTACGTGGTACGTAGGAATCCTTCCTACATCAACTAAGGAAAAGGGGGAACATTGGCTCAGAAGAGCCTTGGATCCCCTCCACCACAAAGAAGCAAAAAAAGAGAATGCTAATGGGGATCTGGAGGGTTACTGGACGCACCCGGCTCCATATCCTGGCTGTGAGAAGTATCATAGTTTTCAACAGCACGCCGAGTGGTAACTAGCTTATTGGCGTCCGCAACAGAATGGGCATTAAATTTGCAAGCAACTTTAATGGCACGTTGGTGGTCAAGTCCCAGACGTTTAAATTCGTGAAGGGTGTGCTCAGTGTAACAGGTCCCTGTGCAAACCACTCCAAGGTGCAGATATTACTATCTACCCAATCCTCCTGGGTGTGGGTGGAACTATCTGTACTGCCCATACCCTTAATCAATTTAAAAAATTAGGGATTGACACACAGAGATCTGAAACACTTTCAAGAAACTCCATGCCCACTCTGTATAATATGCGCACAAACTTATCTCTACCAGACGTGCCATTGAAAATAAAAACACGCATCATAACTCTAGTGCACTGGGACTACATGCTTCCAGAAACCCACCAGACCCTCACTAGATTCACTCTTACCCTCCGGTGAAGGAGATTCACGGCTCTTTGAGCCAATGTGTCTCCTTTTCATTAATTGAGGTAGGGAGCGTTCTCAATGCCTACGTAGTTTTTCTTTTTTTTCTATCAACCACTTTGCCCTTAGATGCCTCAACCCAACAATGAATGGGATGCACAGCAGCAGACACCATGTTGGCCTTAGCCTGTGTTAGGCCCCTCAGCAAAAGAAGATATGGCTCATCCCTGGAAAAAAAGAAAATCTACGCAGGCCGCGTGCATTAAGGTCCCTTAACTAGCAAGCTAGCAAGTTCCTCACCAAAGGTCCCTCAAAACTACACAAGCCAAAACTAGCCTAGGCAAGGGAAAGAGACAGAACTAACGAGGATCAGGGTTGTCGGCCATGCCCCTAGACGCCCGGACTCTCCCCTTCCTGATATCCACCGCGCGCCCAGCAATCCCCCCCCCCTGAAGCCCCCTGTAAACAAAGAGTGTGTCTAGTGTTAATGGTTGTGGTTTATTTGTGGTTCATCTCTGAATTGCATGGCAATTCAAATTGAATGCTAGGGTTTTGTGTTTGGTCAGGCCTAACTTGGCAAGAGTTTTGATCATGTACTCATTGTATATGGTACACCAATCAGGATCATATGCAGAGTCACTTTGTTATTCCTGTTTGGATTTCTTGAGCTGTGGGCTTTAAGTCTGGTTATAGTGTGAGGATGTTGAGTTGCTGCAGTTTCCAAAGTGATGGAGGGGTTGGTGTCTGAATCATCCCATACTGGTATGGAAACCTGCCAAAATGAGACACTCCTGGTCCAGGACATTGGAGCGAAAACATTTCCCCTGAAAACAGTTCCCGAGCAATCCCTGGCTGGGCTTTCCCTAATGGTACTGGCTCCTCTGCTCGGCACTTAAGCCGCCCTGATGCTGTCTTTGTGCCTCCATCCCAGGCCGGCCCTCACACATTGATCCTACTAAGATCCTTCCTCAAGACAGGGACATTCATCTTGTTGAATTTAAATCCTGCCCTGATACCAACCCCTTTCCCACTCCAGAAGCTGCTACTGCCTAGCATATCAAGACTAAAACCAGCCTTAAAATCCGCAGCTTGAGAAACCCAAACAGGAACAACAAGGTGACCTTACACATCACCCTAGTTGGTGTTGCAGGCACTATCTATAATGACTACACCATTCAACCTCTTGTCAACTTGGGTGTAACCAGGCAAAAGGCTAAGTCACTAGCATCCAAGTTAAGTTGCCATGCTATCCAAAGATTAACAACTATTATTAGCGCAAGGCATGCACTTCATTTTCAGGGGACTTCTGGGGTGGGGGTTGCTGGGCGCGTGGCAGAGGAGAGCAGGAGAAGGAGAGTTTGGGCGTCCAGGAGCATGGCAGACTGACCTCGAGATCCCGATTAGCTCTGTTTCTGACTTTCTCCTAGGCTAGCTGTGTCTAATTTAGGTTTGAGGACCTTTTGGTAAGACCCTTGCTAGCTCCCTACTTAGGGAGCCTTTCCTCAATGTACGCAGCCTTTTGGCTAGCATAGACTTTTCTTTTCTTTCTTTTTTTCTTGTAGGCCAGATTGATTTTGTTTCTTCTGGTTCCCATGATGGTATCTAATCAACTTCAAGCAGCTCTTCTCTAGACTTTAACTCTGTGTTTGATTTGTCATTATTGCTGAGGCCAGCACAGGCAGGGCAGGCCCAGGTCTCAGCTGTTTGAACCTCTTGTCTCTGCTCGTCAGTGTACTGCACTGCAGACAGGCCAAGGTGAAGGGTACCTCATGATGTGCCTGCAGCTTAAGGTGGGCTAGTGATTGGGCAAGTGTGGAGCAGCTGGGATGCGAGCTTGATGCAGGATACTTTGTCCGGAATGTTCTATTAGCTCTCATTGGCTGGTGTCCATGCGTGGTGCTCATACTCAGAGAGTCTGCTTAAGGCTGAAGGTGTTCCGTGTGGTGGGACTTCAGCACTGGCTTGTGCTCCTCTGCTCTCTCATCCGTACTACGCATGTGTGCCCTCTGCCATGACTGGACATGACTTGACATGAACATTTTTCTTTAACAGCTATTACCAGATAAAAATCAAACAACAAATTTTTTTTCCTTCTTAATTTTGCATTTATAAACAGGCTAGCAGTCAAACGTCTTGACTGAGGCCTTTTCCCTTGTAACCCTTGTAACGACCATTCCAAGAAACGAACTTACCTATGACAAACCCCAATCCTGGGTCAGCCAGGAAACTGCCCTACCCAAGCATACCTGGGACTTACAAATTATTGCAGTCTGGAATACGGCTGCAAGAGTCCACTTGAATAACCAGAACAGTACCTGGCTTCAGGATTTAGCCAAAGCCATCAGAATGAAAAAATGTATCAGAAATGTTAGTAACGACCCCATCCAGAATACAAGGCATAAAGTGATGCCCGGGATAAGAAAATGTGAAAAGTTACCCTTAGACATGAAACAGATTTCCAAGGGCCCCCAAAGATCCACCTCAGACATGACTGTTGATGCTCCTTGTCAGTCCCATCCCAACCTTCAGCTTAAAGTTGCAGATTGGAGGTCTTGGGCCTACACAGACGGCAGCTGCCAGGTCCAGAAAGGCAAGACAGTCATAGGGGCAGGGGTGTACCATCCTATGAGTGACTCACGAAATCTAGTTGAACCTAATGGCGATGGTATTACCAATACCATAGGAAGAGCTGAGCTGGCTGCCATTGTTGCTGCGCTCACTCATGATTATACACATATTGCCACAGATAGCCTCAGCTCACTTCACCAACTTAGAAAGCAGATCCTGTACCCCGAGAAACATAGACATCATGTGCAAGGAGATGTTCTGAAAAAGATTTCAAACCTTGCCCGAGCCTCTCAAGAACACATATTTTTCTACAAGGTCAAGTCTCATGCTGGAATAGCTGGGAATGAATGTGCAGATCAGGTTGCTAAGTACCAGGCCTCCCTCAAAGATGGCAACCTAACTGATACTGGTCTCCCTAGCGCTGGCCCAGGAGGAAATCCCTTCCACAATACAACCTGGCTAGCTAGTGAAAAGGCAGATCCTAGGCCAACTCATTCCCTCCCTTCTACTCCCCGTCTGTGCTACCTCCCAGACCTTAAAAATGCTCTGAAATCCCACATGCATGCTAAGCACAAGCTGGGCTATGCTAACAAGAATACAGGCTACTTCACTTACTACCAGAGCTTGCTACCTCACGTAAACAAGAACATTAGCAATGCCTTTTGGAACATGCCCGGTCTCTCAACTCGAATGAAACGCACTGTCTTCCAATACCGCACAGGCACCCTTTACAATCAGAAACATGCAGTCCGGTATAAAAGATCCACTAGCCTGACATGCCCCCTACCTAATTGCCATCACATGGATAGCGCTCTCCACATCCTATCTGGCTGCCAATGCCCCGTCATGCGTAACATGGTAACTGAGCGTCACAATATTGCTTGCAGGATGATTTTGAAACTGGTCAGTGAAGGCTCTTTTGGGGCCAATCTTGTGCAGTTGGATGCGGGCAACACAAGCCGTTTGGCCCAGCACGACCTGCAACTCCCTGAGCAAGTCTCTAATCGAGCTGTACCTCCCAACCTCTTCAAACCCACGGTTTCTATGCAAACCAGACGCAACTCCAGCCGCCCTGATGCAATCTTGGTTACTCCTCACCTAACCAACCCAAACAGACCACCCACTTCACCTTCAAACCGGGTATTGCGCAGTATGGGGAGTAGTACAACTCCAGCCCGTCATATTCACTTAATAGAAATCAAATACTGTGAAGATACGAGGCCTGGTGCCCAGCTACGAGCCTCACAGCAACAACACAGCGAACTGTGCAAACAACTCCAAGCTGCAGAGATTACCATCCACACAATCCTCCTGGGTGTGGGTGGGACTATCTACACTGCCCATACCCTTGATCAATTCAAAAAATTAGGGATCGACTCACAGAGATCTGAAACACTTGCAAGAAAACTCCATGCCCATTCTGTACAATTTGCGCACAAACTCACCTCTACCAGACGTGCCATTGAATATAAAAACACTCATCATAACACTGGTGCCCTTGAGCAGCGTGCCGCCAGAAACCCACCTGATCCACATTAACTCCACTCTCATCTTCTGGTGAGGGAGACTCACGGCTCTTTGAGCCAATGTGTCTCTCTTTCCTTAATTGATGTAGGGAGAGTTTTCTCTGCCTACGTAGTTTTTCTTTTTTTTCTTTTTCTTTTTCTTTTAACGGTTAATGTAACCCTTGTGTACTGCACTGTTAGTAGCATCCAAGTTTTTTCCCAATGATTTCCAATGATAAGTACACTGGCAAACATCGCAAGCATACATGTCAAGGTAGGGGGGCTCGGAGTTGATGGACTCCAGGCTTCCGGGGTAGTTGCATATCTGGCAGCTTGCACACTGGATGGCATTCAATGTCTAGTTTGTGTTTAGCTACAGTTTCAGACTCTGCCCCCTTCATTTGTTGTTTCACAAACGTGGTCAAACTGCACACTTTTTTTGGTCAAACTTGGTTTCAGTTCTTTTGTCGCTGGTAGAGCTTGTGTCTCCAGCAACCAATAAGCCAGAGTCTCGGGTAGGCCACCCCTTGTAAACCCTTTTTCAATATTAATGCGAGCAGGAGTGCAGATGCTTGCTGGTTGGAAGCCAGCTTTTTGAAGAATGGCAGGGCCCACTCCTCTACGTCTATGGGGCCATAGTGTATGAGGTACTGCTCCTGTTGGGGTGGGGTGTCATTGCTGATGCCCTAGGAAAAGCGCAGTATGTGTGCATGCCTGTGACTGAGTTTAGTGCTTTTAGTTTTTGTTCTCCGGATCATCTCCGGTCCTTGTTTCTAGCTGTGCTTGCAGCTGGGGTGTTGAAACGACTATGAAAGGGGAGCGCCTGCATGTGTTTACAATCTGCTTTTCAAGGTGTTTTAATTAACAACTTACAGTCTAAGCCAGGCAAGTGTTGGTTCAAAGCTTTTCTAGCAGCAGGGCCCGCAGCAAGAGGGTGATGAATCAGACCATGTTTGATGTTCCTGACCCTCTCATTGTGCATGTGCTGCTCCTCCTTACGTCAATTTTATTTGTACTTATTTGCCCCCCTCGTTCTTGGCATGCTCAGTGTGACAGACCGTGCTTCTTCCTTGAGTTACCACACGAACACACGTATGTTGCTCTCCTCCCATTTTTTGTTGCAGTCGGTTGGTCCTGGCAAACTCCTGATGTTTATTCGCCGCTGCTTTGTCATACAAACACCAGTGGAAATTTCTTCCCTTGTCCTTGGCAAGGTTTTTTTTTGGACACTTACATGCATGGGCTACACAAACACTCCTTAACATTTTATAATAGTCTTTCACATGAGCAGCCTAGCAGTTGCACTTCTTGACTGATGGCTTTTTTTGTAAAATCTTGTAAAACCTTGTTCTCCGGATCGGACTGGTTTGATAACAGGCACCTGCAGAAACTGTTTCATGTCTAATCTTATGCTGGCTCATGGGTATTTTCTGTGTTGCTGGAACAGTTAAGCAGGCCGAGCAGCCAAACTACCTGGCTGAAGGTCAAGTCCCATTGTAACCATTTTTCAAAATTTTTGTCAGAATTGGATTCAATTTTTGATGCTGGATGAGAATGTTTCACCATCAGCCGATCAGCCAGATTCTCGGGCTGTAGGCCAACCCCCTTGTAACCATTTTTGCCTCAGCTAAGCTGCCCTCGCAGGCAGGTATAGCTATGTAACTTATGCCTCCTTTGCTACTCAGACATGCAGTGCATGCCATTCAATTCAAGAGAATTGACCTTGTGCAGAGCTCTTGTAACCCTTTCCCCATCCTTGGTTGCAGGCCAACCAGTTGACAGATTGTTGCAACTTGCTGGCTAGCCCAGGAGCTTCGCCTTGAAGAATGCAGCAGGACTCAGTGCCATAGTCACTGTCCTTTTTGCATTACTTTCAGCAGATGATTCATAGAAACCTCAATGACCAACTTGTGCTGCTCCAACTTGCAGCTTGCTTGCTTCATCTTCCATTCATGAAGACTCGCATCAGGTAATGAATTGGTCCGAAATCAGTCTGATCTGACAAGCACACATTCGGGTTCCAATGTGCATCAAAGAAGACGGATGAGACAAATGTTGGGTTTCGAGTTTGCATGGTACTTGGCAAAGCTTATTTGCGCCAGCCAGCACACGCAGGGACTGGCAGCCAAAAAAATCACGAGCGAGAAGGAGGGGAAGGGCCCCGATTATGTTACAGGCAGGACGGCTATCAGCACACAACAATGCTTGGCATGATAATCACATTGCAGGGAACACCAACAACCAGGCACATGCCTGCTCACACTGCAAAATGTGCATGCGCACACACATTGCTGCGTGTGCAGATGCACATGGAAGACACGCACACACCCCCACGACAGTGTTTCTAAGCAAGTGCTGCTCTCATCTCTCTCCTACATGACTAATGCTAGTACTAGCTAACGAGCCTCAGATCCTCTCAAGACAGCTGCATAAATCACGAGCACCTATAGCGGGAAAAAGGCCTCTTCAACACACAACTCTGAGCCAAGCCCACAGCGACAATGAACCAACAGCCCAGGGCAACTGAGGAACAGCTAAGTGCACGATTTTTAACCGAGACCAAGAAGCCGATCATCTGTTTCTCAAGCAAGGATGCTTGGCAGGTAGTCGCCCTTGGTGTACTGGTTGTCGGTGACACTGACCAGGTACCAAGAGGAGCACAGGCCCTCCAGCAGTTCACGGCTCTTGCTGCCACTCTGCACACAGATTGAAGGTTACAGGAGCACAACAAACTTCAGGTACAAGATCTGATCATTTGCATGAGCCTGAGCCTGCGCAAACCATGGCACAAGTGATGGTGGGGATGCGCAGCAACGGTGTCAGAAAGGGCAGTGACTCGCTGGTGGTGCAAGCATACTAGCGGAACCTCACCATTTGAGTGCCATCCAGGAAGGTAATCATCATACCAAACTCATGTTCCTCAGGGTTGCAGAATGACAGCTCCCACTTTTAAAAAGTTTTTACGGATTTGGGGCAGCAGGGAGGCGTAGGACAGTGGAGAATGAGAAAATTAAAGGATACACGCAGGAGGGCCTTGAAGGCTCTGGACGCCCTGGAAGGGGTGCTTTTATTGGCACTTGTGCAACTTTCTCACTCTGCATGCTCTGAACATCTGGAAAGTGTGCAGGCAATTGGGCAAGCCTGCAGACGAGAGGGGTTGTTTGCCCCTGTAAGATGCTCAGGATATGTAGAATGCGCAGGAAACTACACAACTTGTACAGAGATCAGGAGGCTGCAAGACAAGGGCAGGGTTCAGAAAATGAACATTTTGAGGGGTTGCGGGATGATCGCCTTCCTGGACAAAATTCAATGGCCACTTCGGTTCAAGCTCCACACTGAAATGGGCAAATGCAGTGCAAAGGTTGCAGTATCAGCGCCAGAGTTTGAAGCCCCAACTGTCAACCTGGCCACCAAAATGTGAGCTTCCGAGATGTGGAGCGGTGGCCCTCACTATCATAGTGACCCATAGTATGGGTCAGACACAAGCAGAGCTTTCCGGCTGTGCTAGGAAGGTGAACTAAACGCTCAAGGATTCCCTTGTCCTACTCCTTAGGTGCCGGGACCGCCCTGCTTTCCCTCTGGGAATAATCAGCTGAGGCTTTAGCTTTTTAAGATTAACCATCAACTGGGCCCCAAGGTTCGGAATCAACATGAGTCAAGTAATTTTTGTCCTGCACAGGCATACTCTTTCTAGAATGAGTACAGCTGCGCAAGACACCAACCTCAGTGCATTCAGGAAGGCCCAGCGAGGGAGAGTGGGTGATGAAGACTCAAAGGAAAGGAGGCAGGAGGAAACATGCTCGTAGGAGAGCAGTTGGGGCTTACCTCATAGCAAGAAGCCCAGTCAGACTTCCACAGCTCAAAGGCCTCCTTGGCCCACACCTTGAAGCTGGCCACGTCCTCCACAACGGCCTGCACCACCTCCTTGCCTGCGTGCGCATGTGCAACAGCGCGGATGTGCATGAATGCAGAGCACATCAGCCTCCTTGAACCATGTGAACATAAGCAAACTCTCTTGTCTCAGCATCAGCTTCTGCGGACCATGCCTTGGGAGTGGCCTCTTGGTGGAAGATGTGGCCACAAACATCTCCAACCGAGGCCTGCACCACCTCCTGGCCTGTGCGCGCACGTGCATGAGTGCATGGCACTGAGCCTCCTTGGACCATAAATTGGGAGTGGTCAAATCCCCACTGTGGTCTGTGAGTGTGAGACCACATACTTACTCCTGTGTGCATGGGCATCAGCGCAAAGGCTGGGCAAGCACAAGCAAGCTTCCTTTTCTTCAAGTCCTTAGCATTGCGGGCCTACTACACTGCACCAGCATGTGTCTGTATGTTAGGTGACCAAGGCATTCATGGAAGCGTTGCACCACAGAGCTGAGCCCTGTGCCATGCTCCTTTGCTGCCAGGAGCCCTGTTGGGCAAGAGCATGAAACGAGCTGCACTGGTGAACAGGTTGAAAGCCAGCCTGCCCCTGCAGCTGCTCACAACACATGAACACACACACACACACACACACACACGTACACACTACCACGGGTGCGGTTCAGAAAGGGTGCTGCAGCGCACAGCATTCTTAACTTCGTGGCAGAGACTCAGCTCTAAAAGGGAAGCTTATTCTGTTCTCTACATTTTGAGCGCTTATTCATGTTGCGGAGTGTGCGAAGGTGCTCTCTCTATAGCTCCGTGTATCAAACCACCTGCCTATGTGAGTCCTTGCCTAGAAGAGGTTAGGAGAGGCCCTGCCTTCTTGTGAGGCCCTGGCATGGTTGCACTGCCTCGTTACAGCTACACTACGGCAGTAGCACTGTTTCAACAGGACATTGCTTTGCTGCATGTGAGGCACACTCATCCTTGTGTCCATAAGCAAAGCATTTGCATCCTATATAGTCCGATGATTTCAAACCCGCACAAAGGCCATTTGACATGCACACACACACACACACACACACACAAAGCTGCCCCAGCTCACGTTACATCGCTTTACACGACTGCGCATCACCACAGGTTGAAATGCAAGCAATTTCACCGCGCTGCACACCTGAGGAGGTGTCCCAGGCTGCAACATTCACTTTGACATCAGCGTACATCATTGCCTACTACATCACTGTCTACTACACAGTACACGGCACAGCACACACACACACACAGTTTCATCCCATTGCACACCTGGGAATGTGCCCCAGCTCACAGCATTGACGGCACCATCCTGGAGGTTGGTGCTAACATCAGCTCCCGCCGCATTCGTGGCCATGTAGGTCAAGGAGGGCTGAGACTGCAGTGACGAAAGGATACAATCAGAAGCAGAGCAGGGGTGAAGTCAGCCCTGTACACACAGCCATCAAGTTGAGTTTCTGCTTGTCTGATTGCCACCCTCGGCAACCAATACCAACTGCACGCGCTGGTTTGGCCCCTTTAATCCGAGAACTCAGGCAGAGCAGCAGGGTAGCCCTCCTGCAGAGCCTGCTGCTCACATGCGTCCACATCAACATGGAGTGCGTGATTGCCAGGAGGTTGGGCAATGCATCAGGTGGCACTGCTGCTGCTGCTGGCACAGATGCTGGCAGAGGACGCTCCTGCAGTCGGTGCTGCTGTTTCAGGAGCTGGCACACCAGAGCTCACGAACACCTGGCCATGCATGGTGCGCATGCTGCCTGCCCTGTTTGTTCCAAGCTTCCAATTGTAGCCTCTGATATCCCTCATGTACCTACCACCCTTCTGGCTGAGCATGCAGGGGTGCATGAGAAAGAAGCACATCCACCCTTCTGGCTGAGCATGCAGGGGTGCATATGAGAAAGAAGCACATCCACCCTTCTGGCTGAGCATGCAGGGGTGCATATGAGAAAGAAGCACATCCACCCTTCTGGCTGAGCATGCAGGGGTGCATGAGAAAGAAGCACATCCACCCTTCTGGCTGAGCATGCAGGGGTGCATGAGAAAGAAGCGCATCCACCCTTCTGGCTGAGCATGCAGGGGTGCATGAGAAAGAAGCACATCCACCCTTCTGGCTGAGCATGCAGGGGTGCATATGAGAAAGAAGCACACACAAGGTTGAAATCCCTTGCGTGAGATTGAAATCTGCCGTGTTCATGGCTTGGCTGGGCGTCGTGTGATTGGCATTTGCTAGTGTCATGTATCTCAGTGGTGACTTTTGTGAGCGGCTAGCTAGCTTCAGTCAAGGAGATGAGCTAACAAGTGCAGCTAAGGGAACTGCACACAGCAGAGCATCTGCAACACTTGTAAACCAGGTGTGGTGTTCTGGCCTTCAAGCAGGTGGTGTGATGAACTCGTGAGGCAAGCATGGAAGAAACAAACAACTGTGAAACGGTTGCAGGAGCCCCATGCATCGCCGGATACAAAAGGAGAGCCAGGCATAACTATTCCTTCTGACAAGGTCAGTGCACAAGCACCTTCTGCATCAGAGCCCACTCAAGTACCTCAAATACACACACACGGATCAGCATGTGCTTGCTGCGTTTTATAGCACTGAAGAAGACCCTTGTACAGTGCTACATGCCGATCTGCAGGAAGCGGCATTTGCAAAAAAACACTGCACTATAATTGCGCTACATAGCGCTGGTAAGTATGACGTGTAACACTGACAGCAACTTGGAATCACAGTTCTACCCCAAACTGTGACCTTTGTGGGGCTGATGATGATGTCCAGGATGAACAACATGTCCTCTTCCATTGCACACATCCCCAGGTGGTCTCTCTCCGCAGGAAACATGCTCCCTTGTTCTCACAGGCAGAATTTTATGACGTGTCTGCTTTTTTGAACCAGAACAACAACAAACTTCCTTATTTCCTTCATGAATTGATTGCTTTTTATGAGCAGGCTAGCAGTCACACTTCTTGACTGAAGGCCTTATCCTTGTAAACCTTGTAACAATGTATGCCAATCCCACACACACACACACACACACACACACACACACACACACACACACACCTGCAACTTGGGGAGCAGGGTCTGGAAGGCCTCAGGTGAGGCGAAGAACTCCACGTGCCCCTTCTGGTACACCTGGCCACCTGCGGGGCCCCAGCCCTGCGCACACACAGGTTTCGGGTGTGCTGCTTGGCTCAGAAGTGCTCATACAAGTGTCCTGTGCTGTGCAGCGCGCGCGCGTGTGTGTCTGTGTGTGATGGTGCATACACACCGAGAACAAGGACCATCTCCTCTGGTCCCTCAAGGTGCATAGGTGCCCGAATTGGCGCATGCGCGCGCACACATACACGCACGCGTGCACAGAGGAGGGCATTGCAGCGAACACCCTCTGGCAGCCATGCCATGCGCAGTTCCGGGAAGTGCGGTGCATGAGCTGGAAAGTGCGGTGCATGCGCAGTTCCGGAAAGTGCCTGGAAGGGCTTTGCATGCAGTGTCACACAAAGCACCACAGCTTGCAGAGTCGTATGAAGCACCACAGCGTGCAGAGTCACATGAAGCACCACAGCGTGCAGTGTCACATGAAGCACCACAGTGTTTGTGGTCAAGCTTGTAGGAGGCACAACACTCTGCTCGGAAAAGCACAAAACGAAGCAAGCAGCATCTACTTGGGACCAAATGTTACCCACCCCCAACCTTCCCCCCTCCACCTCCTCCTCCACCCACCCGACTTGTCCCAACCCCACATACACTCGGGCCTGCGTACGCACCCAGACGCAGGGCACGAGCGAGCTCCTGTACCTCAGTCCATCAGAGCATGGTGCTCACACACCGTGACATTGCACGCACCAGTTGATCAGAGCATGATGCTAGCACACCATGACATAGTACGTACCAGGACAGGGGTCTCACTGGGCACAGCAAACTTGCGCAGCAGCACATTAATGGGCAGCAGGGTGGCGTCTACAAGGGCGAGCACAGCCCCCTGGGCCGCCTCTAGGCTTGACAAGGCAGTGCCATTCTTGATGGCAAACTGGGTGGAGGACTCAGACCTGCGGTGCGGTGCGCATGAGGAAAGTAGGAGGGGTAAGTGCCACTATTGATGGCAAAATGCGTGGAGGACTTGGATTTGCAGGGCGGTGCGCAGGAGGGTAATAGAAGGGGTAAGACCCAACAGATCCTGAGGAGCTGGTGGTCACCTGCACCATACCGAGACCTGGACTTCAGCGTCCTTGAAATGAGGCAGAGACTGATATCGCAAATAACAGTGAGAGTGCCCCACCACCCTGATTTGTTGCTTAAACCTAAAGTGGGATGCAGCAAAACACGTTTGATACAGACAGCAAGCCCAACAGCTCAGCCTCTACGCATGACCTCAATTACTGAGAGGAGGGCCGCAATCAGGCCATGCTTCCCTTACATGCATCTGTCACACTCGCACACCTCGCACAGGAGAGTCTTTTTCCCTGCAAACATCATTACGAGCTGCACACCTTTTGTACACAGTTGCTTTCCTGCAAACATCCATAGCATTTCCACACCTTGCGGGTGATTGCAGTTTCCACACCCACACAGACACAGAACAACCCAGGCTTCACAGTGTGAGCCCACCAGCACTCAGCACATCACCCACCAGGGCAGCATGCCCATCTCGTTCTTGTAGAACTGGCTGAACACCTTCTGCACGTCCGCCACAGTGGTGGGTGTGCCCCACACCTCCTGAGACTTGGCCCTCCTGCCCTCTGAGCAGCTGTGCAGCTGCATAAAGGCGGGGTCCTCTGAGAAGGTCAGGCGGGCCATGGCACCTTCCCACCTGCACGCAGCAATGCATAGCGCACCAACATGTAGCGTCACTACCCCTGCATCAGTCTCATATGTGCAGCTGCATGAAGGCGGGGTCCCCTGAGAAGGTCAGGTGGGCCATGGCATATTCCCGACTGCACCCAGCAATGCAAGGCGCACCACCATGTAGCATCACTACCCCTGCATCAGTCAACAGTGCAGCTGCATGTGGGGTCCCTCGAGAAGGTCAGGTGGTCCATGGCACTGTCCCACCTGCTAAACGATGCGAGGCGCACACCCCCATGGGATGCCAGCCTGTGTCAGTGAGCGGTTCCCTTATGAATCCTGTATTCAACTTCTTTTGTCACAGGCGATCCCTATGCTTTGGTTGAGCTGCCTTCGAGGGCAGGAGCTTCAGCTACCCCTGCCCCTATGCAGCTGCTGCTCATGTGTGACCACACAACAAGAGGGAAGGGGGGCATTGACCTTTCCCTTCCCTGTGTTTGTTATGCGTGCGTAACCATTTTGCTCAGCTAGGACACTTGCAGTCACAATGAGTTTTTCACATGGAGGTAAGAAACGCGTGTTAGTTCCTGGTGCGCCACACGTAGGACACACAGGGCTTGGTGCTGTGGGACCATAAACAGGCAGGTCACTCACAGCTTCCATGCAAAACTCACTTGGAGGTGGGGAACGCCTGTGAGTCCTTGGTGCGCCACACGTAGGACTTGGGGCGGTTGGACCAGAACACAGGCCGCACGGACTCGTTGCGGCGCAAGCCGCAAGAGTTGATGGGCACAAATCCCCAAGGCATGGGGCGGGGCACCTGCAGGCAGGCATGCCCACAAGTGCACATTGTAGGCCAGGGAAAAAAGGGGTGCATGGGCACGAAGCATCTTGGCAGGAGCGAGGCACACATAGCAAAGTTTAAACTGTGCTTGAGACTGCAAACTTTCTCCCTCAGGCCACGGGACAAAGGTTGCCCATGCACAGTAAGCATGCATGCAAAGCAATCTCCAGTTTATTGACGCATATTACTTATGTCATCCTCTGGTTTGTTCCAGCAACACAGTCCCAACACTCTTTGCGGGCCTTGAATTCCACTCTTTCTCATGCGACTGTAGGGGTGTGTGCACTTGCCTGCAGTGCAGAGGCGCATAAGCTTGCCTACAGTCCTGCTGTATGCAACCGAGTGCTTCTTACAGGCCATGGCTTGGCCTGCACTGGACGTTTTGCACTTGGCACAAGCCAAGCGAACACAGAGCTGCTGTTCCTAAACACAAGCTTTCCTCCAGGCAACCTTCACCTTTTGGCGCGCACGCACGCACACACGTACGCGCGCACACACACACATACTAACACACACACGACTCCACCTCATGATCAGAATCACCACGAACACCCACCACACCTTGGAGTTGTCGATGAAGCCCACCCGCTCCAGGATGGCCAGAGCAGACTTCTCCATGTTCAAGCTGTACATGTGGAGGCCTGGGATACCATTGGCCAGCAGATACTTGCACATCTTGGCGCCCAGCTCCACGCCGTAGGCCTGTGTGTGGCAAGGAGTAGAGCAGTCCCTTCATGAGGTGAGGTGAGCGGTTTGTTGGATTATGGCGCCCAGCTTTCCACCATAAGTTCTTGTAGATCCTGGCGCCCCGTCTCCACTGCAGGCCTGTGTTTTCCAAGGAGCAAGACAGTTGCTCGACAAGGTGAGGAGTTCTTGTAGATCCTAGCGCCCAGTCTCCACTGCAGGCCTGTGTGTCACAAAAAGCAAGAGGGATGTGTCTCAAGTGAGCATTTCGTTCGGATTTTGGCGCCCAGGTTGGCCGATAGGACTGTGTGCTGCAAGGAGTAAGGCAGTCACTTCACCAGGCCAGCAGCTCCATGTGGATCTTTAGGTGCAGCACGATGCTGCACGCCAGCATCATGCTCACATCATCCTCTGATGGGAGCACATGCAGGCCAATCAATTGTCAGCAGGCACGGTGCACAGGTCGGCAACCAGCTCATGCTTGCGACACATGTTACACTTTGCAATGAGCACACCGGAAAAGTTTTGCAGTGGGCTGGCTTGCGCTCATCCAGAAGCCCAACTTTCAGTTCATGACACGACCAATCTACAAGATGCAGCGAAGCATCTGTGACGCTGCACCTGAGCAGCTGAAAATATGTCATAAAATGAAAGCTCTGCTTCGATGGTAAGAAAGCCTGACACACAGAAGCACAGTCTTACCATTCCAGCAGAAGACCTGCTTGCCCTTTAATCTAAAATATGGCAAGGTGTAGTATTCACACACACACACACCTTGATGGCCTCCTCATTGTCCTTGTTGGCCTCCACGATGTCGTTGATCTCCTGGGGGACCTTCACTTTGCAGAAGCCTGTCATGCGCTTGAAGCCACCATAGGTCATGATGGGCATGATGCCTGCAACCAGGTGGTGCAACGCATGCATTAGAGTCATGCGATGGCAACACAGTGCATGCAAGAGGTTTCAGTGGGCATGCTGAGCGCAACGAACCGAGGAACGATGCGCGCAATGTATGATTTAAGGCCATGGAGTTGCCTGCATTGCAATACAGTGCATGCAAGAGGGAGTGGTGGGCATGACGCCTGCAACAAGGCAAAGTAGGGGGCGATGCCATGCAGCTCCGCACTTGTTGTCTGATGAGGGGCACGATTGCCACGAAAGCAGGATCACAACAGATTGGGCGTCTGCCGGGGAAGGCATAAATGCAAGGTGATCTTCTGGCACTGCACATGATCTTGTAGGACATGGACAAGGTCATCATTTGGACCAGACATCCTTGAGCAATGGCAAGGAGGGGAAGATGGTGAGCTCCACCTTCAAACCTGCTTGGTGAAAAACAAAAACCGGTGGTGTTGAAGGTGGTCAGGACAAAGCCGCCGCATTGGAGGCACGGCTGGTTTGGCTCATGACCGTGGGGACGTGAGAGCTGTGCCTGTGCTGTTATACACTGAATCTTTGTGACTCTGCATGTGCAGAGTTGTTCTGTGTGTTCGGCATCTGCACTGCCATCGTCCTCCACGAAACAGAAAACTGCTGAACAGCTCCTCGCCCATGCCCAAGCATGGAACACCTCAAAATAGACATTCCTGTTCCATTTACCTGGCATGTGAGCTGATACGTAACCTGGCTTACCAAATCTCCCTCCTTGCCAATGCTCGAGCATGAATCGGAACAAATAGAAGACATCCCTATTCCAACCCAGGTGTCGGTGGCTGTTTTGGCTGCAATGAGTGGGAGATGGTGGGCATCAACTTCAGCTCCTCACAGCACCTGGGGCAGGTCACCTTATAGACCTAGCTTTCCCTCTCAATTGCTCCCTCACTCTCTGCTGCAGCAGAAGCAGAAAGTGCCGAGCCTACTGCTGGTGCATCTATGCGCCAAGTGGGTCGCAGCTGCTGGCACCCTCTGCAAGAGGTTGGTCAAGTCCACTACAAAAAGCCAACCCTCTTACATGCTTTGCAAGATTGAAGCAGGGGCCACAAGCCGCAGAGACACCAAGACTGCCGATCTCCACCAAGCAGCAGCTTCTCCCCCCCCCCCCCTGCACTCTCATTCTTTCCCTCTACCATCCACTGCCATCCCCTTCTCTCTCACACACACACACATCTGCTGTAGGTGGTTGCCACCTGCGACTCCTCCATCTCCCTCACTCCCACCACCAGCATTACCGCAGCTGGTGCGGGTACCACCCAACGGCCTGAAACACAGGCGCCTCAGCTAGGAGTGGCCATGCAGGAGCAGTGCAGGCAATACCCCTGCTGTGTCCCCTGTACATGGCAACTGCACACCTGCTGGCCTCACCTTAGCTGTTCCGAAAATGGGCATCTCGGATCCCATCATAAATCGTGGGTTGCATTCGTGGGGTATGGTCCTGGACCTCAATTCAGAGCACTTCAGATACTCTCAAGGCTCTGTTAACCTGGAAGTGGATGCTGGCTCACCTGGTAGAATTGGGCATTGGATGCCAACAGCGCGGCAATCCTTGACAAACTTCAGGAAGCGGTCGCAATCATAGAAGAGCTGCGTGATGATGAGCTGACCCCCTGCATCCACCTGCTCAGAGAAGTTGCAAGGAAGCAACCAGGGCACAATGAAAAACATAATAACTTGCACAAACAAATGGCAAAATCATCCTCTCTGCATCACCTGACTCCATTGCATGTCAAACACAAGTGCATCCAAAAGACCTCCACAGAAATGAATGCACACACACACACACACACACACACACACACACACACACACACACACCTTAGCCTTCAGGTAGCTGAGGCTCTCTGTGTATGCCTTCTCATTGGCTGCCTCGTCATCATCTGTCAACGTCTCAGGGTGTGCCTCGGGGTAGCCCGCCACGCAGATGCCGAAGTAGTCACCATGCGTCTTGCGGATGTACTTGACCAGATCCAGCGCGCAGGAGAAGCCACCCTCCACGGTCACAAACTTGTCGTGGCCCTTGGGTGGATCGCCTCGCAGGGCCAGGATGTTCTGCAGCCCCGCCTCACGCACCTGCTCGAGCAATGCCGACAGCAACTTAAACGATTGCCTAGCATCAAGGTGAGTAGCAACGCAGGAGACTGGGCCGTTTGTTTGTATATACGCACACTCACAAGAGAAACAGGAGTCACACGCACCTTTTTGAGCGCGGTATCCAAGCTCTCCGCGGGCATGTTGGTGCACGTCAAGTGCATCATGGTCTCAATGTTCACCTATGGAATGGACAAGAGGAATGGGGGGGTTTGGGGGTTGGCACTGCTTGCACTTGTGGAGAACAAGCAGGTGTCTAACAAGCAGGCTCCCCCTCACCATGTTCTGCATCTTTGCAGCGATGTCCAGCGTCGCATTGGCCGTGCTGCCTCCCGCTCCCCAGGTGATATCGCAGAAGATGGGGCCGTGCGCCACCATCCTCTCCATGCGCTCCCAGAGCGCATCCACACCCTGTTTCATGTTCACACACCGAGCACAACACGCACATCAGAGCTGTACAAGGACACACTCCACCTACATTCAAGCAGCAGCATTTGGAGCACTACTGCTTCTCTCTGCGCAGCACCACACCCCCCACCTCCTCTGTCTTGGGCGGGAAAAACTCAAAGGAGAAGAAGTGCTGGCCAGCGGCCACCTTCTGGTTAATCTTGTCGATGACCTTCATTTTTATTCGTTCAAAGTTTATCCGCTACGCGAGAGGCCTGGTCCAAATGAACGACGCGCCCTGCTCGCAATTTCGATCGCGATGACAAGAGCACCTAAATTTTGTAGGCTGAAACAATCGAATTGTAAAATCCCTATATACTGTGTGATCAACGCACGCGCCATCTCTGCGAACCGAGACCACCGCAAAGTTTGAGCCTCAATTCATCGGGCTTCAATAGCGAGACCCCTGAGCGGCTACTATAGTTACATGTATACATATTTTACCCATTAATGAAATTTTATGCACGCCGCACTGCCCTTCAGCCTGCGGTGCACTTTGTGGCAGCTGCAGGTCCCTTCATGGACACCCAAAATTGGCATCGTCAAAAGAAACTTAACATCTTGAATTCATTTTTGAGCACAAGCCTTTACAACCTTGCTGTTAGGTACCTTGTTATGATGTGCACCATGGCATGCTCAAACCCAATAGTGGATGGCACAAATAGACAGGGATGAAAGGAAGATTGTATAGGAAGAGCCTTAGGCCACGTGTACAAAAGGAAGGTGAGCCTAAGTAGCACTTGATAGGAACTCCTTTTTCAAAAAAGAAGAGCAGTATGAACACTCCCTGCTCCAAAGAAAAAGAAAAATAAGCAGTGAGAACACTCCCTACATCAATTAAGAAATAGGTAAAGGAAGAGAATTGGGAAATGATTATATAACTCATGCACAATTAATTGATTGTTCACCTTTCCCTATCTACCTCTACAAGATGCCCCCTTTTTCTTAGCTTATGCAAGGACAGTTTCTCTGCCTCGGCAACTTTTCATTTCTTACTTTTCTACAAGGTTCAATCTCACACTGGAATTGCAGATAATAAATGTGCAGATGCCATCGCCAAACATCAGGCTATTCAGCATGATAACCAACCCTGGAGACAAAAACTTCCCCTGTGCAGACCTTGAAGGCAACCTTTATACGACACCACCTGGCTTGCCTTTGAGGAAGCTGCCCGCACCCATGCAAGTAAATTAGAACACCCCAACTCACCTGCCCTAAAGCTTAAACATTTCTCCAACCTCCATGGTGCTCCGAGGACACACATGCACTCAAAACAGAACATTAGAAAGGCTAACACCGAGGCAGGGTACTACTCTTATTAACAAAACCTACTTACCATAGTCCATAAAAAGGTCAGCTGTGCCTTCTGGACCATGCCAACGCTTACTTTTAACAAGAAACATATATATACACATATATAACTACTGCACAGGTACTCTCTTCAATCAAAAGCATGCAGTACACTTCAAATTCCCACCAGTCTACAATGCCCCATTTGTGGGGAGCCAGATAGTGCCCTTCACATTCTTTCAGGACGTAAACGTTCCACCATGTCAAGTATGGTAGAAAAAGAAAGGAAAAACTACGTAGGCAGAAGGATCTGTCCCTACATCAATTAAGGAAAAGGAGACACATTGGCCTAGAAGAGCCGTGAGTCCCCTCCACCACAAAGCTGTGAAGCAGGAATGCTAATGGGGATTTGGAAGTTTTGTTTCTCTTGGTGAAGGGGATACATGGTGCCTCGGCCCTAGGCATCCTTTTTAATTGATGTGGGGAGCGTTTTCACTGCCTGCAAAGTTCTTATTTTCTTTGAATATTTACCTGATCTAACAACTTTGAAGCCTTTGAGGTTGAGGAAACGCCACATTGCAACAAACATGATTTGTTACCTTTTCTCTCTAGTTGAAGTTTTGTGAGTTCGGGACATAGCGATGTAACCTCATCTTCCGCATGAACATGCAGGATACTTGACTTGTGTCTCCTTTTCCTTAATTGATGTAGTAATCTAGTTGACACTTCTGACCTCAGCTCAAGGCTTTCAGTTGACATTTACGCAAGTTTGGTTTGGTTCGGCTACAGGCACCGAGGTCCGACCTTCTGCTACAGCTAAGCTGCCCTTGTAGGCGGGTACAGCTGTGTAACCCTACCCTATCCTATCCTTAATTTATGTAGGGAGAGTCTTCTCTGCCTACATATTTTTTCTTCTTTTTGACAGTACATGACCCACATAAGGCATATCATATCTGGCTACAAGGCTAAGATGGCCTGCAGCCTCCCTTGCCCACAAAGCAAGCAAGTCAAGGGCAATGCAGCCTTGGCAGGGTTTCCTGAGCGTCGACTTGAAGACAGGATCCTGGTTCAAGGCAAACAATCCAAGTTGATTGGCCTAAAGGCGTTTCCAGTGAGAATTTTCACATTGTAGAGTGCCCAGGTGGTCATAATTTGATGCTAGTTGAAGACGTTTCATCAAAGTGTGGGGCACTGAACACATTAAAGCGGGCAAGGAATTTGCAAGTGATCTGCAAGTGCGGCACATGAGTTATCTTAAGAGCACGCTGGGTGTTAAGCGTACCACTACAAACTGGGCTGTCCTGAGGGAGTGTGGTCATGAGCCACTTCAGTTTTACTGGTTTAGGTCTGTTGTCAAAATGTATAATAGCATGCTGAGGTCTAACAGTGAGACGTTGAGAAGAGTGTTGAAAGCAGATTTGAATATTCATTCGCGTGAGCCAGCCTGCTGGACTGCTCAAGTTTTAGATGCTTTTCAAGGCTTACGGCGCTGTGATTCCTTTGCGCAAGCTCTGCGGCAGGGCACTCCTATCCCTATTCAGGAGTTTACTGATGACCTCAGACACAGGCTGCAGGCAGTGTGGAGAGATGTTGAGGGAGTGAACCCGCGGGACAAATATAGTAAGCTGGCAACTTACCAGTCTCTTTTTGCAGTGCCTTTTGACCATAACGTGCGTGCCCCTGCCCGTTTACCAAGGCACATGCATTTGGATTTGTCTCCACATGTCATGACGAATGTCAGCCGTTTCAGACTTTGGGCACACACACTGAAGGTGGAGACAGCAGCTTGGGATACTTGGAACACTCTTTTGTGTGATCGCTGTTCTTGTGATAAAATTCAAGATGAGGCTCATGCCCTTTTGGTATGTAGAGACGCAGATGTTTGTGCTTTGAGAAGAGTGCGCCCCCATTTTGGAGTTAAGCAAGGCTGCCCACTTTCCCCTTTGTTGTTCTCCTTGTACATCAATGACGTGGACTGCTTGGCAGAAAATGTGCAAGGGGCTATTACAGGCACTAGGGACGTTCGAGTCACCCACATGCTGTATGCAGACGATTTGTGCCTCATTAGTAACCTTCCTGATCAGCTCCAACTGATGTTAGATAGGCTACATACGTATGCTCAGCGGAAAGGGTTGGTGATCAATACTGCCAAGTCTGAGATTGTGCACTTTAATTCAAAGGGTAATAATGTGCCAGCTTTCACGTTAGGTGGAGCTCGTTTGGCGCGTGCAGATTCTTTTAGGTATTTAGGCATGCAGTTCACAAAACAACGCAACCCGCAAGCCACTGCTGAGTATATGTGTGCCCCTTTCCTAGCTGGTTGTAGACAGATTAGGCAATTCGCATCTGAGCACCGCCTGAGGTCTGTACTGCGCGAGTGTGGGCATGAACCTTTACAGTCACTGTACGGTTCTATTGGTTTCGGGCAGCAGTTAGCTTTTACAATGCTTTACTACGCAGCAACAGCACTACACTCAGTAAGGTACTGCAAGCAGATGTTGAAATGAGCAGTCTTTCCCATAAATGCTGGACTTCAGACTTTTTGGCTGCCTGCACAGGCTTGGACAGGTGCAACGTGTTTACTCATTGTGTTCGGTCAGGGCAGCCTATAGTCATGAGGGAGTTTGTTGTTGATCTGATAAAAAGGCTGCGAGGTGTGAAGAATGCTGATGCCTTGGCAGAACATGGTGAACAAATTCGCCAAGTATCATCACTGGATTGCACTTCCTTTGAGACCCTTGTCTATTCATGGCGCGCTTTTTTCTGTCCCCAGGTAATTGCATCTTGATTTGGGCAAGCGCACGCTAAGAAACATAGCACATTTTCGCTTACATGCTCATACTTTAAGAGTTGAGACATCACTTTGGCAGGAGCACACATCAACTTGTGATAAATGTGAACAAGGACTCCAAGACGAAAAGCATGCCGTGTTCCTTTGTTCTTGCGCTTCTGTGTGTTCTCTTCGAAGGGCTTATGCACAGTTATTTTCTGACTTCCCCTCGTCTTATAGAAATTTTCTGGACGATTCAGGCACTTCCTACTATTCTCAAGCTAGCTCTGAGGATACTATTCATTTCTTGCAGAAGCAAACTAACGAGATCGTTTTATTTCTGATCTCATGGATATTTTTTGTGCTGTTGGAACAGTTAAGCAGACCGAGCAGCCAAACTACCTGGCTGAAGGTCAAATCCCATTGTAACTCATTGTAACTCATTGTGCTTTGAGAAGAAAGTACGCTTACCTTTTCAACTGTTTCTCAGGTGATTTTTCAATGCAGCAACCATTTTTACAACAAGCCAGTGTCCAGGATGTTTCTGATTTCCTCTTGCAACACAACAACAAGCTTTTTTTGTTTGTTTCTGAGCTTATGGACATTATGTTGGCTGGCGAGGACCAGTCACAGGCCGATCAGCCGAACAGTCTGGCTGAAGGTCCCCCTGTGTAAAATCTAAATCAGCAACCGGCCAGCCAGAGTCTCGTGCTGTAGGCCAACCCCTTGTAAACCCTTGTTAAAATTTAAGCGTGGAGGTTCGCACAACTGTACCACCCCTATGAGTAAATTCCAATCTAGTCATTAAATTTCAGTTGAAATGCAAACAACATGAACATTCTCTTCCTTAAATCTCCATTGAATTCAAAATACATAGGGTTCCCAGATACTGACAGCATGTGCGCCCGATAGGGGCACACCACGCACACAAGCACGCGTGCACAAGCGCAGGCAACATAAAAAAAGTACAGTCTAAAAACAAGCCAGAACTCCAAAGCTTCCTTTCCACACATTCATGCATCTTCTTCAGGGAAGGCAGGCTTAGGGAGCACAACAACTGGCAATGCTGGTGATGCTCCAACAATTAAAACATTGCAACCAGGCCACATATGAGCCACTAAACTACATCTTGGACAACCTCTCAAGTTGGCTATTGTATTCGTCGGATTCCCTCTGAAGAGACTGCGACACAAAGCTCCTGCCATCATCATCTGTCTCGTCCCCAGATCTGGTGGACCTAGCTGAGGACGGGAGCTTGGGGGGCTCACGCAACGTTTGGTTCCTGTGTGTGTATGTGCGTGCAGCATTTTGCAATGTTGCAACTAGCATTTGGGCACTCAATTCAATGCCGATTCTGTTTGGAAATGATTTCAAGTTCCCATGACTGTTATCAACACCTTTGTATGAAAGCGCTGGTACTTCTATATGTCCCATTAAGGAACACTATACATTGCATGTCTTGGTTGGCTCTCATAGGGAGGGGGGGGCCCTTGCTGGGAAGTTGGAGGGCATGCTGAGGGCTCAAAGGTGGGTCTTGAGCTTGCTGGACAGGGCCTGCCTGACAGTCGTCTCATAGGTCCCATAGTGGAGGCCAACTTGCTGGATTAGACTTCTGTGCTTGCTCTTGCTCTTGGTCTGCATGGTGGGGCCCTGCCCGTCAGAACAGGTGACCATCCCTTAATGCACGCGGCCAGACTTGGACTACATGATCTGTCCTTTCCTTCTTTTTTTATCGCACATACAACAGAGGAGCTGATTTGACTGCCAGTGCTGAGGATTCATCACCTTTGCGCAAAACTTGAGCAAACTTCGTGCTTTTGCTTCCTGAGCATAGCAATTACGCAAACTTAGGAATGTCAGATTCCCCAAATGCTAGCACACGAAACATTTCCAAACATGAATTCTGAAACACATGGCTCAGTTTTTACGAAGCACAATCTTACAATAGGGTCAGGGCGCTCTGAATGCTGTACAAGGACCTACAGCCTGGTATCCTTGCTACCAGGCAAAGTTCAAGGTGATTCTTGCTCTGCATGCTGAACAAGCTCACAAAATGTTCAAAGCATCAACACTGGCACAATCCTCAGGACAACAATAAGCCAAATATGATGTCAGCCTGGACTCGAAAGGACACAACATACACCCATACACACATGCACACATGTCACACGCCACTCACCACCAGGGTTGGCCAATTCCCTCTTTCCATACGTATTTATATGTATCAAACTGCATGTTGATGGAATTTTTGGCACCACATGTATGGGCATATGGTATTGGCAGACAGAGTTGGCCAACTCTACTCACCACTTCAGCTTGCCAGTGATGCCCTCATACCAATCCGTGTCTAGGTTGGACATGTTGATCAGTGGCAGGGGACACAGCGAGGGTGTCACCTTCAGGAAGGAGCCCTGTGTGTGTATGTGTGTGTGTGTGTGTGTGTGTGTGTGTGTGTGTGTGTGTGTGTGTGTGTGTGTGTGTGTGCACGTGTGTGCAGGTGCGTGCGCGCGCTGCTTGCGCTCACTTGTGCACAATTCTTTGGACTAGATTACTAGGTTTGCACACGAGCGTGATTCAGGGCTGCACAGGGCCTGGTGCACTCAAACGCTCCTGCTTTTGGTGAGCACATGAAACATGAATAGCATACAAGAGCCGCGCCATACTTTTGCATAAGTGACTTTGGCCTTTTGTCGGAGTTGGAACTGCTGACCACAACCGTGTGAATCATGCGCAATTGAATGTTGTAATGTGCAGCCTTTGCGCACTTTTTGCAAATAAACAACAGAAGTGCAGACTGCCAATTAAAACATTGTATTTATATATGAAATCCAGTATGGGTAAACAATTGGAATTTGCTTGTTACCCATCTACACAGACCCAGTCACGAAAGGCTCTTGAATTTAGGTGCGCATCTGCAGCCTACACCTCTGAAACTCATCAGAATGGCAATCAGGAAGAAACAATTAATGCAAAGCCACGGCTTTATCAAGCATGGGACTGATAACCTTTGGTGAGACCCTGCTAGCTTGCAAGTTAGGGAACCTTCTTCTTAAGGGAAGCCTTAATGGATGCAGCCTCTTGGCTGGCAGACTTTTCTTTTCTTCCCATGGTTTCATCAAGCATGGGGACCAGCAATTCATTGATGCAGCACATTCGCCGTCTCACCTTCCGCATGCGCAGCGCCTTCTTGCCGTCAAAAGATATGCGCGCATTTGAGCGTGCATACTCTGGTAGGTGTATGAGGATGTCACTACTCTCAGGAATGACCAGAGGCCTGCACAGCAGACATACTTGGGTGGGTGTATGGTGCATGCTTTCTTAAATGTATGAGGATGCCACTGCTCTAAGGAATGGCCAGAGGCCTGCACAGCAGACAAACTCTGGTATAATAAGGCATACTCTGGTAGGTATGTGGTTAACGCTCTAGTGGGTGTATGAGGACGTCCCTACTCCCGGGATGTCCCTATTCCCAGGACGGCAGTCTTATGAATCCACGCTTTCAGCGGGGAAACAAACCAAAAAAACAGTCTTGCATGCTTCAAGTGTGACACACGCTAACATCATGCCACCATCAGTCAAGAAGAGTGATTGTTGCGAGGGAGGACAAATCCAGGCCTGCTGGACACGTCCAGTACCATGACACAGCACGTCCAGTACCATGACACAGCACGTCCATGACACAGCACGTCCAGTACCATGACACAGCACGTCCATGACACAGCACGTCCAGCACCATGACACAGCACGGGGTCCAAAATCCTTTGACTGCCTAGGGCATTGCATGTTCCAGGATCTACAGCTTGATTGACACAGGGCACCCAAGGCAGCCCTGGCCTCCCTCCTGCAGAGCAGATCATCACTCGCACAGACATGCTGCTAATGGCTCATGTTTTGATTGACGCGCGGCGTCCAACATGCACTTCCGTCCTACGCTGCAGGTACATGCAATAATATGAGCCAGAGAGCCAATCAGCGGTTTGCAGACAGCCATGCCAGGATTAATAGAAGTGGAACAAGCCAGCACAAGCTCCTGCAAATCAAGCTACATGTATGCATGCAAGCGTGCTCATACACGCGCACACACACATCCACACACACACACGCGCACACACACACACACACACACACACACACACACACACACACACACACCTGAAAGACAGGGAAAGCGGCGCAATGGGTGTGAGGATGGAGCAGGGCACTGATGGTGTTACCATGGGTCCTCCTGCACTCATGGAGTAGGCTGTGGAACCGGATGGGGTGGAGATAATGAGGCCATCAGCCTGCAAGCAAAATGTGTGCATGGATGATGTCACCATGGGTCCTCCTGCACTTATGGGGCAGGCTGTGGAACCGCATGGGGTGGAGATGATGTGGCCATCAGCCTGTGAGCACATTATTCAGCAAGGACAGTCCATTTTCAAAGGCCACCTGAGACTGCACATGCGCACTGGGTCCCGACTTGGAAAGGGAAAGCTGACATGAATGCAGATAAAAAGGTTTATGGGAAGCGCCCAGAGATGACTCTGGCGGAAGAGAGGAGCCGTTTGGATAATCGGCACACAAACAGAAAGGGTGGTTGGTTTATGTGCGTGGTTGGTTAACGAGCGCATAGACAAGTGCATCGTGGGTTTTATGTGCGTGGAGGTGATGAGCCTGTGCAAGATGCAGGGTTACTCAGAGAAGCGCAGCGATTGTGGACTGATGATGTCACACAGCCTGAGCAAACCACACATTGTTTGCGCGTATGGATATATATATATATATATATATATATATGAATATATATATTTCCAAAGGAAAGTATGAGCCAAAGGATATATATGTATATATCCAAAGGAAAGGATGAGCCTGCACAAGATCCAGAGTTTACATAAGGAGTGCAGAAACTACAGGCCGGTAACCCTTGCAGAATAAACCAATCACTTATTGTTTACTTGTGTGGAAATGATGGGCCTGCACAAAGTGCAGGGTTAACAAAAGGAGTGCAGGTTAACAAAAGGAGTGCAGGTTAACGAAAGGAGTGCAGGAACTGTAAACGGAAACTACAAAGAATGGAAGAGTGCCGTGTGAGAACCAGGCTTCTAGCATGTGGAGGGCAATCCAGCTTCTTTCCTCTCCTTACTCAAGACGACACAATACGAGGCGTGGTGCGGGTCCAGACGGACATCAGTGCAGGAGTTGAAAGCAGGCTGATACGCTGAAGAGAGGACTGATGAGGTCAGTGTGCAACTGAGCAATGCGCACTCAGATGTGGGGGAGCTTTGCCCTCCACTTCCAAGCTTACAACATCGTCTTCTGCATGTAGGAAAACCGTATCCACAAATGCTTAAACGAGACTGCCTCTATGCACCACTATGAAACGCTATGACAGTGATCAGTTCGTTCCACAATGTTATGTGCCTAAATCACTCCGCCATTCACTGGGCTCAAATATGTTCTGGCAGAAATGCACACTACCTCCTATCAGCCCTCAGGACCTCCATGTCTGCTTTTGATTCTGAATCATGACATGTGCATGCCACGCAGCCATTCACTGGGCTCAAATATTTTCTGGCAGAAATGCACACAACCTCCTATCAGCCCTCAGGACCTCCATGTCTGCTTTTGATTTTGAATCATGACATGTGCATACCACGCAGCCAATCACTCGGCTCAAATATTAACAAGCAGAATGAGCACTGCCTATCAGCTCTCAGGACTCCCCTGCCTGCTTTTGATTCTTTGTCTCTTTTGAGCTTGCAACTCAAGCCCTATGCCCTATCCTTGATGCGCACTACCTATCAGCTCTCAGGACTCCCCTGCCTGCCTTTGATTTTGAGTCTCTTTTGAGCCTACATCCCAAGCTCTGATCCTTGATGGGCATGTGCACCCCATCCTCAGCAGGATCAATGCAGCTCGACAAGCTGGAGAAGCGTCGCAAGTGATGCAGGAAAAGGGCCATGGCCAGCCCTTCCTGACACATGAGTCGACAAAGATGCTTGGGATTACAATAGACCCTCCCCACAACAAACCATGCCTTGCAAGCAGGCATGCGTGCGCTGCTGAGTTTGTACCATGCACGCTGGCCTCGTCCTGCATCGCTCCCCTCCACCACAGCAACGAAAGATCCCAAAGCTATTCCATGCTGCCCCTGTTGCACACTGCTGAGCGCATGCCATGCAAGCTGCTTTTGTCCTGCATTGCTTAAACCATTTCCTAAAGCAGACCCTTTGTGCAGAGAAGCATGCCCTACTTGCTGAGTGCACGCCATACAGCCTGCCCCGGTCATGCACTGCTTGACCGTTTCCCTGAGGCAGCGAGCAACAGTCCCCGCACTTGACACCAGCTCTTCAACAAAAGCAGGGCTGGGATGCAAGCCCTGCTCCTCATTGCATCAGTCAACTTGTGCGCCTTCGCTTCCAACTCCCGGTGCAATTATCAGGATACAAATTACAATTGCTATTGCAATTTTTTTAGCATGAGAGTCCATGGACCCAGCGGCAAGCCAACCAACCCTGCACAGGCACTGTGACGTCTGACCAGGCCATCCCCACACCCCGGACCCAGCAGGTGCACACACAAAAGCACCATGCTTCAATAAAACAAATTTCACAAAATCCCCACTTTTGAGGGGTGTGGGATGACTACAGCAGACACACATAAAAACAAGTATTTTGGAGGCTACCAGCCAATTGTGGGACATCAAAAATTAACACTCTCTGAAGGGTGTGAGCGAGCATAAAAACTCCAAGGACTCAAAGGGGCGTTGACAACTGGGTTTGCACGGCTTCTCCAGGCTAACTCATCCCAGAGAAAAAGTGGGGATGATGACAAGGAGAATGAGGAGGGGGAGGGAGAGGGGGAGAATGAATGGGGCAGGGATTGGATTGAGCACTCACCGAGTGCAAATGTAACGTCCAGGAAGGTCTTGACTTGAGCATGGTTTTAATTCCGACACCTAAGAACAGTGGGACGTGATTGCCTCTTCCGCGCAGCACCATATCCTCTTCAGGGGATTATGGCATGGGCATATGTTAAAACATGGACACAAAAGGCTGTCACACCGAGCTCTCCTTCAGTGGCAGCTTTTACCAACAAAACCTCCTTCTGATGCATGCGCGTGAATAGCTTTGAAGATTCAGGGCAAAGGGTGGCCGTTTGCCCCTGCTTCATTGAACGACTCCCATAGTCAACCGCTGAGAGGGGTACAGACTGGTGCAAAGTTGTGAAAGCAATGATTTCTGCAAGGAGTGCGGGATATTGTTGTACATTCTGCTCATCTGTCGGTACGACTTCGTGTTGCTAAAGCTGTTTCGGGGGCCTGTCTGAGGAGGCCCTTCAGCTGCCAAACATAGAAGAGGTCCCTGGCCAGTTGTCTGCTGCACTACAAGCCACCAAGCTCAGCAGACCCGGCAAATGTTTGTTGCTTGGCCTGCATGATTTAGGCCAGGGCGTGGCCTTGATGGTTGTTCAAGAATTAAGGAGTAAAGAGGGGCCAAAGCTTTCTCCAAAGGTTATGAGCAACACAATCTACCGCACTAACCACAGCCTCCACCGCCCACCTGGCAATGCTGAGTCACTCAGAAAGATTGTTTGGGAAACAAGCCAAAGTTTCCAGGCGGGGGGGGGGGGCGATGGATGGACCGGTATGAAATGCACCACAAGCTATTACGTGAGGGGCTTGCAGTGGCACGCATGCAGGCAGTGGGGCTGGCGATGGCACGCATGCAGGCAGTGGGGCTTGCAGTGGCAGTCATGCAGGCAGGGGGGCTGACGGTGGCACGCATGCAGGCAGGGGGGCTGGCGATGGCAGTCATGCAGGCAGGGGGGCTGGCGGTGGCAGTCATGCAGGCAGTGGGGCAGGCAGCAAGGGTGGGTTGTGGGTGGGTTGGGTGGGTTGTACCCCATGGGTGGGGCTTGGTCAAGAATCACTTCATGAGCATGAAGAATGCATCCAGTCTTTTTCAGGCCTGCATTGACACACCTCTATGTTGGTTACAAAGTTGCCATCAGTGAAGAGCGTGAGCAGCACTGCTCCAGGACAGGCACCTCGATCGACGACCACCTTCACGGCGAGTAAAGTACCACAAGGCACCAATGAATACACATTGGTTAATGTCACAATATAAGGCACCACAAGGCACAAATAACAACAGTGTCTTCCACGTTACGATGTGTGTCACCGTAAATAGTACCAAGCAAAGATGACTCGTGGTGAGATGCTCAAACCAAAACAATGTGTTTGGATCAGAAAGGGGATCAGAAAGGGGATGCAAACCGGGGCTGATGAGGAAACGCGTTGAAAAAAAGCCTGGGTAACAGGCACCATCACAGGACTGGCCACGTTCATGATTGTCCAGAGCTGTCTTGCTGATCAACCCCAGTCCGAACAAGAGCAATCCAAAGCCGCCTTCCTTTTTCCAATTCAAATCAATACAAGTTGCAATTAGGCTGTCTTTCTTGTCACTCCCGGTCAGAACAAGCACAATCCCAATCCCGACACATAATAACTGATGTCCTGCAAGTGCTAATCATTTAATGACGATGCAACACGCCCACGCAGAAACTGGTAGAGGGACAGTCAGAACAATGGGCAAACAGGCACAGACCAAAGGAAAGGTCCAACAAAATGCGTAACCAACCAAGAGCTGATGCAATAAGAGAGACACGCTCTTCGGAAGCCTGTGTCCTTAACATGACAAAATCACTCCTAATTGCTACCCTTCAATGGGCATACCAAAGGTTGGTTCCGTATGGCACGGGTTATCAAAGCAAATCACTCTGCAGACCATATCACCTACTATGTCTTAATTCTCCTTGCTTGGGTAGCCACCCTCATTGTGCGCGCGCGCACACACACACACCTCATTGAGCACATTGTGCATGGCCAACCGCTCCCCTCCATACTTCAGCTCACACCTCCGCCGCGTGCGCAGCGTCACATACAGCGGAGACTGGGGATTGTTTGCACTGATCACACGATCTAGGTAGTGCGCGAACTCGGTCACATCAAAGGGTGTGAGGAAGCCTCTGCAAGGGGGAAAGAGAGGCAAGAGGCCAGTAGTCGGTCGTTGTGACTGCAGGCCCTTCGCTGCTGTAACCTAGAATTTCTTACCTGACAGGAAGAGTGGTGTTTAACCTCACTGTGAGCGACACCCTTGCTCATACACAAAGGGGTTTCATGCGGATGCTCAGCTAGGTGTACATAAGAAAAAGGTTCACCGGGAGAACACTCTTCACGTCACTGAACCTCTGGTGAGCACATGCTTCTGTAGCAAGTAAATACAAAGCAACCCACATCCCCTTCTTCACGTCACTGAATCCGGTGAGCACATGCTTCTGTAGCAAGTAAAGCCTGGATAGCACATACTTCTGTAGCCTGGAGAGCATGTGCTTCTGAAGCAAGTAAAGCCCAGTGAGCATATCTGCTTCTGTAGCTTGCTGAGCACATGCTTCTGTAGCAAGTAAAGCCTGGTGAGCACATGCTTCTGTAGCAAGTAAAGCCTGGTGAGCACATGCTTCTGCAGCAAGCAAAGCCTGGTGAGCACATGATTCTGTAGCCTGCTGAGCACATGCTTCTGTAGCAAGCAAAGACAAGGCAACTCACCACTGTGGCAGTTAAGTACGACTGTTGCAACTGAATTCAAAGCAACTCACAATGAGCCCATGGCGAAAGAAATAACGGGAGGCAGGGGGTCATCGTGCTCAAACAGGGAGGCCAGGTGAAGCACTGTGCCATCTCCCCCCTGAGAGGTATAGCACATGAATGAACAGATCAGTGTCAGTTAGGATACCAAACACAATGCGATCCAGCATTCGAATTATGTCAACATGTCACTCTGCAATCCCCCTCTTGTCTGATTGCACAGGTTTGTAAAGAGATGCAAAACAATTTGAAAAGTATTTTGGCATTGCACAGCTGGTTTCAGATGGCGAGGCCATTGGCGTCACAGCAACTTATCCACCCTTCCCCACAGGCCTGAGTGTTCCCGCATGCTCATGCAAGTGCGTAAATAGGTAAGGGACAAGCTTGCTGCATGTGTGCAAATGTGCGTGTTTGCAGTGTGTAAGAGTACTACAGGAAGTGCCCTATTCCTGGAGAATGAGCATGGATTCCAGCTGTAAAAAGAGCATGGATCATTGCAGTTGGTAAAACCAATTCCACAAACAAAGAATGATCCGCGCACCAAAGTAATACAGAAGTCGACGGGATGGATCTTGGCATCGTAAGCATCCAACTGCAAGCGCGCGTACATGCTCAGATCAGCAGCAATACAATTATGTGGACAGATGACTTCAGCAGTGCTCAACAGAAAAGAGCATGCAAGGGACAGAGCAGTTGGTCTAACCCATGCTTATGTTGCCGCAACACAAAGCACACATTCGTGTGCAATCCTGTGTTTACTAGCTGCAAGCCCTGGTCGAACAAGAATGCCTGCGATGAAAAACGTGCCAAAGCTGCAAGTCCCACCCCAAAAAGGCCAAATCCTAGCATTCCCCTTTCTGCTCCTTACGTTCAGGATTTCAGCACTTACGATGCATACTCCAACACCACATAAGATGCCTGTGCAAACAGCCATGCCCAAACTACCCTGTTCTTCTGGCCCCCCCATGATAACTATTCCCTCGCCTCAAGAATTCAGCTATATCCTGCACCGAAACCAACAATGCCCCTCACATTAGGAAACTCAGCATGCGTGATGGTATGGATGGTATGCCACACACAGGTATGCCATACCAAAGTGCAACCATGCCATGATCTCCCCTATAGCATCTGGCTCAATCACTGCATACATGCCCCTGCCTAAACACATTAGCTACATCCTACACCGCCAGCCCTGCTCATCACGTTTGGAGACCCAGCATGCACGACGACATGCTGCACAGGCATGCCCCACGCACGCAGCCATGCTGCAGTTTCCCTTACATTCAGGCTCTCCCACTGCATGCATGCCCTCTGCCTTGTTACATCAGCTACATTCTGCACCATCACCTTGCTCCTCACATATAAGAATTCAGCATGCGCAACGGCGCGCTCCACCAGCACGTGAATGCCCCGCGCACGCAACCATGCCTCAATCTCCCTTACTTTCTGGCTCTACCACTGCATACATGCCCTCTGCCTCATGAAATGAGCTATCCTACATATCATTGATCTTGCCCCTCACATTTGGGAACTCAGCATACGCGACTGGGCGCTCCACCACCACGTGAATGCCCCGCGCACGCAGCCATGCCGCAATCTCCTTCAATTTCAAGCTGGCATCAGGATTGCCTGGCTTCTTCACGATGAGCACGCGGGAAGGTGCTCCGGACGCCCAATGCATAACAGCGCGCTTGCGCATGAGCACGGACGATGAATCACTGCATGCATGCGAGAGTGAAAGGGCACTGTTGGCCTCCTGCAGGTGTGAGATGGAGCAGGCGCAGTGCATGACAGCGTGCCTGCGCATGAGCATGTAAACGATGGATCACTGAGCGCATGTGAGCGTGAGAAGGCATGGTTGGGCTCCTGGGCGCTAGATGGAAGCATGCACCTCCTTTAAGGCGCAGTGCAGGATGCAGTGCAGGATGCAGTACAGGACGGTGCAGAATGCAGTGCAGGATGGTACAGGATGCAGTGCAGGACAGTGCAGAATGCAATGCAGGGCAAGGCGCAAGAGGTGCAGGGCGCAGTGCAGGGTGCAGTGCAGGATGCAGTGCAAGATGCAGTGCAGGATGGTGAACACGCTTATCAGCATGTGATAACTGGATCGCCGCATATGGAAGAGGAGTCATACAATAAGGGCAGCAGGAACACTCCCTACAATGTTAAAGGAAAAGAGATGAAGGCGATACTAGGGTAGGGGATTGCTGCATGTGCATGTGCGAGGGGATGGAGGTGACTCAAGTGTGTGAGCAGGAAGACGGGTATGCTATAAGCATGATATGCGTCCTTCTAGTTTTGCCACTTGTGCCCACATCTCGCCTTGGATGGACCTTGCTTCATAACATTTTTTCAGCAAAGACCATCCAGGGCGAGTTGTGGGCACAAGAGGCAAGTTGTAGAACGGCGCAAAAGGGGTAAATGCAATAAAGAGCGTGCATGCGCAGCCTTGCCTTTGATCAGATACCAAAATTGTTTTGTGCAGGCTGGCTTTATCTCAAACTCCTTCTGATACACACTGGTGTTATCGCGCTATCACACACACACACGTACACACACACACATACACGTACACACACGTACACGTACACGTACACACACGTACACACGCACACGTACACATACACACACATTTACAAAAACACAGGGGTTGGCACTTCCTGCTGGGCATACTGCTTACAAATCCTGAGAATGCACCATCGTTCACACACCTAAATTTTACAGTGCCCCCCCGGAGCACATCCCCTCTCCACCCGTCAAGGTTGCAGGCATCAGCCATGGTCAAACTTCCGTCACTGCCGTCAGTCACGCCGTTGCTGCTGCTGCAGGAGATGGCTTTGCGCACTCGATGGGAGACGAGCTGGTCAGGCATGGTGAAAGCTGCACGCAATGGTGTGTGTGTGCGTGTGTGTGTGTTTGTGTGTGTGCGTGTGTGTGTGTGTGCGTGCGTGCATGTGTGTGTGCGCGCGTATGTATGTGTGTGCGCATGCAGGTGTGTGTGTATGCGTGTTCGCGCACTGCGTGCGTGCGTGCATGTGTGTGTACATGTATGTGTGTGTGCGTGTATGTTTGCATGTGTGTGTGTTTGTGTGCATGCGTATGTGTGTGTATGTGTGTGTATGTGTGTGTGCGCGCGCACGTATGTGTGTGTATGTGCACGCGTGCAGGTGTGTGTGTATGTGTGTTTGCGCGCATGCGTGCGTGCGTACATGTGTATGTACATGTGTGTGTGTGTGTGTGTGTGTGTGTGTGTGTGTGTGTGTGTGTGTGTGTGTGTGTGTGTGTGTGTGTGTGTGTGTGTGTGTGTGTGTGTGTGTGTGTGTGTGTGTGTGTGTGTGTGTGTGTGTGTGCACATTTTGTGACCATAATCCTCTGTAAACAATAATGCATGAGCACCTGGTCAAAGTACGACCCCAAATGAGATGCGCTTAAATTTTCGTTGCCTGGTCAGGACTCTGAAGTGCGTGGTGGTGGCAAGCACCTTACCTGGAATGGTGTGGCACTCATTTGTGTGGTCTCTTGAGCTGTTATGCTGGTACCGCAGTTGCCCCCCCCAATTCCTGAATGCAGTGCTCCCAAAGCAGGGTGTGCGCTTCAGACGAGCTCCTGCTGGATGCCAAAGCACACGTGGTGACGAAGGCACTGCTGAAACTGAAGCATGATGCATGATATAGGGAATTATTCCCCTCCACATTTGAAGGCCATTGAGCAAGCTGATGTGTGAACCCTATGCTTCTTACAATGCTTTAGGCGTGTTTAACGCAATTCTATATTTACATTTAAAAACATCTTACGTATTATTCATTGATCATTTTCCATTTGATTTGGTCAACAAATTGTTTTTAGGCATCACAAGCAGTGGGCTTGCACTGGCGAGCCTACTTCAGGCTGTGATACATACACATAGGCTGTGATACATACACATGGATCCACACGTCTCTTGGCAAGGGGGGTGGCAGCAGGGCGTCCCATACCCAAACGCCTGGCAGGGGAGCTCTGCCGAAATGTGGCAAGGTCAACACCACATGCCACTTCATTACCACGGGCAGCCATCCTTCATGCCTCCTCAGCACTACCATGCGGGTCCTCCATTGCACCATGCCATGCAACAGCCCATTCCGGTGTACCCGCCTCCTCCTCATCAGCATCACCCCTGGGAACAACCAGTAGCGCAGGTTGGCGGGTATAGCCAGCCATATGGAAGGGGACGTGGCAGGGGTCGAGGCAACTCTGTTGTGGCAGCACTGATTGCAACCTACGCGGGTAAGCAAGGCGTGGGAACAGGAGCTGTCAGCACAACCATCAGTCGTGTCCAGCACAGGAAACTCACAGCATGTGCCCAAACGACATGCACACCCTGACTTCTGGTTCTTGCACACCCTGATTGCATCTGCTTACAACTTAGACGACTGCACACTGTTTCAAACATGATGTTTGCATGCCTTTTCAGACTCAGACACACGTGCTGATTTTGCACGCATCTGTACTCGCAGACCCATGTGCACTGACCAAGTATGATGAGTGCGACCCGGAAGTGGTAGAGGGGCTGTGGGGACCCAAGCCTGCAGACTGTGCAGGTGGATCTGGAGCCCCATCGTCAGACACAGCAGGCACAGCAGCAGACACCTCAGATCAGCCGAGACCAGAAGCACATCCAGCACAGGAAATAGAGGGCCAGGATGCAGCTGCCTGTCCCGCACCATCAAAGAAACCCAGGTTACAGGGAAGTGGCGCGCCAGAAATTACAGGGGGTCCAGAATCAGAAGGCCCTCAGCCGATGCAGATGACCGCCGCAGCAGCAGAGGGTGCCCAACCAGGCACGGACGCAGGTCTGGAAGGCATTCAGCAGCCGCGACAATTGGAGCTGGGGGTGCAACAGGAGGAGGAGGAGCAGCCGCAGCAGGGGGTGCAACAGGAGGAGGAGCAGCCGCAGCAGGGGGTGCAACAGGAGGAGGAGGAGCAGCCGCAGCAGGGGGTGCAACAGGAAGAGGAGCAGCCACAGCAGGGGGTGCAACAGGAGGAGGAGCAGCCAAGCCAGCAGCAAGGCGCACAGCAGCAGCAGCAGCAAGACAGCCACCAGCAGCTTGAAGTACCAGAAAAAGAAGGAGATCCTTCTGAGGTCGGCAGGAAGAGATGCAGGCGGGAAGTGCAAGAGCAAGAAGTGCAGGGGGAGCAGCAGCAACAAAAGCAGCCTGGGTGTGGGCAGCAGCAGCAGCAGCAGCAGCAGCAGCAGCATCCTGAGGAGGAGCAGCAGCAACACAAGCTGGAGCAAAGGGAGCAGCTACAGCAGCAGCGCACAGAGGCTGAGCTGGAGGCTTGCAGGGCGCGGCGGAGCCTTCCCATTCTCTTGTTTGACCTCAATGGTAAGGCTGGTGTCGACATCTTGATGTCAAACCATAACTGGATGTGAAATGGGTGCAGTTCAACTGCACCAGGTTGCAGCCAGCCTGTGTGAGGACTCTGCCCATGATTCTTTGTTTGCCCTCATTGGTGAGGCTAGTTTTGGCAACAGGTTGGAGCCGACAGCCTCCATGCGACAGTGAGCCAGCATGCATGATGGTCCAACCTGGCCTGATGTTTGACTTTTGGATGGCCAGGCAAGTGTTGACAAGAGCTTGGGGCCATCAGCCTTTTCTTAAGAGGTCTGGTGAAACGTCTTGCCTGAAGGCTTTGCCCACCCTTGTGTGTGTCCATAAGTGAGAGAGGATGCGACGTGTGCACGCCGTTTCTCGTGTTCAACCCCATTGATGTGATGGGGCTTGATGAGTCCTCGCCTACCCTTGTGTGTGTCCATAAGTAAGAAGGATGAGATGAGTGCACGCTGTTTCTTGTGTGACCCCATTGATGAGAGGTGACTTAACACTTGATGAGTGCTCGTCTACTTGTTTGTGCGTCCAGAAGTGATAGGATATGAGTGCCCGCAGCCCACTGGTGAGAGGGGACTTCATGAGTGCTCGCCTACCCTTTTGTTTGTCCACCAGTGAGAGGATACAATGAGTGTCTCTGTTGTGCGCCCATGAGCGAGAGAATGCAATGGGTGCCTACCCTTTCCCATTGTTTTTGCATATCTTGGGTCAGTCCCCCCACACACCAACTACCTCCCTTCCCTCACACGTCCTTTGCAGGCACGCTGACCAGCCACACCTCTCGAAGAAAAGCTGCAGGCACCAACCACCCTCGTCCACATGTGGCCTTGCTCGCGAGGCTGGCCAAGAAGTTCAGGTGAGGTGAAACAGAGGTTGAGGCGGTGAGTTGGCGTGTGCCTGGCGTGTCTGGCAGCACACGCACTTACAAACGCCACTGTGTATGGGTTGCATGCCCTCTAAGGGATGCCTGACAGCACACGCACTTACAAATGCCAATGTGTATGGGTTGCATGCCCTCTAAGCGATGCCTGACAGCACACGCACTTACAAATGCCAATGTGTATGGGTTGCATGCCCTCTAAGGGATGCCTGAAAGCACACGCACTTACAAATGCCAATGTGTATGGGTTGCATGCCCTCTAAGGGATGCCTGAAAGCACACGCACTTACAAATGCCAATGTAAATGGGTTGCATGCCTTCTAAGCGATGACTGAAAGCACACGCACTTACAAACACCAATGTGTATGGGTTGCATGCCCTCTAAGCGATGCCTGAAAGCACACGCACTTACCAATGCCAATGTAAATGGGTTGCATGCCTTCTAAGCGATGACTGAAAGCACACGCACTTACAAATGCCAATGTATATGGGTTGCATGCCGTCCAAGCGATGCCAGAAAGCACATCATGAGCATCCTCCCTGTACCCCTCACGTGTGGGTCCTGCATTCTAATGACCTGATGTGTGCAACCCGTGTCATGCAAGTGGATTGGCAGTGGGCGCTGTCTGAGCAAAAGTTTGGTCATGCTCTTTTATGCAAATTGTATCAGTATCACGTTGGAAGGTGAAACGCATGAAAAAAACGACACTGTAGGCCTGGGCTGATATACAGCCCCTTAGGGCATCGAGTAAACACGCTCTGGCCCACCACACCCCAGCCAGAGGTCATTGTTGGTCCAAAACACCTCAGATATGCTTGCTTTATAAATCATAAATTATGATATTAGATGCCCCCTGTGCTGGAAAGTGTGTTTGGAGCAGGGTTTTTTTTTGCCATTTTCGGCGCATTGTGTTTGCCTCCAGGGACATGTCTGGATTTGTACATCTCCTCTCATCGGTATCTGGTTCTTTTTACTCCAATTTTTTGAAAAGAACAACCTAGCTTGGAGTCCATGTCACCAAAAGGCACCCATTATGGTGCAGTAGGTGATCTGGGAGGCAGGTTTGGTGGAAAGAGGCTCCCTCACTCGCTCGCTCTCTCTCTCTCTCTCTCTCTCTCTCTCTCTCTCTCTCTCTCTCTCTCTCTCTCTCTCTCTCTCTCTCTCTCTCTCTCTCTCTCTCTCTCTCTCTCTCTCTCTCTCTCTTTCTCTCCCCTCTCTCTCTCTCTCTCTCCGAATCTCGACTTAACTGCAAATGCACAGAATGTGTGCAACTGCACACAAGTCAAGCATCGGCACCTCCAGAGAGTACACGCTGCGGGTACTGCACTGCAATACAAAATGATGCGCCCAAATCTACGTACTGAAGCTCACAGCCGCAGTTTTGCACACACACACACACACACACACACACGCACACACATGCACACACACACACACACACTCTCTCACACACACACACACTCACACACACACACACACACACGCACGCACACACACACACAGGATGATGCACCCTGACGTGTACGCATGAACCCATTCCTGCATTTCTTGTTTTTCACACACACATGTGCGCACACATGCACGCACGCAGGCTGGGCATCTACACCTCCTCCACTGTGCGCACCGTGGCTGCTGCAAAGCAGATGCTGGAAAAGATTGCTGGGTGCCCCCTGTTTGAGCCGCACCTCATTTTATACAGGGAGCACACCATGCCTGCACTAGCCATGCACCGAGAGGTGTGTGATTGTGTGTGTGTGTGTGTGTGTAAGTGATTGGTAGGTGGATGCCTTAAGCTGCTCTGCACCACGTGGTGTACAAAGCTGTATGTGTGGGCATGTGGGGAGTGGCAGGTGGATGTCTGCACCTGCTATGCATCAAGAGGTTTGGAGATCTGAGTATGAGGGTGGCCCCTGCTTGTGCCCTGATAGCATGATCTGTTGAGATCTGTGTGATGGTGCCCCCTGCTTGAGCCACACCGGGTGACGCGTGCGCACACACACACACACACACACACACACACACACACACACACACACACACACACACACACACACACACACACACACGTACAAGCACTTGCTGTTGTCCTCACAGAGTAATGTGGACACATGTGCACATGGCCACACCCTGCAGAGTGGAGGCAAGGAGTGGGACACCACGAAGCCCTTGGGCAAGTGGTTGTCCTCACAGAGTTCTCACAGAGTGGTGCACACAAATGTTTGCATGACCACACCCTGCAGAATGGAGGCAAGGAGTGGGACACCGTGAAGCCCTTGGGCAAGTGGTTTGGAAAGATGGACAGGTGAGATGCATGAACGCTCTCTTTGGCTTTGGTTATATATTTGTGACGATGGACAGGCAAGGCCAGGAGGAGATGGATAGGTAAGATGCGTAAACGTCCTCTCCGGCTCTGTTGCAATGTTTTTGAAGATCCAATGAGACACGTGGCTTCCTTTCTGATTCTGTTGTGAGTGTTCCTTAGGATGGATAGATGAAGAATGCTGTTCAAGTCAAGTGGTTCTGTTTGAGTACTTCAAAAGGGGCTTCAGGGCACCTGTAATTTTGAAATTAGAATGTGGACCTCTTTCCATGTGTGTTGAGGGGGGGAAGGGGGTAATGCACGCCATCAATGGCTGGCTGTGTTGTGGTGGTGTGATCCTGTCCACGATGCTCTGCAATGTGTGTTTAGAGGCTCCTGTACAATTTCATTACCTGAGAAATTGCTGCTCACTGCTCAGCATAACATTGTTAAGCATATACACACTGTTTGCACAAGGTATTACAAATGAAAGTGCTGTAAAGTTTTCTCTGACCCTTTCAGCCTTCCTGAAAAGTTCATCTTCTTACTCTTCTTTTTCTTATGCAATATGCTGCTGTACGATGGGTTCAAGTCCTTCCCATCTCTCTTTCCTTAAACGAGTACTAGGCCTCATCATCTCTCTTTCCTTGAATGAATGCAAAGCCTTCATCATCTCTCTCTATTTAAACGAATGCAACGCCCCCCCATCTCCTTTTTTGACTTTTTAACTCAGGGTGTTGCTGTTGATGACGATGTGTGCAAGGCCTAATCATCTTTGTTTCCTTGAATGAGTGCAAGGCCTTCCCATCTCCTCTCTTTGCCTGTAATGCAGGGTGCTATTATTTGATGATGATGAATACAAGGCTTTGGCCGGAGAGGAGGGCAACATGGTCCTGGTGCCTGCATGGTGCGCGCGTACATGCATGCAAATGCACAAATTTGTAAAATGCATGTGTATGAAATTGATGCATTCATTGGCGCTTGGCTGGAGAGGAAGGCAACATGGTCCTGGTGCCTGCATGGTGTGCGCATACATGCATGCAAATGCACAAATGTGCAAAATGCATGTGTATCAAAGTGGTACATTTATTGGTGCCTGCACGGTGTGCGCATACATGCATGTAAACGCACAAATTTGCAAAATGCATGTGTATGAAATTGATACATGTATTGGTGCCTGCACAGTGCACACATACATGCATGCAAATGCACAATTTTCAAAATGCATTTGTATTACATTAATATTTCTATTGGTGCCTGCGTGGTGCACACATACATGCATGCAAATGCACAATTTGCAAATTGCATTTGTATTGCATTAATATATTTATTGGTGCCTGCGTGGTGCACACATGCATGCATGCAAATGCACAATTTTCAAATTGCATTTGTATTACGTTAATATATTTATTGGTGCCTGCGTGGTGCACACATACATGCATGCAATTGCACAATTTGCAAAATGCATTTGTATTACATTAATATATTCATTGGTGCCTGCGTGGTGCACACATGCATGCATGCAAATGCACAATTTTCAAATTGCATTTGTATTACATTAATATATTCATTGGTGCCTGCGTGGTGCACACATACATGCATGCAATTGCACAATTTGCAAAATGCATTTGTATTACATTAATATATTCATTGGTGCCTGCGTGGTGCACACATACATGCATGCAATTGCACAATTTGCAAAATGCATTTGTATTACATTAATATATTCATTGGTGCCTGCTTGGTGCACACATGCATGCATGCAAATGCACAATTTTCAAATTGCATTTGTATTACATTAATATATTCATTGGTGCCTGCGTGGTGCACACATGCATGCATGCAAATGCACAATTTTCAAATTGCATTTGTATTACGTTAATATATTTATTGGTGCCTGCGTGGTGCACACAAACATGCATGCAATTGCACAATTTGCAAAATGCATTTGTATTACATTAATATATTCATTGGTGCCTGCGTGGTGCACACATGCATGCATGCAAATGCACAATTTTCAAATTGCATTTGTATTACATTAATATATTCATTGGTGCCTGCGTGGTGCACACATACATGCATGCAATTGCACAATTTGCAAAATGCATTTGTATTACATTAATATATTCATTGGTGCCTGCGTGGTGCACACATACATGCATGCAATTGCACAATTTGCAAAATGCATTTGTATTACATTAATATATTCATTGGTGCCTGCGTGGTGCACACATGCATGCATGCAAATGCACAATTTTCAAATTGCATTTGTATTACATTAATATATTCATTGGTGCCTGCGTGGTGCACACATGCATGCATGCATATGCACAATTTTCAAATTGCATTTGTATTACATTAATATATTCATTGGTGCCTGCGTGGTGCACACATACATGCATGCAATTGCACAATTTGCAAAATGCATTTGTATTACATTAATATATTCATTGGTGCCTGCGTGGTGCACACATACATGCATGCAATTGCACAATTTGCAAAATGCATTTGTATTACATTAATATATTCATTGGTGCCTGCGTGGTGCACACATACATGCATGCAAATGCACAATTTTCAAATTGCATTTGTATTACATTAATATATTCATTGGTGCCTGCGTGGTGCACACATGCATGCATGCAATTGCACAATTTGCAAAATGCATTTGTATTACATTAATATATTCATTGGTGCCTGCGTGGTGCACACATACATGCATGCAATTGCACAATTTGCAAAATGCATTTGTATTACATTAATATATTCATTGGTGCCTGCGTGGTGCACACATACATGCATGCAAATGCACAATTTTCAAATTGCATTTGTATTACATTAATATATTCATTGGTGCCTGCGTGGTGCACACATGCATGCATGCAAATGCACAATTTGCAAAATGCATTTGTATTACATTAATATATTCATTGGTGCCTGCGTGGTGCACACATACATGCATGCAATTGCACAATTTGCAAAATGCATTTGTATTACATTAATATATTCATTGGTGCCTGCGTGGTGCACACATACATGCATGCAAATGCACAATTTTCAAATTGCATTTGTATTACATTAATATATTCATTGGTGCCTGCGTGGTGCACACATGCATGCATGCAAATGCACAATTTTCAAAATGCATTTGTATTACATTAATATATTCATTGGTGCCTGCGTGGTGCACACATACATGCATGCAATTGCACAATTTGCAAAATGCATTTGTATTACATTAATATATTCATTGGTGCCTGCGTGGTGCACACATACATGCATGCAAATGCACAATTTTCAAATTGCATTTGTATTACATTAATATATTCATTGGTGCCTGCGTGGTGCACACATGCATGCATGCAAATGCACAATTTGCAAAATGCATTTGTATTACATTAATATATTCATTGGTGCCTGCGTGGTGCACACATACATGCATGCAATTGCACAATTTGCAAAATGCATTTGTATTACATTAATATATTCATTGGTGCCTGCGTGGTGCACACATACATGCATGCAAATGCACAATTTTCAAATTGCATTTGTATTACATTAATATATTCATTGGTGCCTGCGTGGTGCACACATACATGCATGCAAATGCACAATTTGCAAAATGCATTTGTATTACATTAATATATTCATTGGTGCCTGCGTGGTGCACACATACATGCATGCAATTGCACAATTTGCAAAATGCATTTGTATTACATTAATATATTCATTGGTGCCTGCGTGGTGCACACATGCATGCATGCAAATGCACAATTTTCAAATTGCATTTGTATTACATTTATATATTCATTGGTGCCTGCGTGGTGCACACATACATGCATGCAATTGCACAATTTGCAAAATGCATTTGTATTACATTAATATATTCATTGGTGCCTGCGTGGTGCACACATACATGCATGCAATTGCACAATTTGCAAAATGCATTTGTATTACATTAATATATTCATTGGTGCCTGCGTGGTGCACACATGCATGCATGCAAATGCACAATTTTCAAATTGCATTTGTATTACATTAATATATTCATTGGTGCCTGCGTGGTGCACACATGCATGCATGCATATGCACAATTTTCAAATTGCATTTGTATTACATTAATATATTCATTGGTGCCTGCGTGGTGCACACATACATGCATGCAATTGCACAATTTGCAAAATGCATTTGTATTACATTAATATATTCATTGGTGCCTGCGTGGTGCACACATACATGCATGCAATTGCACAATTTGCAAAATGCATTTGTATTACATTAATATATTCATTGGTGCCTGCGTGGTGCACACATACATGCATGCAAATGCACAATTTTCAAATTGCATTTGTATTACATTAATATATTCATTGGTGCCTGCGTGGTGCACACATGCATGCATGCAAATGCACAATTTGCAAAATGCATTTGTATTACATTAATATATTCATTGGTGCCTGCGTGGTGCACACATACATGCATGCAATTGCACAATTTGCAAAATGCATTTGTATTACATTAATATATTCATTGGTGCCTGCGTGGTGCACACATACATGCATGCAAATGCACAATTTTCAAATTGCATTTGTATTACATTAATATATTCATTGGTGCCTGCGTGGTGCACACATGCATGCATGCAAATGCACAATTTTCAAATTGCATTTGTATTACATTAATATATTCATTGGTGCCTGCGTGGTGCACACATACATGCATGCAATTGCACAATTTGCAAAATGCATTTGTATTACATTAATATATTCATTGGTGCCTGCGTGGTGCACACATACATGCATGCAAATGCACAATTTTCAAATTGCATTTGTATTACATTAATATATTCATTGGTGCCTGCGTGGTGCACACATGCATGCATGCAAATGCACAATTTTCAAAATGCATTTGTATTACATTAATATATTCATTGGTGCCTGCGTGGTGCACACATACATGCATGCAATTGCACAATTTGCAAAATGCATTTGTATTACATTAATATATTCATTGGTGCCTGCGTGGTGCACACATACATGCATGCAAATGCACAATTTTCAAATTGCATTTGTATTACATTAATATATTCATTGGTGCCTGCGTGGTGCACACATGCATGCATGCAAATGCACAATTTGCAAAATGCATTTGTATTACATTAATATATTCATTGGTGCCTGCGTGGTGCACACATACATGCATGCAATTGCACAATTTGCAAAATGCATTTGTATTACATTAATATATTCATTGGTGCCTGCGTGGTGCACACATACATGCATGCAAATGCACAATTTTCAAATTGCATTTGTATTACATTAATATATTCATTGGTGCCTGCGTGGTGCACACATACATGCATGCAAATGCACAATTTGCAAAATGCATTTGTATTACATTAATATATTCATTGGTGCCTGCGTGGTGCACACATACATGCATGCAATTGCACAATTTGCAAAATGCATTTGTATTACATTAATATATTCATTGGTGCCTGCGTGGTGCACACATACATGCATGCAAATGCACAATTTTCAAATTGCATTTGTATTACATTAATATATTCATTGGTGCCTGCGTGGTGCACACATGCATGCATGCAAATGCACAATTTGCAAAATGCATTTGTATTACATTAATATATTCATTGGTGCCTGCGTGGTGCACACATACATGCATGCAATTGCACAATTTGCAAAATGCATTTGTATTACATTAATATATTCATTGGTGCCTGCGTGGTGCACACATGCATGCATGCAAATGCACAATTTGCAAAATGCATTTGTATTACATTAATATATTCATTGGTGCCTGCGTGGTGCACACATACATGCATGCAATTGCACAATTTGCAAAATGCATTTGTATTACATTAATATATTCATTGGTGCCTGCGTGGTGCACACATACATGCATGCAAATGCACAATTTTCAAATTGCATTTGTATTACATTAATATATTCATTGGTGCCTGCGTGGTGCACACATGCATGCATGCAAATGCACAATTTGCAAAATGCATTTGTATTACATTAATATATTCATTGGTGCCTGCGTGGTGCACACATACATGCATGCAATTGCACAATTTGCAAAATGCATTTGTATTACATTAATATATTCATTGGTGCCTGCGTGGTGCACACATACATGCATGCAATTGCACAATTTGCAAAATGCATTTGTATTACATTAATATATTCATTGGTGCCTGCGTGGTGCACACATACATGCATGCAATTGCACAATTTGCAAAATGCATTTGTATTACATTAATATATTCATTGGTGCCTGCGTGGTGCACACATACATGCATGCAATTGCACAATTTGCAAAATGCATTTGTATTACATTAATATATTCATTGGTGCCTGCGTGGTGCACACATACATGCATGCAATTGCACAATTTTCAAATTGCATTTGTATTACATTAATATATTCATTGGTGCCTGCGTGGTGCACACATACATGCATGCAATTGCACAATTTGCAAAATGCATTTGTATTACATTAATATATTCATTGGTGCCTGCGTGGTGCACACATACATGCTTGCAATTGCACAATTTGCAAAATGCATTTTTATTACATTAATATATTCATTGGTGCCTGCGTGGTGCACACATACATGCATGCAATTGCACAATTTGCAAAATGCATTTGTATTACATTAATATATTCATTGGTGCCTGCGTGGTGCACACATACATGCATGCAATTGCACAATTTGCAAAATGCATTTGTATTACATTAATATATTCATTGGTGCCTGCGTGGTGCACACATACATGCATGCAATTGCACAATTTGCAAAATGCATTTGTATTACATTAATATATTCATTGGTGCCTGCGTGGTGCACACATACATGCATGCAATTGCACAATTTGCAAAATGCATTTGTATTACATTAATATATTCATTGGTGCCTGCGTGGTGCACACATACATGCATGCAATTGCACAATTTTCAAATTGCATTTGTATTACATTAATATATTCATTGGTGCCTGCGTGGTGCACACATACATGCATGCAATTGCACAATTTGCAAAATGCATTTGTATTACATTAATATATTCATTGGTGCCTGCGTGGTGCACACATACATGCTTGCAATTGCACAATTTGCAAAATGCATTTTTATTACATTAATATATTCATTGGTGCCTGCGTGGTGCACACATACATGCATGTAAACACACAAATGCATGTTAATTACATTCATACATTTTTTCATTTCCTGTGTCCTGGCATGCGCACTCACTCAGTATTGTTATCATGTTGGTAAGCATGGTTTTATGTGCATGCTTGGTGTTTATTGATGTGTATGTTGATGCACAAGCTTGCTTGAATACAAGCAAGTTGCAAATACGCACACATACACCACTGAGGTTTCTGCTCGCAACTGCCATTGCTGACCTCCTTTGTGCGCATGCCCTTCCTGCACAGGGGCAACGGAGAGCTTGAGGACCAAGGATGCAGGGTACTGGAGGCCCTGGTTGCTGCAGTAGAGGAGGTGTGTGTGTGTGTGTGTGTGTGTGTGTGTGTGTGTGTGTGTGTGTGTGCAATGCAACCCGTTACCATGGATTGGAACAGGATCTCAAGGCTACAGAATACAAGTAGTTACTGCAGCAGGAATGATACAATGGCCTTGACGTTTGCTGTCCATAAAGGAGGATGAAGGGCGCAGGGTGCTGGAGGCGCAGGTAGGAGAATTCGCATACACACGTGCTGCCTTGTGCGTACACGGTGCAGGCAGGAGCAGGCGATGTGCAGTCCTAAGGCCTCTTGCTATCATTTTGTGCTCTTTGCTGCCTGAAGGCCCCCGTCTGTCATATTCGCACATTTGCTACTGTCATGAAAATGAGGCTCATGCATACAAGGCCTGTACTCTGTATTTGAGTCAAAATGGAAAGTGCTGAACGGAGCACTGAGAGAGGGAGGGGGGGGGTATAGGTTTAGCCTCACTTGCTTTCCATTGTGCTCCTGATCAAGATCGGGTCATCTCCCTACCAAGAGCTCTTTGGCGCACAAGTGCGCAAACATACACATGCACGCATGCATGCATGCACACATACACATACACATACAAGCACGTACCTACCTCGCTGCAGGAGTTGATACCAGCATGCAGTTCTACTAGGGCAGAAAAACAGAAGAGAAAAGAACAGGAAAAAGCTACGGAGGCAGTGAAGTCACTCCCTGCACCAATTATGGAAAAGTGGATACCTAGGGCCAAGGCACTGTGTATCCTCTCCACCAGAAGAAAGATCAGTAGGGATCAGGAGGGTTACTAGCAGTTCCCCGTGCCGGATCTTGGCGATAAGAGTTGAAAGAAGCTAAGCTCTATAAGGGGCTGAGCTCTATAAAGGGCTCTAAAGTATGAGAGGTGTAGATGAACCTGCCCACACCTAACAAAATGGAGGGTGACTTGAGCCTCAGCCCTTGAAAAGTTGCAACAGAGGTCACGGTGTTGCTGCTTGGAGGCCTTGAGCAGAGTGTTGGGCCTGGCGTCCTTACAATATTTGAACACAAGATGGATGTGCCTCTGTCCTGGAAGGAGCTGGCTAGGGTGATAGACCTTTGAAGCAAGTGGAGTGGCTGTGGCTGGCGCTGAGTGCTCCCTGTTTCCCCCGCGCTCTCCTCCATTTCTCAACGGACATCAGGAATTTACCCTTTGCACTGTTTCCATTGGAACAACTAATATGCATCAGGGCAACTGGGAGTGAGCCTTTGTTTGTCAGGAAAAACACGAGGGAAAATAAATTAAGGTAGGGTTCAGAAATCTGCAGGACCTGTCAAGCAAGAAGATCTGCGCGGCCTATGTCAATGGAGACATGCCCCAAGAGGGCTTCTGTCGACACCTTTGAGGAAGGTCCTGCTTGCAACATTTAGGCGCTTGGTCACCATTTTTAAAATAATGGAATGTTATGTTACACCCTGATGAAAATGTGAAGGGCATTGTCAGGCTCCCCACAGAAGGGACATGAGAGGCTGGTGGACATTTTGACAGTACATAATGGAATGTTGTTACACCCTGATAGAACGTGAAGGGCACTGCGTGGTTCCCCATGGAGGGGACATGAGAGGCTGGTGGACATTTAAGAGCGCACTGCGGGCTTTTGATTGAAGAGGGTACCTGTGAGGTAGTGGAACATGTCCCATTTCATTTTGAAAGGAAGTATTGGCATGGTCCAGAAGGTATTGCTGACATCTTTATGGACTATGGGAAGTATACCTTGTCAGTTAGAATGGTAGCATGTTTGGTTAAACTTAGGCACAAGTAATAGTGTGGCACAAATTCATTGTGACCCATGGTGCTGTTTATCATGGCCATGGTAAATCCATGGGGCACTCACTGTGCAATCTATCCCCTGCAAAAACCCACCTTTCCAAATTCTACCAGCTGCACTAAAATGCCCATTCACACCCCCCTTCTCGGTTTTCTTTAGGACTTGAATGCCCGTTATGAAAGATAACAACATATTTTCTGTGCAAGCCAGACAGCCAATGGCTGCAGAGGAATCGATGTTGATGATGACTTGAGTGAGCAAGTGAGGTTTTAATGGAGTAAGAAGATAGTGCAGAGCAACTGGGCATAACGGCAAAACAGGTTACAATGACACTGTCACCTGGCAGAGCCAGTTGTACGACTGATTTCCCTGGAATAAGAAATTCTGAGTGAAGAGCCACTGGTTGCAGAGATGGCCAAACAAGCCGTGGCATGAGGTAAACCCATTGGCCATGCTATGTCAGAAATCAAGGTTTTCTTGCCCTGAGGGAAAACAAGTTTGTGTGCATCAAACCCCTGTGTGCCTGTGCTCCTTGCTAGGTGTTGCAGCACAAGAGTCAAGGGGTGTCACGGTGCACTGTGTGCCTGTGCTCCTTGCTGGGTGTTGCAGCACAAGAGTCAAGGGGTGTTACGGTGCACTGTGTGCCTGTGCTCCATGCTGGGTGTTGCAGCACAAGAGTCAAGGGGTGTTACGGTGCAAGAGTCCAGGGACTTGCGGGTAAATCTAGCAGCAGCCCTGTGGCAACTGTCAATCTAGAAGCAGTCGATCTGTTGCAGAGTTGATCTGTTAGCTGTCGATCTGGTCGCAGCGTCCATCTGGACGCACTCCGTTTGCCCAAGGATAGGATAGGATAGGATGGGATAGGATAAGGTTACATAGCTGTACCTGCCTACAAGGGCAGCTAAGCAAAACGGTGCCTGTAACTAAACTGTTTGTCCAAGCAGTCTTTGTAGTGATTGTATTGGCAAGCAGTCAGCTGGAACTTTGTCAGCAGCCAATGTGGATATAACATCAGCTTCTTTACTGTGCAACAGGAGCTGGGGGGCTAACTGCTCTTTGCACGCTAGCATTGACAAGCAAGTTAAAGACCTGTCAGCCTGTCGGCTGCCGCTGCTGGTTTCCCTCCTCTATTGCAACCATTGTACAGGACCTGAGGGGCTTAGATGTAGGCACAGGTGTGTGTGTGTGTGTGTGTGTGTGTGTGTGTGTGTGTGTGTGTGTGTGTGTGTGTGTGTGTGTGTGTGTGTGTGTGTGTGTGTGTGCGCTGTTGTGCCTCAGATCCACCTGAGACGTGAGTCACGATTGCCACCTCAGAAGTGAGTCACAATTGCCAGACTAAAGAATCTGGAGAGTAGGCTCTGGAGAGTATGGCATCCACTTCAGCTTCTTCTCTGTGCTGCAGGAGCTGGGGGGCTTGGATGCGGGTGTGCATGCCATAGAAAAAGGGTTCACCTGAGACATTGTCACAATGGTGTGTGTGCTGTGCTGCAGGAGCTGGGGGGCTTGGATGCGGATGTGGATGTGCGCACCGTTGTGCCACGGATTCGCCAGAGGCTGCTGGCAGCGGCGCAGGTGAGGTTTGCTTAAGTATAAGGAACAGTTTTAAAACAAGCTGGGGGGCTTGCGTGCGGGTGTGTGCGTGCCGTTGTGCCACAGTTCAGCCAGAGGCTGCTGGCAGCAGAGCAGATGAGCTCTTGAGTAAGGGTGCATTGGTAGAAAGAAACAAAGGCTGAAAGAATTATCAGCGGTAGAGCAAAGGTGCCTGGTTTCAAGCTTCTGCGTGTGAGGGGAGACCCTGAAAAAAGGGAGGAGAGCCTTTATGTGTGAGCGTCTACATCTTGGGCCAATTGAGGTGGCTCTCCTGATGGGAAGATATGGCTGACAAGTAAATTAAGTGATGGGTTAAGGATGTATGATTAAAAAAAAGGGTTAATGGCAGGTGGGTTGATGATGGGGAAAACAAAGCACGCTGCAAAGGGCGTGGTAGGTAAAGTAGGTTGCAGTTTTATGATGAGGGAATTGATGATGTAGACTGTTTGTTGTGCAAATGAAATTTGGGTTGTTGTTAAGGAATCGGGTTGAGTTGCACGCTAGCAATTTGTGTATGAGAGGGAGGGCGTGGGGTTGGGGTATTCCTAGGGTACAAGCAGGCCTGAACTGTGTAGCAATGCAGCAATGGGCATCGGCGTTTGTTTCTGTCAAGCGGGATCTGTGCATATGCTTTAGAAATGTGCAATGTGAACAAGATGAATACCTTGCAACCTCTTTCAATGACGCTGCCATCTGACAGCTGAAACGCTCTCAGTCCTTGGGCTTTCTGATCCCATTCCATCAGTTTGCCACTGCCTTGGGTTTTTAATCAAATCTCTAAGGCAGACACACTCCACAGGGAGATGATGTGTTTTGAATGTTAATGGAGGAACCTGAGAGCTCTTGCGCTCGTCTTGCATGTAAAAGCAATCAATTGCACATGTCCATTCAATTGATGTGTGCAGGCACGGAAGGAGGAGTTGGAGCAGCAGCAGCAGCAGCAGCAGCAGCAGCAGCAGGAGAAGCAGGAGCATCCTGTAGAGGCTGAAGACCCCAATGAAATTGACATTAAGGGTGATGATGATGAATGATTGCGGTCAAGCATTTAAAAAAATGGTCTGGGTGGAACAGTCGCATTACCAGTTAAGCTATGTGAGGTGGTGGCTTGGTACTCATCCAAGGAATAAATACTCTCTATCGCATCAGAAGAAGAGTCCCAGAATCTCACTACACTTGCAGTTTTGGGATGTTTTGTACATGGGAATGGACTTCAGCTGCTGCAAAAAGGCTGTCAGCATAAAGGCTCAGAGGTTGGGTGATGAGGCCCTGGCTAGTTAGGGAACACCTGTGAGGAAACCTTTCCGGAATGCACGCAGCCGGATCTGACGTGCTTAGCCTTATATTTTCTTTAGCCCAGAGGGGTTTTACTAGCCTTCATTGCCGGACATGCAACCTCTCGTATTCCATTATTAAGGTAAGGTAACATCACTATATCCGCCTTCGAGGGCAACTGAGTGGAAACACTGAGGCATGTAACCAGACCTGGCCCAAAAATGCCCAACTCATAAAACCTGGACTTGAAGGAAAAAATTAAAAAAACAAAACGCACTTGTTGTGGTCTGGTGTTTGATACGTACTGTTGATACGTGCTGTTAAAACTGTGCGAGGTAGATCATGCTTCAAGGTTTCGAAGTTGTTGGAGCAGGTGAATGCTCAGAACATCTGATAGACAGTGTTCTGTTATGCATATCTCAACTGCGTTCAACTTGAATGTGCCCATGAAAGAAAAGAAAAAACTACATAGGCAGAGGAAACACTCCCTACATCAATAAATGTGCCCATGCCATGCAGTGCAAAGCTATGTTCACTAGAATATAAAGCAGTGTTTAACTTTCAGATGAATGAAAAAAAAACAATTCCATTCTTTAGTCTAACCATGCCAACCGTTACTTTTAATAAATTTGTCACCAAATTTTGATGGATATCGGACCCCAGATCACTTTCCTGGCCTCAGATCTCCCAAAAAGGGTCCACAGCGCCACCCTGGGACCATTTTACGCCTAACCAAGTCTAGTGTTTGTAGCCTCCGTGCACCATGATACAAAGAAGAAGAAAAAAGAAAAGACTATGCAAGCCAGGTCCAGCTGCGTGCATTAAGGAAAGGTCCCCTAACTAGCAAGCTAGCTAGGGCCTCACCGAGAGGCACCATGATAACATCCTGCACATCCAAAAAAAGGAAAGGAGATCAAACTTGGCACCCCTTGCAACGCAGAAACAATGTTAGACTTCAAAGCTTTTCTTTTCACTAGTTTCAAGCTTAAATCTGGTTTGGTTTGGTTGCAGGCATCTCTTATTATGCTCCAGCTTAGCTGCCCTTGAAGGCAGGTACAGCTTTGTAACCCTTTCCTTTCCTTGGCACCCCTTATGCTGATTCTTCTTTAGAGCTTTTTGTATCCCACTAACTCACTGGGTTTTTCACTTCATTTCTTTTGAAAGATGAACTACGAGTAGGTGGTCAGATATAAGTGTTTGGCTGATTTTCTCACGGTGAAGTTCCTGGTATTTTGTCTGCCATGTGCCTTGGCGCTCAGAATCTCTTCCTCATACCATCCACTACCATCACGGTAGGCATATGGATTCTGTATAATATGACTCCGTCAGTGCAGTATATAACAAATGATTTTTGTACGTAAGGGTTACAAGGGATACAAGGGGTTGGCCTACAGCCCGAGAATCTGGCTGATTGTGCTGGTGAAACATTCTCATTCAGCATCAAAAATTGAAATTGAGTTCAATTGGAATTGAAAATTGAAATCAATTTCTATTATACGTAAGCTTAGAAACTCTTTGGTGTTGACCTTGTAACCTTGTAACCTTTGGTGTTGACCTTGATCAGGCAAGAAAATTTGCTTAGTTACATGTCTGAGCAGAGGCTCGGTTCAAAGAAGTGGATGCATGTCTCTTGGGTTCATGTGGCTTTAAGAGAGAGGAGTTTCTACCTTCCAGGGTTAGGGCTACAATGCCGTCAGGGTGGATGGATTGCTCTCTGGAGTTTTTTTTTAAGGGCAACATGTACAGAAAGCTTAGTAATAGACATGTCAGCGAGGTACAATGGTTTTGCCATTCATATTGCTTTTCTCATACAATAAAAAAGAAGGTGCAGTAAGAACACAACATATGCTCTGCAGGAGTATGCACAGGTCCTATGTTCAAATGTCCATGGCTGAGGGTGCTCCTTAGCTGGCACAATTATTTATGGTATCCAACCTGCTGCTCAAGCAGTGCATGCACAAGATCCTCTTTTGTACCTCAGATGTCCATGGCTGGACTCAAAATGTTGGGACCCCGCATCGAACAGCAGAGCTACTACAGCCCCGCTTATGAGCTTGCATATGCCCTGCCTTGGCACGCCCTGATGGTGATAATGATGATGGCGCAAACACAGGCAACGCCCTATTCAGCTTACTAGCTTGTGAGCACCGCCCAAGCAAGGAAACAGAGCGTGCATCACAAACAACACGTGCGCACACATTCCTCGCCATGTAACTACATTGGACGCGCTGCGCAGGTAAGGTGGCTGTTGCAGGGCTGGCGCCGCTGCAACTGCTCATGATGCTGCTGCTGACGCGCACGCCGCCTCCAACCCTCACAGCGTTGCTGCGTGCAGGCAGCGCCCCAACCCTCGCAGCGTTGCTGCCTGCAGGCAGCGCTCGCGCGCTGACATCCCTTTTGTTACCACTGCTGCTTGCTTGCTCCCCTTCCTCAAGAAAGGTCCTGTGCTGGTGGCCGCCACCCCCCTCTCTGCTGCTGCTGCCACTGCTACTGCCATCCTCTTGTTGCAGAGAGGGCCCCTGCTCCATTTCTGAGCGTGGTTCGCTGCCCGTGTTGTTTGAGAACAGTGCACCAAGCTTGCCTGCAATGCCACAGGCAAACGTTGAGCAGGCAAGGGTAAGGTCAGCATCATTCGATTGTTGCTTTGAGAACAATGCACCAAGCTTGCCTGCGATGCGACAGACAACATTGTTGGGCACAAATGTGTCAGGATTACATCGTTTTTCTGGTTGTCTGAGCAAGCCCACCCACAATCTCGTGCTTTGGATTTCTGGGTGCACAAGCAGACAAAAGAAGCGGCAAGATCGCATCCAAGGAAACATGGATTTCTTTTCATGCCGGGTGTGCCTGTGTAAATGCTTGCTCAGTGGGAAGGCTAGGTCCAGCTCTGTGTTGCGTGGGGCAATAGGCGAGCAGTTCCTTTAGTTCCCTTTGTAAGGTTTATGTACCACGTAACACTCTTCCCCAGGGAAGTAGCGCACACAATGCCAGCCAGTACAAAAAGGGTAAAGGTTACTGAGGTGAGCTTGCTTACCAACAAAAGTGCGTGAGCATTTAAGGGTGTGCAAGCCAACAAGGTGTGTCTGCATTGTTAGCCTTTATAAGTGCGCAAGCCAGAAAAGTGTGCCTGCCAAAAGGGTCAGGGTCAGCCATAGTATGAAGCAAAGAGTCTAACAAGGACAGCTGGCATTTGAAGCAAAAAGGCCTGTGGGCAAACAATTTTTAATCAATCTGGGAAAATATTGCAACCCAAGACATGCAGCGCACAAAACCCTTTGCATGTGTGTGCGCCTGTGTGCTTCAGGCTAAAAATTGCATGCACACAAGGTGCACATTCAGGGTTTGAGGTGCTCCTATAGCTTACTGTTTGTGACCAGAGGCGCATCCTTTATGGTTTTAAAATCCCTAGTCTTCCCGGTGCTCTCTGAGCCAATACACAGCCATGATTCATTCACACATTTTTCACTTCACCGTTCATTTGCCATCTAAACTGTGTCCTAAGACAGCAGCTCTGCCAAAAAGCCTTGCTGGAGTGCACATGGCACAGTGATCTTGCTGCACACTGGTGCGCCCATGGCACAGTGGTCTCGCTGCACACTGGTGTGCACATGGCAGTGATCCGGTGCACACACGGCACAGTGATCTTGCTGCACACCGGTGCGCCCATGGCACAGTGATCTCGCTGCACACTGGTGTGCACATATCTCGCTGTCTCGATCTCGCTGTGCAAGATGAGGAGTTGCGCAACTAGTTGTGCTAGCAAAAAGTGATCTCGCTGCGCAGAGAGCGGTGTTGCACAACTGGTTGCAAATGCAATGAAATTGACCATGACCTGGCGTCCCCGCAAAAGGTCTTGCCCCACTACCTGTGAATGGGCATGGGAAAGAGTGCCAAAGCCATTGTCTGGAACCATGCCTGGGACCACCGGCTTAAATTCATGTCTGAAACTCGGCACTGCCCGAGCTGCTGCCTGCACTACCCCCTCCAACACTCACGAATCTTAAACACAAGAGAGAGAGGCAATCCTACTCAGGAAGGGGTCACCCATGCGTCGGACAAGATCTGAAAGGCATTGCTGCCAGTATGGAGCCCCAGATAGGAGAGCCAAACCCACCTGTGAGCGCGCCTAGAAGTCCACCACCGCTGGAGCCCTCCGATTGCCTGCTAGCTCGTGGCTGTGATGTGCTTGCCTGTGGCGTGTTACTCATCGGAGCTGGACTCTGCCCTGGGTTTCCGACCCCAAGGCCCACCCCAAACTGCATCTTTGGCCGGACGCTTGGACCTCCAGATGAGGGTGGCAGGGGCGAAGGCTGTGTGGGGCTTTCAGAAGGCGAGGGGCCATCCAGAGCACCTAAGCTAAGGCCCTTCATCTTGGGGGGAGGTGCCGCCGATGCTGCTCCGGTGGGTTTCTTGGAGGACGAGGGGCCATCCACGTCAAAACCGCCTGAGCTGAGGCCCTTCATCTTTCCTGGGGCCCGCTGGGCGGCTTGGGCACCCCCTGTGTACAGAGGGTGCACCGCATGGACAAAAAGGATTGATAGGTTTGTGAGTGGTTAAACTGTGTCGGGTAAAGGGTTCATTTTTCACATTTTGTTTGTGATAGGTGAGATACCAGCAAGAAGGGGATCAACAAGTGAAGGGTCGGACAATCCTGCAGTGAGGCGCAGCATAAACAGGAGCAACAATTTCAACAGCTCTGCCAGGTTGTATCATTGCCGGTCGTAGCAACCTTGCCTTGCTGCGCAGCCCGTTCTCACCATTGCATCCTTTCATGGATGCACGATGGAGTTATGCCACCGCCGGTCGAAGTGACCAGTGCAGAGCTAATTCTTGCCACTCCATCACCTTGCTTGCTGTCAAAGAGCCTAGGTATTCGAAGCAGCCTCTGCAGCGAAAGCACTGACACAACCAAGGCACACCTCCTGGAGCATTGACATGTATGTCCAAGGTCACATGCATGTCCATGGTCACATGCATGTCCATGGTCCACATGCATGTCCATGGTCCACATGCATGTCCATGGTCCACATGCATGTCCATGGTCCACATGCATGTCCATGGTCCACATGCATGTCCATGGTCCACATGCATGTCCATGGTCCGCATGCATGTCCATGCGCACACCTGCTGGAGCACTTGCGTAAGCCACGAGTGCACCCAGGATTGCATGCAGGCACAAGTGCCGCCAGATGCACTCTTACTGTTGAAGCAAATGCACTGGCAATGTGCACACCAGCACATGGCTGCGATGACCTGAATGTCTGGCCTGTTCTGAAAGTCAGGTCGGCCCAGCCCAACCCCTTACACCTGCATCAGCTCCTTACACCTGCATCAGCCCATGAGCTAGTATATGATGCTTGCACGCAAGATGGGTTCACGCATACGCTCTACTTTTCCTTCTGCGCACCTGCTGCTGCGGCCTGCCGTGCTGCTGCCTGCTTACGAGCAGCCTGGTAGCTTGCAAGGCCACTGGTACCCTGCACATGCATGCAGGCAGGCAAGAGAGGCATAGGGCGATCAGCACTGTCCTGACCATCTGGCACCCTGCACAAGCATACAGGTAGGCCTGCCATGAGCCAAAGACATGACGACAGGCATGAGACAGGCATGACAGACAGGTAGACAGGCAGGCAAGCCATGAGCCAAAGACGTGGCGACAGGCATGTCAGACAGGCAGACAGGCAGGCAAGCCATGAGCCAAAGACATGGCGACAGGCATGTCAGACAGGCAGACAGGCAGGCAAGCCATGAGCCAAAGGCGTGGCGACAGGCATGTCAGACAGGTAAACAGGCAGGCGAGCCACGGGTTAAACACATGATGACAGGCATGCAAGGCACACTCTGACATGTCAATGCCGTGTTTGTGACCCAGACAGGCAAGGTGAAGGTGCTGGCACCTTGCACACTGACAGGTAGGCAAAAGCGGTGGGGAAGCCGTAAGTCTGGGCCAGCCAAGGACATTTGCATGCCACTCGGGGACGGCTGACGGGGAGGCAGGCAAGCCCCATGGGGGTGCCAGAAACACAGGCTAGCCAGACATGAGGGAACCAAAGGCAGCCGGCACACTGAGCGCAGAAAGGTAGATCAAAAGAACAGCGCAGTGCAGAAAGGAGGCAGCAAAGCCGTCCGTACATCAATGGAGGTCAGAGTTGAGGTCGGCAAGTGTTGTGGGCAGCTGGCCACCTTGGCACAAGACGGGTAGACAGAAAGGAAAGAAAGGGATGGGTATGTGTGCAATCAAGCGCAGCCTACACCCAGAGGATGATAAGAGTTCAGGTCAACAGGTGTCCAAGGCAGCTGGCACACTGGGCACAGTCAGGTAGGCTTTACAGGTTTTACAGATTAAGCCATCAGTCAAAAAGTGCACAGTCAGGTAGACTCCAGCAGTGCGTGGCAGGCACTGTATGTCTTGGCCGGCACTGCACGTATTGGCAGGCGGGAGGCTACACAGCAGCACGAGATTTTGTACCAAAAGAAGACTGATAGACATGTGGTGTGCGACAGTGCGTTTGGGAAGGCGGGAGGCTTCTCAGCAGTGGGAGAATTTGTATAAAAAGAAGACTGATAGACATGTGGTGTGCGACACTGCGTTTGGGCAGGCGGGAGGCTACACGGCAGTGCAAGATTTTGTATAAAAAGAAGACTGATAGACACGTGGTATGCCACGTTGTGTTTGGGCAGGCAGTAGGCTACACTGCAGTGCGAGCTTCTTATCAGGAGGAGGCAGGTAGACTTGTGGTGTGAGCCATTGTGCCATGGGACTTTTGTGCCATGGGACCATTGTGCCATAGTGTGGGCCATGGCGCCTTTGGGCAGGCCCTGCCTGCCAGAGGAGGCTGCACGGCGGAGCAGGATTTGAATTACTATTATTTGAAGCAAACAGGTGCACTTGCGGTGTGCAGCATTGTTTGTGTGTTTGGGCCGGCCCTGCCTGCAAGGGGCTGTGCAGGATCTGTTATGGGAAGCATGACTTAAAGGTGTGAGATCCCTGCAGAGAAGCATGCCTCAAGGACATATGCTTCAAGGTGCGAGGCTTATTAAGAGGAGCATGGCTCAAGAGCGTGCACTGGGTATGGACGCCAACTTCTTATGAAAAGCATGACTCAAAAGTGAAAGGGTGCCTCGAAAGCATGCCCTGGGTGCAGACGACAATGTGGCAATGGAGAGCCCTATATGTCAAATTTCTGATGAGAAGCATGCCTCAAAAGCATGCCCTGGGTGCGGACGGCAATGTGGCAATCGACAGTCTAGACTAAGGCTTGCAGTCAGGCATTTTCACTGGACACCTCTTCTTTGCTCCTGTACTCGGCGACCTTTTAGTTTGCACCAGCACACTTGACAAGCTGCTTCATCACCGACTCACCATGAATTCCCAAGGAACACAGTGAAGTAGCATCAAGTACCAGCACACTCAACAGCCTGCTCCACCACCACATTTGTATGCATCACCATTGAAAACCAAGAATGGGCATCAAATACCAGCACACTCGACAGTCTGCTCCATCATCACATCACCACAAATGACCATACAATACCATGGCGCACAATCAAGTAACAGCACACTCGACAGCCTGCTGCATCACCTGCCCTTGTAGGCAGGCACAGCTATGCAACCCTATCCTATCCTATCCTGCAGCATCGCCGCATTACCATGAGAGTGTCGGCACTGCCCTTCTGCTGCCCCACTGTGCTGCTGGCCTCTGCAAGTATTCATGTGAACATGCTTGCAAGTGGGTGTTGTGTGCAGCTGCGTGCTTGCGAGTGTGTTGTGTAGGTGGGAGCTTGTAAAATGAGCTGCCCCACTGTGCTGCTGGACTCTGCAAGCATCCATCTGAGAATGCTTGCAAATGAAGAACCTTTTACACCAGAGTGACTAAATTTTGCTGGCCAAGCCACCTATGATTCTAATGTGGGTAGAACATGTGCAGGGGCGGTTACCTTAGGTAGCACTAGACCTCAACGATTCCAAATTGGGTACAGTTGCCTGATTAGCCGCAACATGGACCATACTTTTTACGACCAAACCTCCATTTCGGACTACTCAGAGCACCAAATTGGGTTGATTTCAGTGATTTGGACTTTGTATTTCAACAGCGATCTTATATCAAAAGAATGGAGTGAGAAGGCCCAGTGGTTGGTGAGATGCAGAAATTCAGCCATTTCCCTTGAAACCCAGCACGAGGGGTGCCTGAAAGGCTAATATCTGACCAAACCCATTAATGTTTTTTGTAATATGCAGGATGTTAGCATAGTATATGAGGTTACAGAAGCATGTTTTGGGCGTGAGAAATGGTCCCAGGGTGGAGCTGCGCGCCCCTTGGGTGAACTGAGGCCAGGAGGGTGATCTCTGGTCTTCCGGTTTTCATCATTTTTTGGCAAACATATTATTTCATGGACATAATGATCAGTATGGTTAGGTTTGAGAAAGAAACGCAAGAAAAAGCATGTCTGGCAATCTAGGCCAGTTGACTCCCTCTGGATCATTTGGCCGATGCACAGACCATACACCCAAATGACACCAAATTTCCCTGCAGGTGTGCGACTACGATGCAGGCAAGAATGGAGCAACACATACGCATTTGCACACACACACACACACACACACACACACACACACACACACACACACACACACACACACACACACACACACACACACACAGAACGTGGCACTTGGCACCAGAGCAACAGCAAGGTATCACACTAACAACAGTGAACCAATTATCTGAAAAGCCTTATGAAACTTACACTTAATACATGCAGGCCCCCATCAGATTAGATCATCAGGTGGCTTGGGACAGGAGTAACGGACCTGATCTACATTCCATGAGCAGGCCGGAAGCAAGAGATCCAGTCTCTTCCAGTGTGCAGCGACCCATAAATGGTCTGACCTCAAGCAGCACATCTGGTCTGTATTCCTTGCGCAGCCTGGATGCAGCGGCTGCGCACCTAGACCATTCTCAATGTGCAGGCACTCACCAATGGCTTGATGCAGGAGCAGCGCATCTGCTTTACATTCCATGTGCAGGCTGGATGCAGCAGCTGTGCACATACAATTCTCTCAACATACAGGCACCCACCAATAGTTTGATGTAGGAGCAGTGCATCCTTCAGCTGTGCTGGAGCAGAGCTCTCTGCTGCAGCCTCAGGGTTTTCTGATTGTGTGATTGTGGTGGTGTAGAAGTCGGGGACCCGGCCCACCTGCACGCATGGAAAGGGCGTGCGGACTTTAGGGCATGTCCAAGAACACATTTAAGAGAGCACCACAGAAGTCGTTGAGCACTGAACACGCCAATGGACACTCCTTTGACTGTCCTGGTAGGCGAAGCACATCAGTACGCATGCTCTCATGTGTGTGGAGGCAAGCCAGCACTCATCCCCTTCACACACGCTCATGTAATTTTCATTCAGGCGCCATCTGTTGCTTGTGCATGCATGACTCTGGCTGCAGGTGTTACAGGTGTGATGATGAAGGCACAACAAAGCCTCTTCAACCACTCAATCGTCTCTTGTTTGTGGCGTCTGGTGCCCAAGCCGAGTGAAATGGGCTGTGCAGGAACACAAAGCTTGATGCACTGATACACAGGTGGAGGTATGACACGAGCCTCCTCAACCACTCAATTGTCTTGCGTGTGGCGTCTGGTGCCCAAGCCAAGTGAAATGGGCTGTGCGCAGATGCAAAGCTTATGCAAAGATACAAAGCTTTGTCTACTCGTACGCATTGCCCAATCTAGTCAAAAATGCGACACCTCATAGTGCCCCCATCGTGGAGTGCCTCAGCTTACATTTGAAACGCTTTGGTCAATTCGCTTCTTTCTTTGGATGGTACATCAAAATGCACACAGGCCAGGCTGTTTCGGCCATTGATGCTTTTTGCCGTGGTGAAGCCGGATGGCACAATGCAATCCTTTGGGAGGAGTCCTTTTTCAGTGCTCATACATCGCGGCAACGGCTGTGGCTGCATGCCTGTCAACAACAGCATTCTTTGGCTTCTAGCACTCCTCTTTCTCATGCCTCTTCCCTTGCCAACCCCTTGTGAACCCTTTGTCCCTGCTTCACCTGCTGGAAACCGAGGCGCTCATAGAATCTGAGGGCCCCCTCGTTGCCCTCCAAGACATGCAAGAACACGCCCTTGGACCTGCATGCACCATAGAATTGAAAATGCAAGGTGGCATGAGTAAGGGACATGCAAATGACTGAAGGCCTCATCCTTGTAAACCTTCTAAACCTTGTAAGGGACATGCAAAAGCATGAGGGACTTGCAAGAACGCGCCCTTGGACCTGCATGCAACAACAAATTAAGAATGCCAAGTGGGATGGTCAATGGAACCAACACATCTACTTGCTTTCTCTGTTTGCAACTATGTACACATGCAAGCCGGCATGTACACACACACACACACACACACACACAGGGACTCTAGGCAGAGAATAGGGTTGAGAGTAGAGAGTGAGAGAGAGAGAGAGCAGCAGCAGCTTTACTCTGCTTTGCATTCTATGTCCAGGCACAAAAAGTGCTTCAAAATGACGGCCGCCAGTGAAGTGGTGGACCGTGCATTTGATGAACACCAAAAATGGGCTAGAACATGAGAGCAATGCTCACACTTCTAAAGCAAAGAAGCTTTGACAAGAGGACAGAAACGTGGATGCATGCTCCCAATGTGCTTCTGGTTAGCCCTTCCTCTTCAACAAAGCAAAGCAGGATTTTTTCTGCTCCGACTTTGCTCGTCCCCTCTTCCACCATTGCTACATGGAGCACAGTTCTGTTGCATATATTCCAATATGCTACAGTAGCAACCAAAGGAGGCCAAGTCCCATCCTTTCCTGATCTGCTGTTATGGTCGAAGAGGATGAAATGCATTGGGCACTGCAAGCACATTCTCCTGTGCTGTCCCGACTCATAAGTGATTGGAGTACATTTGGAAATACAAGCTCATTCTCCTTTGCTGTCCTCGGTGGTCAGAGTGCATCCAATGCCCAATGATTGGGCACTGCACATCAGGTCAGCCAAGCTATGTGAAAAGATGAAGAGACATTGCCCCAGAAGATTTTGAACAGAGTATGCGAAGTAGTTGAGGTTAACTTATTTGCTACTTCTGCATATAGATAAGTGAGAATGGGACCCTAGGGGTGAGTCAGGTCCATATTTTGCAGCATTTTAGGCCTTTGTTGGCCATTTCCAGAAAGGTGGGTACCAAAATGCCTGCTCTGACCCAAATTTGTCCTATCTCTCTCTCTTGACTCCTAGGTAGGTTTTGGTTCAAACCTGATCCATCGCAGGAAAAAAAATGGAGGGGCAAAACTTGGCCCCAAAGCACTCATGAGCATATCTGGCAGGCTAAAGTGGCGCAAGCATGGAAACCAGGCAAGCATTAAGTTTGGCCACAATCTGAGTATGAGGACTTGTTCAGCATGCTTTCTAGGTATGCCTGCCAAGTGTGGGGGCCCAGGTGTGCAGGGAGTGGCTCCTGACGAGCAGTGACAGCTGGGGACCAAGTTGGACCAAAACGTCAGGCTCTGGTTAGCCCGTCTATGCGTATGCTCACTTGACAGACAAATGTATTTGCACCTTGAAAAGAAATTGGAAAACTCAGACTTACATGTTGTTGTTTTGGAAGCTGAGCTTTGGAAACCGCAAGGTGTTTGCACAGCACCCCCATTGCCAAGGGTCAGGTTGAAACATTGAGTTCGATGCATATACGACCAGATTGAGCAATGCTACTCACCCACGCCTTGTGAGGGTTTGTGCTGCTATGCGTGATCAGAAGGCTTCAGCACGCCCCTTTGCCAAACAACTTTGGCTGCCACCGTACATAAATGCACTGCCCACAGGATCCCACCTACTCATCCCACTGCACACAAAATGCACTGTGCTCCCAGAATCCCACTCATCCAACCCATCCCACAGCACACAAAATGCGCTGCTCCCAGGATCCCACGTATTCCACTGCACACAAGATGCACTGTGCTCCCAGGATCCCACTCATCCAACCCATCCCACAGCACACAAAATGCGCTGCTCCCAGGATCCCACGCATTCCACTGCACACAAGATGCACTGTGCTCCCAGGATCCCACTCATCCAACCCATCCCACAGCACACAAAATGCGCTGCTCCCAGGATCCCACTCATCCAACCCATCCCACAGCACACAAAATGCGCTGCTCCCAGGATCCCACGCATTCCACTGCACACAAGATGCACTGTGCTCCCAGAATCCCACTCATCCCACTGCACACAAAAAGCACTGTGCTCCCAGGATCCCACTCATCCAACCCATCCCACAGCACACAAAATGTGCTGCTCCCAGGATCCCACGCATTCCACTGCACACAAGATGCACTGTGCTCCCAGGATCCCACTCATCCAACCCATCCCACAGCACACAAAATGCGCTGCTCCCAGGATCCCACGCATTCCACTGCACACAAGATGCACTGTGCTCCCAGAATCCCACTCATCCCACTGCACACAAAAAGCACTGTGCTCCCAGGATCCCACTCATCCAACCCATCCCACAGCACACAAAATGCGCTGCTCCCAGGATCCCACGCATTCCACTGCACACAAGATGCACTGTGCTCCCAGAATCCCACTCATCCCACTGCACACAAAAAGCACTGTGCTCCCAGGATCCCACTCATCCAACCCATCCCACAGCACACAAAATGCGCTGCTACCAGGATCCCATGCATTCCACTGCTTACAAAAAGCACTGTGCTCCCAGGATCCCACCTGATTGTCCGGGCTGTGTTCATCACTTGCGTCATCAGCATGGATGCAATGCCCCTGCAAACAGTGTTGTAAGCGCATCATTTGTTGGTCGTCAGAATGGATGCGAGGGCCCCTGCAATCAGCATTGCCAGCTCAGCGTTAATCACTAGTGTTATCACCTGAACACAATTCACTTCCTGACCTCGTTGCCAACGCTTGTTGTAAAACAGCTTCATTTCTTGGAACTTGGTGCAAGTGCTCATTGCAAGGCTCCATGTCTGGTACTCATATGGGCTCACACGTCATTCCTGTAGCGCTATACAGGCTCACACATCATCCCTACAGCATCACGTGGGTTCACCCTTCAACCTTACAGTATCACGTGGGCCCATGTGCCGTTCCAACAGTACTTCCTGGACTTACACGCCATTTGCCTTTTCCATGTCATGTCCTTGCATAAGAGCCATGTTTGTCTACAGGTCATTCCAAGAGCACCACAAGGCCTTACTTCCAACCATACTTGAGAGGACACACGTATACACGCGTACACACAAATATACACACACACACACTTGCGCTGGAAGGCTGTCATCAACCTCAGCAGGCACAGCACACACACACACACACACACACACACACACACACACACACACACACACACACACACACACACCTGCGCTGGAAGGCTGGCATCACCCCCAGCAGGCACACGTTCACCAGCAGGGCATCTGCCGCGTCCTCTGCCTCTGAGCCCGGCAGCTGCTCCAAGCCCAACGACGGTCTCTGTAGCGTGCTTTGCGTATCGCCGCTGCTGCCATCTGGCTGCCTGCATGGTATGCAGGGGCGTAAGTCATGCACATTTGAGATGCTTAGAGAGAAAGGTATACTCAACATGGCAGCTGCTTCAAGCCCAAGGACGGTTTTAGTGGCCCGCCTTGCATGCTGCCGCTGCTGCTGCCATCTGGCTGCCTGCGTAGTATGCAGGAGGACGGGTTGTGTACGTCTGAGTTGCTGAGGGAGAAATTCACACTCAACAGGTCAACAGCGCCAAGCTTATGGGCATTTTTGGTGATGCGCCCTGCATACTGCTGCCATCTGGCTGCCTGGGCGGTCTGCAGGGGTACATTTGAGTTGCAAGAGATAAAGATGCACACAAAAAGGTAGCTCTCCAAGCCCTCCAAGGACGGTTTCTGTGACGCACCCCGCATGCTGCCGCTGCTGCTGCTGCTGCTGCCATCTGGCTGCCTGAACAAGGTGTAGGTACACAAGTGGTGTGCATGGACTAAAGTGTGATGCTTTTAGAGGCAGGCATGCTCAGAAGGACAAGCTGCTCCAAGCATAGGAAAGGTACTGATGTTGCACCCTGCGCACTACTGCTGTTGCCATCTTCAAGTTTGTTTGCAAGGGGTGCTGAGGCGTGCTGCGGCGGCTCAGGGCACGGTCGCCGAGCGGGAACGCTGGAGCAGTGCCTACACACACCTTGCCAGCATCCAGCGGTAACCCAAGCCTTAGAGCAAATGCATTGAATGTGTTACCTGGGTTGTTGCAAAGGTATGCTGAGCTTGGAAGGTGTGCAGGTGTGAAGGTATGTTGAGCTTGGAAGGTGCGAAGGTGTGAAGGTGTGAAGGTGTGCTGAGCCTGAAGGCTCAAACTGGTGAGGCCGCATTCGGCAAGAGATGACTTCAGGCGCAAATCAGGCAAGCTCCCCTGTGGCTTGGACTCGTTTCCATTTTAAAGAGGGGGTCATATGGGTTCTAAACATCCTCACCGTGAGGGCAGAAGACCAGATAATCAGGAGGGGTAGTTAGCAGGACACGCTGAGTGATTGTGATGCTCAGTGATGAGATCTCGGAGGAAACACGCGTAGGCTATGCTTGTCGCATTCCACCTTCAACAAATGTTTGCTTTTTTGTCATCCTGCTGAGAATCCAATGCTGGAGAGAGGAAAATGAATGTGGGTATGGGCAGAGCAAAGCATAGCTAGTGCGATAAACGCCAGTAGATTCCATAAGATTATCATCTGATGTACATGCCACAGATTTGCGTTCTTCCTGCAAATAAGCTGAAAAGTATGGCACCTGTGTACGGAATTAGCCAGTTCTAGAAATTGGCCTTGGAAGGCTTGAGACCATTCTGCTTGCTGCTGCTGTTGGAGCTGATGATGATGATGATGATGGAGTTGCTTGGGTAACCAAACGGACACCAACCAGCTAGAAGTGCTTGCAACACACAAATAGTTGTCAGCACAGGCGCTTGCTCACTTACAACTTGAGCTTGAGCAACCAAAACTAAAACGTCACGCACATCCAGCTTTAGCTTCTGTAGAGGCCTGACTGGCCCTTCCCACTTGCCTGGCTGTTTCCACGTTCAGAGATGCCTCCTCAGGTGTGCTGCCCCCGCCATCGCTACTTGCTTCTTCAGAGAAGCCCTGCACATGCAAACCCTGGCAGTGGCCATGAACGGACTTCATACATGCAAAATTTCCATATGCAAATGTCATGAATGTAATTTCTATATGGCGAGATTCCCATACGCAGGTCTTAAATGAGGTGTCCCTAGGAAAGGAGAAGTGCAAGCATGCTTGCCGTAGCGCATTTGCCTCTTATCACATCCGAATTGGCTTCTTGCCACCTCCAGTCATGTCAAGCAAGAGGTCAGATTGCTTATGCTGTGAGTACTCGTGCCATGAAAAGGAAGAGAAGGAAGGCTGCTTTCCCTGCCCAGTGCCTCTGCTGTGGGCTACAGGAAGACCTGCTGCATCAACATGTCTGATGATTTCCACCCCTGGGAGCGAGCGTTCACATGATCCATCGTTCACGACGGTCGTGCCAAAGTTTGCGACCTTGCAAGCCTTTCCTTGCAAGACCAGACACGGTAACCTGACACCATGGTGCCTGTGTGGCCCTCCAGGGTCCTCTCAGTCATAAGACATAAGAGACAAGATGATCAGTCAGCCAAGACACCATCATGTCTGTGTAGCCCCTCAGGACCCTCTCAGTCATAAGAAATCTTTGACCCCATAGACGGAGACCTTGATGCAAGCGTGACCAGGCAATCAATTGATAATGGTTTCCAGCCTGTTTACAGCCTCCAGGCAATCCAACTCAACAACAGTCGTCCAAGCCCTGTCTCTCTCATAACATCAAATACCTCCCATTACGTTGGTTTGTGGACTCCAGCATTGAAGACCATTCATTTTGGCTTTCAAACAAAGAGCCAAAAAAGCCAATGAACTTCAACAACCCTGAATCATGAATGACACTTACAGCCCTGAATTATAAATGATAATTGACATGGTGTTTTGGCCCCAGGCGTGCAAGCAAAAATGCTTTCAATTTCAATTTGTCAAAAAATTATCCTATTCCTTGATTTGTCGGTGAGTCATGCTTCATTAATCAAGGCATGGTTGTGTTAAGGATGGTAACACAGCAAAGCAGATGGCCTGATGGACTAGGCTCATAAAAGAAACGTGAGCATCACAGAGATGCGGCCACCACGGCAGTCTTCACAGGCCAAACAAACGCCTGTGTTGAACCTGTGATTTCACCAGATTCCACCACTCTACACTCAGGAACACCTCCTTCCTCTCTTGCTCACTCCCTCTCTCCCTGTGGCACACGTCCTTCCTCTCTTGCTCACTCCCTCTCTCCCTGTGAACACAAAACTCACTCCTGTACCAGTGCTTGCTTCATAAAAATTCACGGAAGTCCTTCCTCACTCACCCCTTGCTCAAACTCCTTTTTGGTACCCAGTGCTGCAATGATGAAGCCAGCCAGCTGCTGCTGCTGCTCTTCTGGTTGCACTGCTGCCAGGCACAGCCACCTGGAAAGAAGCGAGAGGTGACATGCATTAGTGTGTGTGTGTGAGTGCGTGCGTGTGTGTGTGTGTGTGAGTGCGTGCGTGTGTATGTGTACATTTGTTCACACACGCT